>OZ010578.1:57201178-57216178 GCA_963932145.1 Acanthosepion lycidas | reverse complement strand
CAAAGTGTATTGCTCATCTGGCGCTCGATCTCATGGATATTTCTTATGGACTGACAGATCCGGATGGAAATCCTCTTGTGGTAAAGGAAGAATTCATTTCATTTATAAAATAGGTTTTCCTTTTATCATTTTTAGTGTTCTTACCATTATATATTGATAAGCTCAAACCGGTTTTCTAATCTTATTTTTTTATTTACCAACATTTTGGTTATCAAACTGGATGAACTTATGTTAGATGTCTTGATAGTTCATGGGGTACGTGTAACAAACTTCTCAAGATTTTGCGCTCAAACCTTCCATCCTCCTTATAAGTCGTTTTGAACATTGATTGAACCAGTCCTACTGTATGGATCAGAAACTTGAACATTATCTGCTCGTCTTGAATGACGAATGGATGGAACATATCACTCGGAGATCCCATGCAATGCTTAAAACAATTTACGTAGAACTGAGAGCAATCTCTCTTAAACTCAAACAAAAATGATTACTATTCTCTGGTTGCTATTAGGTTGGTGCAAAAATAATGACGTAATAATGTCGTTTGTTGACATTAAAAAATACGTCAAAAAACATTATTACGTCATTATTCTTGCATCAACCTAATACCACCGAGCGGACAGCAATCCTCTCATACATAATCCTATGGTACCCTTCTGAAAGTGTCTTCTCACAAAAATTGACCTAGACACCATAGCTCATGGTTCAGTGTTGGAAATTGCGGATTTGGGAATAATAATGCAGAACCGAACAGTTTGCAAATGGGGTTGTCAAAGAAGTTCCGACCAACCATAGGGAGGTCGAAGATTGATGATGATAATGACGATGAAGAATGTTAAAAAAAAAACACTCTAGTAAGTACCCGACTCCTCATTATATCCCCTAACTTTGTAAGAGCCAGATTAAGCCGTAAATAGAGTATTGTAACCATATTTGGACAGGAGCCGCCAAGGCTTCACTTTCTATCGTGTTCACAAGCGGCTCCGGATTTTTGTTGGAGAATAATTATTTTCCACACTTCAACCTCTTTCTAACAAGCTGGATGTAGCGAGTCCCTCACTGCTCTGTCGCTACTACAATGGAGAGTGCGCGGACAAAGTACATTCCTTTGTTCCGTCAGGTTTACCCTTCACGACAAGGACCCGCCCTGACACCTACATATTAGCAAACTACCCACACTTCTTCCGTATTATATGGGCGAGAATTAGTTTCCGCTCAAACACCTTCTTCTCGCAAACCAATGCCCTATGGAACAGGCTCCTTAGAGGGTATTTCTCCGATGACGACAATCTTAACCTTTTGAAGTCTAGAGTCAATCTTCCCCTCTTATCCATATAAAATACATGTTATCGTAAACCAGGCCGTACACAGGTTGAACCTTACAATAAGATAAAAGAATCCGGTTTAAATAAATCATTTTTTAATGTATGTTATTTCTCCCATGGACGTGCACTTGGTATAGAAGTCATTAGTGCAAAAACAGAAGTTAACCATGATGATTTCAATTTCTAGTCGAGGTCACTGCATTCACTTTTATCCAAATACGCTATAAATCTATTCCTTCTTTTCCAATATATGAATTGATTCCTTCTGTATGAGGAGATACTAGTCTCTCTCGTCATATTGTGCAATTCAGTGATTCTCTTACAATGTTTGAATGGCAAACATGGACAAACGTGCTGGCAACGTTTTCCCAGTTACCCGCTTCACTCTTCGGCAATGTTCATTTATTTCAAAAGTGATGAGTAGAATTTTAATTGTAATTAAACCTGAAAATAGTAAAACTAATTTTTATATTTTTTTTTTGTTTTTGAAAATTAACAACAAAAATAATAAAGACGATTTATTTATTAGTTTGTTTATTTAAACTATTAATTATATTATTTATTGGAACGATTGGCTAAACGTCGGCTAATTGCCAATGGATTCAAACTTTATAAAACGAAATATAATGAGGATATTCTTGTTGCTGGTTCAAATATTTTACTAAATGTTTATAAATTTAAGATTCCCTATTTATTTCTTTATATATTTGAAAACGATAAACATTGCAATAAAGTTCAAATTTGTATTAGTTTTTAGAAATTTGTAAAGATAAAATTATTCTTGTAAATAAACAATATAATAAATAAATAGTGTATAATGTTTTGTTTTTAAATTCTTAATACAGTGTAACCCGGATATAAGAGAGTTGTCGGGACCGGAGAAGAAGTCACTTATATCCGGGTTTCTCTTATATCCGGGTTTCTCTTATATCCGGGTTACACTGTAACAAAATTGTATAAATTCGCATTTATCATATATTTAGATTTATTCCAATTCTAATCATCGCTTTTTAAAACAATAAACATTGCCGAAGAATGAAGTTAGTTAAAAAAAAAAAAAAAAATGAGTAATTCGAAAAATCGTCCAACACATTGGGGACACATTTGACAATGTCTGTCATTTGCATATTGTCCGGTATTACCAGTGTATGGCTGTGTGTATTAATTGAAATATTGAAACATATACATCATTGGGAGATTTCCCTAAACATAGACACCGAAACCATGCATGTGCACGATAGAATCCTTTCGATAAATTAGATGATAGTCCCGAACAGACAATTTGGTGGTAGGGATTGAAAAGTTTAAGATATCTGGAGAGTATCTGATTTTACACTACACAAATTGATGTGGATACTACAAACGTTGGAGAAAGACAATGCTTTACTCATGGTGTTCGTAGACAATAAAATCTGAATTAAATCTTACAAGTTTTTGGTTGTGTAGTATTAATTGAATTATTTGAGTAACATCTTGATATAACGTCTTCATAGCCAATCTCGTAAAGCATCTCCCACAGAAATACAGGCTTACAAGAAAAATAAACTGTAGTTCAAATCTCACTGACTGTTTGCTCATTATTTTTTATATGTATACATGTAGCTTTTATAATGATTGCTCAATAATAAATAAAAAAAATGTTGCAAAGAGCAACATAAAATGGTAGAAAGCTGGTTTGCTGTATTGTGTCGTCAGAATCCATCTTGCACATTTACAAATCTACCATTCGTCCGTGCATTGAATACCGCTGCCATATCTGGTCTGGTGTTTCTGCTGTACATCTCGAGATTCTTGACAAAAACTAAAGAAAGATCTCTGATGTAATAGATCCTGACGAAACATCTCGACTTCAGTCACTTTCTCACTAACGTGACGTGGCTTCCCTCTGTCTTTTCTACAAATATTTCCATCGCTATTTCTCTGACGAGCTTTTTTTCCCCTGGTTTCCCGACTACACGAATTTAGGTGTGATACAAGATTTGCATCAAGATTACATCATTTTAATTTTGAAATAGCTAAATGCAACCGCAACTTCTACTCCAACATTTTATTTTCTCGCACTTCTCCTCAGTGGCACTCGCTTTCGTTTACGTAACGTTAATCGCCATTTTCTGTCTTCTTGAATCGCATTAATTTTTTTTTTGTTTTTTCCTCAATCCTTCCTCAGTCTTCTTTCATTTTCTGTAACCCCCTGAGTAATAATAACATTATTACATTGCTTAGGGTAAAATGATAAAAAAGTTAAAATTCACATTGATAGACAAGGTTTCAATTGAGAGAGAATAGGCTGTTACATTGTGTTACTTCGAGTATAGAGTTGTGTAGTGTCTTATCTGAGGGGCATCAGAGAATGACTTCATAGGAGAATTGGTCAACGAACTCTCAAAGTAAAAGAAACCAACGGTGAAAACCGATTCCTCTTTTCATCGCACCTGTTTCTGTTTCTTTATCTGTTGCTCATATAGTTCTTTAATTGTTAGACAAGGAATAATGGTGCTGTAAAAATCAATGGAAAAAAAGCCGGTAAAATGAGCAATGATCAACAACGTATCAATTAAGATATCTGCCGACAATTACATCAGCTACTATTAGTCTATGGCCGTAAGGAAAGGAATTGAATGAGTAAGAAATATACAAATAGACTATATTTCAGTGATATTTGAAAATAAAGACTTCACAGCAAAACTGGCAAAGGCTGCGTCACAATAAGTCAAGCCCCTGCCAATGAGAAAAGCCACTTCAAATCTTGACATATGGTCGGTCTGCTTATTGAAAGATGTGCGAGTTGTGTTTACGTTCTGTGGAGTGTTTAATTGGTTGCGAGAAATCAGTAAATTTCACAGCGAAACTAGTAACGACCCTGTTAAGCTACTGACGATAAGGTAAAAACAAATCAAGGAATAAGAAAGATATGTGGGTTGTGTTTAAGTTCTGGGTGGAGTTTAATTAAAACCTGTGCTGAACAAGAAATCAACACGCTAAGTTCGAATGCTAGTTGAGTTTGGATATATTGATATTTGCACAAAAAAAACATTGGAATTGATATGAATCTATATCTTCTCTCCACCCCATCACCTATGGATTAAATAGTGGTCTTTTCAGTTTTGTTTAGCGAACATAATTCACAAACCATGTGTAGCCCTGACAAAGCCCATACTATCCAGCTTGTGAAATGATCATGGCAAATTGGATAAAAGGGTTGTTTGAATCCAGTGACTTGACCCAAAGAGTTGTGTGTTCAATACTTGGCTACAGCATGCAAAACACTTCAGTTAAAGGGAGATAACTGATACTGAAAGATCCGAAAGAGGCATGGCACGTGGAACTAGAAATATCTACCCCGGTGGACGATAATAAATGCTTCAGTCCGAAATTCCAATCACCTGAAGAAAGTCGGTCTAAACTTCGTGAATATGGCAAGAAAGATGAGGACAACAGTTCGAACAATGTAGTGTAGAAAATAGAACATCTTAGACTTTAAGAAAATGCACTTTCTTATTATGATTTTGCGTTTCTCATTGCAGATAACAATTGGCATTCACACGGGTGAGGTTGTGACAGGTGTCATAGGTAAAAAGATGCCTCGTTATTGTCTGTTTGGCAACACTGTCAACCTAGCCAGTCGGACAGAGACGACAGGGGTGAAAGGAAAAATTAATGTTTCCGAATATACATACAGGTAAATTTATCAAACATCGTCTCTTTCTTGTTGAGCTAAGTGTGAAGATGTCTTTCATAATTAAAAACCATATTTCCATCGTTTTGGTTGGGTTAGTGAATTATTGATTTCTCTACAGAATTCAAAACAGTCATGCGTATAAACTACAGTTCAAAAGTTTGAAATCATCCTCAGAATTAGTATGGGATAAACTTGACAGAAGAGTGAAAAAAAATGAGAAACATTTGCAACGACTGTCAAGGATTTGTGATGCGGTAATCAAGGCTAAAGGAGGATATTTTGACGAGAGTAAAATTTAAAATGCCTTCTTTTTTTCTTTTTGTCATTTCTAATAAAAATCATGTCTCACTTTTCTTAACGTGTATAATAATTTTTCTCTTATCTAAAGTACAAAACAAATATTTTGGGGCCAATTTCAAAAAAATACGAGGGAGACTTCAGACTTTTGAACTGTAGTGTATATATATATATATATATATATATATATATATATATATATATATATATATATATATTATGCAGTTTTACATTAGAACATGCACATACCTACTACAAAACTACACATCTTGTTTCAACGTTAAAAAAACGTCTCATCAGGTGGGAAAGCTTGAATAGCATCGTGAATACCCACCCGAGGAAACGTTTAATTTTAACACTGCGTAATAAAGAAATGTTTACGGCTCCACTTTCGTATTGAGCCCTGCGTTAAATTAATGTTTTGAACGCTGAAATCTTACTGTTCGTCCTTTTTACATTTGGACACACACACACACACACACACACACACACACACACACACATATATATATATATATATATATATATATAATAATTTATTTAAAAGTTATAACATAAAAATGTTATAAAATCACTAGAAAAATAGCCATTTTGTCTCAAAACTTATGGTGTCTTATCAAGTGATGGCGCTAAAAATAGCTATTTTTGTAGTGATTTTATAACATTTTCATGTTATGATTTTCGAATAAATGATTATATTTGCTCTACTCTGCATTGAGCACTCTTTTAAGAATAGTATTTGTTGTTTATTGGAATTCATTCCATATACACCAATCCTATACTTAGATATATATATATATATATATATATATATATATATATATATATATATATATATATATATATATATTAGATTAGTGCAAAAATAATGTCGTTTTCTCACATAGTAACATATGTGAAAAAACGACATTATTTTTGCACCAACCTAATATATATATATATATATATATATATATATATATATATATATATATATATATATATATATATATATGTTAAGTTAATTGAATACTATAAGGGAAACTTCTACTTTATCCGATTCCTCGTTAAAAGTGAATTCTTCAGATTAATATGGCTTTTGTAGATGGACACATATCGAGGAGAGAAAGCTTTGAAAACTTGACTGGACATATTGAGCTTTAGAGGAAAGCAGGGAATAAAACCTAATGAGCTTGTGTAAATGGATGGAAAAACAGGGAATGGGTGTGATAGTAAAGCCCCCAAAAATGCTAAGAGCTGCGAAAGATAGACGTTGCGGAGAGCCATGATCGCTTACATCCTGAAGAAACATGGCTCATAAAAAAAAAATAAGATGTCATTCGTGTCATTTATATAGGAATCGAATAACTTGTAGTTTGGGACCAAAGGCGTATTATTCAATGAACCTGTCCACTACATACAGCATATCTTCATTCAAACATGTTTCATTGATTAATATAAGCATATTCTGTCCATTTATTGTAATACTGATTCTTCACAGTTCTCTAATCAGATAATCTTCATCGGTAAATAAAAATAAGTTTGTCTTTGTAATTTTCCTCTGAAGATGATCGTAAAAAATATCGAAAGTACTTAGGTTATAAAAGGCCATTTCACCTATGTTAATGAATTTCATCTTATCATGAAACTGTTTAGAAAACTTGAGTGTGTCAGTACAAAAATAAATTGACAGAACATTATTGAATATGATATATATATATATATATATATTGAATATGATATATATATATATATATATATATATATATATATATATATATTGAATATGATATATATATATATATATATATATATGATATATAGATATATATATATATGATATATATGATATATATATATGATATATATATATATATATATATATATATATATATGTATATATATATATATATATATATATATATATATATATATATATATATACCGTGTGCAACAGCAAAATTGTCCGAATCGTGTAACCGCAAAATTGTCTAGATTAAGTTTGAAAACCGTTGTATCTTAGAAATGATTAAAGATATCTTACTGGAAATCCCCCAGGTTTTTATAACACTGTTGCACTCTACTTTGAACAATAGGAATCTATTTATCACTAAGTAGAAATGATGATTCCTTTTGATGTTGTGATTCTAGATTCAGTTTTCCTCTCTACTGTTCCCTCCTTTTTGAATTATTCATATTTCTCTTGAATGGACTTCGAAAATGGAAGCCAGAGTATGAATGTTCGTACCGTTACTGAAGATCTGGATTATTATTTACCTATCAGCATTGCTCAATTTGGAAGCCATAGTAGGGCTGACTCAAAACTATTTGAAACAGTTCGATTTCTAGCTGAATAAAATCAGAGTTTTTTTCAGTGTAGATGGCTATATGTCTTATCTGAAAACCCGCGGAAAAGAAACTCCATTAGTTTCGTGTTTTTTTTTAAATATCAAATATTTATTCCGTGCTGTCACACAATTTGGACAATTTTACTGTTACACTCGGCATATAATATATATATATATATATATATATATATATATATATATATATATATATATAGTCGACTCTCTCCCGTCGAATTCGACGTATGAGGGTCAAGCAGATCAGTTCCCAGGAAACAGCACATGAGATTTGATTATAGTGGTGAAGGTTTCGTGTAGGACCATCCACACTTTTTGAAGGGCCTGGTGCACTACGTGCCACAAGGTCCCCAAACGACCCTCCGCAGGTTTTGAATTCAAAGTTGTCCTTCTTCTAGACTAGTTGCCATCCAAGGCTATAGAACCCAGTCTGTCCTGCTATTTACCCATAGCTGGAGGGAGAAGAAGATTGACACCTTTCCCAAGGGTATTAGCACGTAAGTGAATGTAATGTAATGGATTCGATTGAAATCAATCTCGAGGGAAAAAAAGGTTTTAAAAAAAGAAAGAGCTACAAACATGAACTTCTGCCGAAAAAAATCGTACAGATGCAGGTCTGAAGCCCAAAGAAAAAACTCCGGTACGAGTAAACAACTAACTAACAAAAGAGCTCAATACAACTGTAGAGCGGACCTAGATAAACCTAGTGAGCCAGACAAACCTACCCAGGTTTCACCTAAACGGATCGTCAGGGAAAGAATTCTTTCCCTGACGATCCGTTTAGGTGAAACCTGGGTAGGTTTGTCTGGCTCACTAGTTTTATCTATCTATCTATCTATCTATCTATCTATCTATATATATATATATATATATATATATATATATATATATATATATATATATGTATATATATATATATATAGTGTGTATTTAGGCAGCATCTTTTCATTCATGCACGTTTCATTAAATAATATAGACAAGTGTTGTCTATTTTATGCAAATATTTTAACGATAAATTTTTAAAAATTTTTAACAATAATATTATTAAACTTATCAGACGCTACGAAAAAAATGTACATAAAATAAATAGAGAACACTTGTCTATATTATTTAAGGAAATATATATATATATATATATATATATATATATATATATATATATATATATATATATATATATAAGGGTATAGCATAAAGACAAATTGGTATTTAAAACAGCCGTAACATCTACAATGGGTGAACAGAAAAGGAAAAAAAAAATTATTTAATTTTGAGAGAAATAAAAAAAAATTGATAAGATCTTCTCAGAATTGCTAAGTAAGCTTTCCCATAGAAATGTCATGTTACACAAAGTTTTCTCTGAAAGCATTGTAAAAATCAAGGAAAAGATTATAAAAGGGTAAAATGCTGAGAAATTTGATCCGAAAATAGACACTGCGAAAACAGCCTTGAAAATACTAAAATACAGCAAGTTACCCACTGACAATATTTTATTATTTCGAAATATACTTAAATAATTAAAAAAAATAATGCTTAAATGGCAACAAAATATCTACTTTGCCATTTAAGCATTAACAAATAATAAACAGAATACACGTATATTTTGAAAACTTTAGAAAATCTCAGAATATTCACCATGAATAGCCGGAAAATAAGTCCTATGTCACCGGAAATGATATTGTTACATTAATTTCAACACTCAGAGCCGAAAGATAGAAAAAAGAAATAATGAGAGAGTATAAGGCGAAAATAAAATTAACAAAACGAGAAATACCCACACCATTCTATATACGTGTACATATACACACGTACAGGCGTACACACACATCATAGACATAGGTACACACATGCATGCACACACACAAAAAGAAGAAGAAATCAACCTGACATCAACGAAAAGCACATTTTTTTAAAACTGAATATAAATTATCCATAATGTCTAGACCTAGAATCCTCAACACACATAGACACACACATGCAGAAAAGCACTGGGCGGCCGTTGGACTCATCAGCAGTGCGAATCCTCAACCAACTCTGAGATTCGATCCCGGACCGTTACTATACGATACAAGCACCATACATTTGGACAAGCGGGCCACGGTGTCGAAAAGGAAACTAGACACTGTATATACTACAGGCAAAATATTTGAGGCCACACTGCATTTATTTAAAAAGAAAATAAATGAGTTATTTTCGTATTGTTTAAAGTATTGGATACAGTTTCAATATATACTGTGTATTTGCTTTTACTTTGACAAAAATAAGCAGTTAAGTGTAAAAAATATCACACAATTCTTCATATTCACAAGCATCATATTTTATTTTCATCAATAAAACAACTATCTGCCTTAATTACTGATTTAGAAAAGCTTGACATTCTGCCGGCCTATATATTTGAACATCTTTAAAAATGTACCTCTTGCCATGAATCAACTATAATCTGAAAGTATTTCTTATTTCTGTGTATCATATATTTGGGGTCATAACTTAGGGTTGTTTTTATTTTGTTTTACGGTTTATCGACCTCAATCAACTATTTAATACCGACAGGATCTTTTAGAATAAGTTCGCATAAATAGAATATGTATTCTTTGTAAGAAATCAGTTTATAGATCATGTTTCAATGAGGTATTTTTGGAAATATTACTAGCAATACATTTGACTCTTGACAAATCGAGAGTCAAATGTATTGCTAGTAATATTTTATTTTTGAAAAATGTATTGCTGGAAATATATTTTTTCAAAAATGTGTTGCTGGTATTTCCACTACAAATATCTATTTTTATATTTTTATAGTGTTTTGACATTATTTTCGGGGCTAAGAACTCGGGTATGGGTTCATCTGAGAACAACAGCATTTAAGAGGTAGTTTCATACTCCTCAAAACTTTCTGATCAGAGGCCATGCTGCTGGATGTAGTATATCATTATTTCCATGACGCCTATCTCTTGGGTGTATGTGTCTGTGTAGGGGTTATTATTTTGTAGGGAGTATTTTACACTGGTGCGAGCAGTTGGGATTACTGGAGCATTCAGATATTCAAAATATGCGTGTGCATTAGAATATTGATGATACACAATCTTCGTTGCCTGTGTTTGTGATTTGTTAGTAAAGATCAACAGAACGAAAATTCTGGAAATATTAGGTTGGTGCAAAAATTAATATCGTTTTTGACGTTAAAAAAAACGAAAAAAAAAACGATATTATTTTTGCACCAACCTAATATCTCCGTCTTCATAGGTCAGCTTTGTTGAATGAACTTGATCTTCGTTCGAAGCATAATGGTCACATTTGCATTAAGCCTTCTTTTTTTTTTAATTTTTTCAGCTTCGGAATCGACTTTAACGTACTAACCCTTCTTTCGATTTCTATTACAGATGCCTGCAAATAACTGAAAGCCAGGACGACAGTTTCAACTTGGACTACCGAGGGAAAGTTATGATGAAAGGCAAAAAAGAACCGATGGAGTGTTGGTTTCTAAATCGAAAAGTGGTTGGAAACTTCGAGACCAACATTACAGTGACACTTTAAGATTGAAGTCGTTCGGAATGTTTTTTTTTTTAAAGGATAAACGTTATTTTTTTTTTTTCATTGTAGTCTTTATTTTTGAGTTATAAAAATGAAAACCAAAGAAAAACTTTTAGGCTTACAATTCAATCATTTTTTTTTTCTCTAAATTATTTGTAAGTAATCGCCAGCATCCAAATACATATCTATCAATCAATGTTTTTTGTGAAACAATGGTTAGAAAAAAAGGATCTTCTTCTCCAGTAATATTTGTACATAAACAAGGAATCAACATCTGTATACAGTGACATGTAGAAAAAAAATCTAGCCACTCGGGCAATATATATGTTTGCTTTATTTTTAGAAGTTTTAATATTTTAAATTAATATTTGATAATCTAATTTCAGACTGAGCTATTATGCAATATCTGTTCCACTGTATCCCAGTGAATGCCTGGAAAAATCTCATTATAGATAAATAAAAAAAACTAGACCCTTCTTTGAGAGCAGAAAAAGAAAAGAAACTACAGGAATACCTACAGAAGTTAGTAAAGGAAAGTGAGAATAAAGGACTAAATATCAAAGAAAACAATGTACATGGTTGTCAGCAAATGGGGTAAAATTACAAGCGAATTGCAAATTGGGGATGTCGAAATCAAGCAATTACAAAATTGTAAGACGAAGGACGGATTATGCAGCAGGGAAATCCAACGGTGCTTTGGAGTAGTGAAAGAGGCCTTCCCAAAGGTAAACAAAGTATAAAGAAACAAGGAAATCTTGTTAGAAACAAAGAAAAGATTGCTGACCCGTTATGTATTAGGTTGGTGCAAAAATAATGACGTAATAATATCGTTTTTTGACGTTAAAAAATACGTCAAAAAACGACATTATTACGTCATTATTTTTGCACCAACTTAATAATATCGGTTCACTCATATAGAGGCGAATCCTGGGCCACCTCATCACCGATGATGAAGAGACATGTGGTTACGAAGATTAGGTTCTACAGACGGATGGTGTGAATATCATGTACAGAACATGTGAGCAACGAGAAAGTTTTAAAGAAAATTGCGACAAAAGGTCACATATATGTAGTATCAAAAAGAGGCAGTTTAGACTTTTAGGGCATATAATGAGGAAAGAGAGCTAAGAAAATTTAACCCTCACAGGACATACTGAAGGCAAGAGAAACGTTGGAAAGCTACACATAAACTGCCTAAAGACCTTTTTGTGTCAATGAATCGCGGAACAAGGATTAGGAGAGATAATTAAAATACATTTTATTGAAAGCTACGAAGGGCAGGAAAGTGAAGCGACCCCGAAAGATAGAGGGAGAATATGTCTGCCTATTGAGGGCTGTAATGCAAGCTATCACATTTACAGGCTCCTAGTATGAAGAGAAATACCAACCTGAATACATTATGATATTAAAAATACAACATCCAAATGTTTCAAGCCTCTAGACGAAAAGTAGAAGTGATCGAAAGGAAACTAAAATTTCAATAATAAGAAATGCATTTATGTATTTAAAGACATTACAATTCATTGCCGCTATCTATTACGGCTTCCACTGTTATGGACTTCAACGTCAACTTGATGTGACATGAAGAATTAGGTTCTACTTCAATAAATTCCTGTCATGAACGGCTAATTTGTGGAATTGATTTCGAAGCAGATGTTTCTCTGAGTACTCCAATCTTAAATTGTTTGTGGCCAGAGTTAACCATTATCTTCTCCTTATATCCTCATAATGTCCGCCTCTTAAGTATTACTTCTACCATTCACACAGCAAACTCAATCCGTAACCCTCCACCTCGAGTGACTCCTAGGCCTTATATATGGTGACCGATATTTAAAAAAAAGGAAACAAAAAAAGAATACAAATTATAAGTTCGATTTCTGGGCCGGACATTGTGTACTTGTAATTGAAAACGAGCAATAACTGAACATTAGTAAATGTAAGAGCTAAACATGATATTCCTAGACGTGGGCAATAAAATAAAAATCTTTTACAAACATAGATTAAATAAAGAATTCAGTATGGAGTTCCGTAGACTGACATCTGATTTAGGTGGGAGAACACAATGTCCTAAACTTTGTGATACCAACAAAGATGAGGACAATAGTCTGCATGTAAATCATGTGTTTGAGATTTTAAATTTGGGAGGTTTGCATGTATATCTTAATCTGAGATTATTTTAAACCTGAGGGGTGTCAAGTGGTTCATAAATATCTGTATGCCTTATTTTAAGTGTCATGTTACATTCAGGTCCGTATCTTGTCTCATACACGGTTCAGGTGAATGCAACAGCATGCACTTCCGAAGGACAATGGATATCACTCCTGACAGAATATTGTCAAACACAGATTCTTAATAAATATGAACTGGATTGATTATTTATTTATATAGCTCATTTCTGCATCTGCATTATCTTGCTAATGATTGAAATAAATTTAACAAAACACAAGAACATGGTGTCGAGACAATGTTCTAAGCTTGGAAGCCGCCTTCAGAATTGGTATTTAAGACTCAAGTTCTTAACTTTAGCTTAAATTATGACCAGTGGTACTAAATAGCCAGCAAGTAAGTTATTTTTAATAGTATCGATTGATGAAGAATGTATATAGCTAGACCAATTAACCGTAAAGGTTACTGAGATGAAGTAATCTTGAATAAAATGCACAGTATATCATATTTTATTTGCGTTTCTCTTATTGTCTATGTAAAATGTTTAGTATTTACCAAGAGACGTTTCTAATCGTGAAACTTGGCATCCATCCTGCTAATTCTGCACATTACGCAATGACTTTCAACGTAGAGGGCAAGATAAATTATTATTCAAAAATATAATTCAGAATTTAACTTTATTAAAGTGATTAGAAATGGGTAATAAAACATAATGACAACTTAATAAAAATGTGTAACAACAGCTGATATTACCGTAAAGTGGTCATATTGAAAATTAAAACACAATTAAAAAAAGATGACGATACAAGTTTATCAGTCCTCCTTCATCAGAGATAAATCAAGGATGAAAAATATACACAGTGACTAAATATATACACCAAAGACCAAATGTTATATAAAGATATAACACTTACAGAGAGGAGGCTGGTAGGACTTAATGTAAACAGATTCCAGCACCTTGGAATTGAATTCCGAATTAGCTTTCTACATTGCTGAGAATATGTCAGAAATTAATAAGATGTCTTGTTTTGTAGTAAATGTTCAGTTAGTGCTCTTTCACTTTAAATTTAATTAACAAATTTAATTTAAAATTTAATCCAAATCCATCCCAATGATAACATCTCTCTTCAACCTGAGTATTTATGTTTAATTTTTATTTTCTGCTTTAGCACTATATTCCTATATACTAGAAATCGCTTACCTGTAAGAATAATAAACGTGAAACGTGGAAATAATAAAATGTAGACATTCTATGGCACAGAAAACGCGGGGAAATTCAGCTACAAAAGTTGAAATAAAACTCTAAAATAATTGAAATTCAACCATAAAACATAGAAGAAACATCCGAATTCAGCCGTGAAACATGAAAATTACAGAACATTAAAAGATAAAATATGGAAATTCAATCATAAAACACGTAAGAAACATACGAATTAAGGCATGAAGCAATTTATAGAACATGTAATTTTACCGATGAAATATGGGAATTTGAAGATTCAACAATGACTTGTAAGCAAACAAAAACAAAACAATGAAACATGGAAATTTAGCCAACAAGCATCAAACTCTTAAACATGATGGCTTGAAATTGTAAAACATGGCCGTTCAAACATGAAACATAGAATCTGTAAGACACGGAACCCATGAAATGCAGAAAGTCATCCAT
>OZ010578.1:57083678-57196178 GCA_963932145.1 Acanthosepion lycidas | reverse complement strand
CGTCCATGTTGACCATCGCTGCCACGGAGACTGTTTTCAATGAGTCATATTGTATTAAAGTTTTGCCCGATAGTCCTTCGGGAACGATCCGGACGTAAAAGTTCAGGGGAATTTCAATCAGTAAGACGGGTTGGCTAAATGTTGGAGATTGACCTTTCTGTGAAAGTGACTGGCCACCTGGTCTTGGCCTATGTTGGCGGTGAGCAGTTGTTTTTCGCAAGAACACGGATGAACACTCCTTGAAATTCACTACTTGAGCACCGTCGATTGATTCTGATGTCCCGTGATCAACCCATGCTACTGTGTAGCGATCTCACTAGGGCTACAAACTTGACCTTTTTTGACCTGTTTATAAAAAAATTTAAACACTCGTTTTTTATCACTATCAGCAGGATCAACACGGACAGTGCAAATTTGGTACGCATCACCGTGGGGTCAGCTCAGAGCCACCTCTAGATTTGGCATTCCAGCTTGAAGAAGCCTAATATCTCAGAGTCGCTGCGGTTATCTGCGTATTCTAAGAATACAGAAAGCTTTTTCATTCCTAATGTAGCATTAGATGTTGCTATGCTAATGCTCTCGATACGACTGAAACAGAAATATCCAGGCTGTTAGGTTGTCTACTGTTAATGGCAGGCAGTAAGATATGTTCTCAAGTACTTGGCGCGCCCTGTGTTTACACACATTTTTTTTTCTTTTAAATAAACGCACATATTATCCGGTAATATTTTCCAACCCAGATGGAAACTTTGTATAATTTTAATTTATGACTGTGTGTATGAATGGAAATGCGTGGAGAATGAAAAAAAAAAAAAAGTTTTTTCATTGCGAAATAGATGTAATATATATATAAAGATCAATAAAACTTTGAAATATATATTAAATCGTATTTTTTAAATCTGATTGTTAACGAAAATGAATGATAATTTTCATTTCATACGTGTATTTTGCTTGAGAATTTTCTTTTAATGGAATACTGAAATGCCACTAAACCCGTATGTATGACTTAATTATTGCGAAGTTAAGACTTTATAAGAAAAAAGATATATCGTCATTTAATTTTGTAAAATATCTTCTTCTTTTTTTAATTTTTATTATGATGTTGACTGTTAAAATGCTTAAATTTTCTACAAAGCAAAAACAATACATTTTGCACAATTCCTAAACTGAGATGAAGTATCCGTCTATATTTCTGAGATGACGTATTATGTACACTAATTACATTATTCGGACTATTGTCTTTATCTTTGTTGCTATATTTATCACAACGTTTCGGCAGTTATACGTACCGGCCTTCTTCAGGTGTTTGGAAAAACTGAACCCTTTATTTCGCTCGAGTGTTTTAGTTCCACGTGCCATGTCCTCCAGAACACATGACACAGTGGATAAAGGCATTAGTTGGATCCAGCGTCAGGACCCAAAGAGTGTGAGTTCAATACCTGGTTAAGGCGGTGGAGAACTTGGAGAGGGGAATTAACAGGAGATAACTGATAATTGACATCCATTAGACATGGCACCTGGAAGTAGATCAGTCTACCCCAGCGAGCAAAAATAAAGGGTTCAGTTCGACATTCCAACCACCTGAAGAAGGCCGGAACGTACAACGTCCGAAAGGTTGTGATAAATATGGCAACACAGATGAGAACAATAGTCCGAATAATGTAAATAGTGAAACGAAACACTGTAACTATTTACATTGCTGATATTGTTCGGACTGTTGTCTTCATCTTTAATGCCATATCCACGACGTTTCGATCTTTCTATTCTCCGACTTTCTTCGTTATATAGCGCGGTAGATTTTTCTAGTTCCACGTGCCATGTCTTTACTGAATGTTTTAGTTTCAGTTAATGCCCTTTAGGAACTCAACTCTCCAAGGTTTTGCACACCTCTGCTGTGAACAGGTATTGAACTCCCAGCTCCTTGGGTCAAATCACTTTTGTTTTACTGCAATCAAAGCTTTTATCCACAAAGACTTAACAGCCTAAAACGTCGTGGATGTAACGATAAAGATGAGGACAACAGTCCGAACAGCGTAGATAGTGCAAACATAATTCGAAATGTTTAACACAAGGCTTCTTTTTTTCTATGCGTTATGTGCTCTGTAAAATAATTAACTCCTGCTGCTCTGCGTTATCTTTACAAGATGCAGATTAAGCCAAGAATCTGGGCAGGTGCTGTCCAGTTTTGACCTATCGGTCTTGGCAATATTCAAAATGGATTATAAGGCTTTGTGGGTGAGGAATTATTCTCCACCCTTTCACGCTTACGCGACAACGGAAATGTTGATAGCCATCTTATCTCCTAGCGCAAACTATGGATTAAATAGTAGAATACACTGGGATATCTAAATTTTGATCGGAGTTAGTCTATCAGAAAGACTACTCAGAATTAAAAAAATGGTATAAGGCATGAGTAAACCTCACCCTCATCTCGTTAAAGAAATCATGGCCACGCCCAGATAATTGCTATAATTGAAAAAAAAAAAAAAAACTGAGACAGTGTCGTTTGAACGATTTTGGAAGCTGCATATTGTAGCGACTTTGCCATATTAAGTACATTTTCATTTACGGGGTTAATTTATAAACAAGGCACTATATAGGATTCACTTATCTCTATCTCACAAATACTCATCGGAATCCATCTGTTCACATTCATAAATCCGGATTAAATAGCAGTGTAGTCTTGGTTGTGAGCCAGTATAGGAGAAGGAATAATCAGAACTCAAAATCGTCGTTAAGCCAACAGGAAACAATACCATTAACTCTTTCAAGAAAGCGTAACAATGCACAGATATTTTTTTCGAATTATTTACGCTGGATAAATTGCTTTAAAATAGTTTTTCGCTATAACGTACCAATGCAAAATGCACGATACTTGAATAATGACTAAATTTATATTTTTCTCTCCGAGGAGGCAAATGGTTTATTCGAACAAGTATGACTCACAGCTAAAATAAATGATAACACCAGTCGACGAATAACGTCCCTAATTGATTAAGCCTAAAAGTCCATAATTTAGATGACCATAATCCTCTGATGACCATAACTCATTTGCCATATTCATGAGAAAACGTCTCTGTGAATTATAATTGATTCCGTTTGTTGCAGAATTTCTCTGAATGAAAAAACAAACATGTAAAATTCTGTATAACAGTAAAGGGCATGCTAAAAAATGATTTCGTGCGACAAAGAAAAGTTTTAAAAGGATGGTGTCATGAAGTTGCATAAAAAATTACAGAACAAGATTAGAAATAGAGTAAATATATGGCTCGATAAAATTATTATAAAAAATATGAAAAAAAAAAACGTCTTTTAATTTTAGGTAATAAAGTTAAAATAATGACCATTCATTCTCTTCCTTGTAATATCGATTTGAACCCTTAACAATTGAAGAAAGAAATATTCAAACTTCAATGAACCTGGGAAAAAGTGTCAAACCTTAATAAAGTCCATAATCTTGTTTTATTTTAATTGAAATCTATTTGTAAAAAATATATCGGACTGTGGCGGAAAAAGAGAAGACGGAACTCTTTACATTAGTACTGACTTGTAATGGTGACTTACTCACAAATTTCGCCATAGCAAAATTCTTTTTTCACATCGATATTAACGGACGTAAAGCAACATATCAACCTTTTAGTTGGGATCGAACTCATTACATCAATGACAATTTACTAGATTGACTAGATATTAATTCTGGAGGGAAGAAATCGCAAGTAAAATACCAGCAAATTTAAAAAAAAAAATGTATGGTACTGCTTAATAAACTGAACGGACTTTTTCACCCGCAGAGTTTTTTCGACTTCGTGACAAACTGTAAATCAGTGTCGTTTCTCAACTGCAATATGGCTGCGAGTTTCCACACAAGCTCAGGTACATTAGTACTCTTTCCACACTGACATAACCAACTTGTGCTTTAAACTGCATTTATGACAGGCCCATATTAAGCTTTGAATACAGTTTTCTTTCTTCTATAGATGTTAGACAGACCAGTCTACCCTGCTATTTAATCTTTAGCTTCGCGTGTGGGAGAAGAGATACATAAGTGTCCCAATGGTTTTAGGTTGGTGCAAAAATAATGACGTAATAATGTCGTTTTTTGACGTTAAAAATACGTAAAAAAAACGGCATTATTACGTCATTATTTTTGCACCAACCTAATATTTGTACGAAAGTTATAGTTAATGTAATCATATCAGTCGGAATTCGAGCACTGTTTGCTCCGAGACTCTAAGCGCTTCATCACCTGCGCAACTCTGTGTTTTGGACCAAATAAACCCCTTGTTGAGATGAGAGTTGACAGAAGATAATAAAGCAAAAGAGTAAATATGCTTTTTTCAATAACTTTCATATTTTTCAATAAACGCAAAAACTTTTATTTTTACCTGTTCTTTTTTATGTTTATTTATTTTATTTTATTTTTTAAATTGCTTTGAATCTCCTGCCAGTATCGATTCATTCACGAATTTGCAAAGTTTGTTTAGTGTCATTTTTTGGTCTTCAAATTCAAATATCCTCCGAGACCATATGTTAAAAGTAAAACGCTTTCCTCATTGTCCAAAAGCAATTTTACCGTAAAAAAAAAAAAAAAGGTTTTCTTTTAACTTAAACAACAAAATATATAAAATAAAATAAAGAATTTAAAAATGAAAAAAAAAAATTCTTTCGGAATCAGGTGTGATTAGACGACTTGGGATTTTTTTCACATTACGCATTTGGTAGCATGTGGTTTAACGATTTACGCTTAAGGATAAACGTTTTTATTTAAATAAAAAATAGATCAGTTTAGCGCATTGGCTTTTAAAAACATTACACATTGGGATTTTTAATCACCTGCTTTAAAACTAGTGCCAGTTGTGGGGAGGTTCTTTGTTCCATGCTGGCGTTTTTTAAGCACTTGCTTTTAGCAATGATGCACTTAGTATAACATTTAATGCCTGTATAATATAATTGCAAATGAAAAAAAACTATCAGAAACATTAAATAATTTATTCTCTATTTATTCTTACGGTTTGTTAAGTACCTTTAATGGTACCACGGCTTGACACTAATCATGTCAGTGACCTGCCGACGGTTCTACCAGCACCGTGGGTTTGAGGATACTGGCATTGTTCAAACTGTCACATTAAGCGGTTTCCACCAGAAACAGTAACTAAGGTTTACAGTTGAACTATAAATCAGGAGTATTGAACAAAACATAAATTTCCAAGAGGGAAGAATCCAGGTAGAACTTAATGTCCAGGACAGAGTTAAGTCAGCGAATTGGTAGTGATTTAAGCATCTGAAAATAAATTATATTTATCTGTATTTCACTCATTTAAACCATTATTTAACTTCTCTCTTTAAAATTTCTCTCTGTTAAATTATATATATATATATATATATGTGATCGACTCTCCCGTCGAGATTCGACGTATGAGGGTCATGCAGACCAGTTTCCAGAAAACCGACAGCCCGGCACATGAGCTTTGATTATAGTGGTGATGGCCTCGTGCAGGGCCACACTTTTTGGAGGGACGAATACAGAGACCTTGTGCACCGAAGATAATAAAGCAAAAGAGTAAATATGCTTTTTTCAATAACTTTCATATTTTTCAATAAACGCAAACGACCCTCCGCAGGTTCTGAATTCAGAGTAATCCTTATCCTAGACCAGTTGCCATCCAAGGCTATAGAACCAAGTCTGTCCTGCTATTTTACCCATCGCTGGAGGGAGAAGATGAGGATTCATACCTTTCCCAAGGGTATTAGATCGTAAGTGAATGTAATGGATTCGACTATATCTATATATTTATATAATTATTTATTTAAAAATTTATAACATAAATATGTTATAAAATCACTACAAAAATAGCCATTTTGTTTCAACACCTCCGGTGTCTTATCAAGTGATGATGAATGTAAAATAAATGGTTTTAAAAGTTTCAAATTAATTAACGATCCTTCGCAAGGGGAAAACGTTGTTACAAAAGCTTATATATATATATATATATATATATATATATATATATATATATATATATATATATATATATGAGCATTTTATTAGTGGTAAAAATCTTAATAACTGTCATGAATAGACAAATTTTATTTTTTAATATTACCACACATGATAATAATTAAGAGGAACAAAGATGATATGCTAACCGGGTTCGAACCTCGCTAAACGGAGCTAAATCGAGGTTGATAAATAGTATCCATAAAAGGAACAGAATGTATGCATGGAAAAAAAATGGAAATCAATTGTAGGTCAAGGACAAAATCATTCTGTTTGCAGAGTGAAGGTCTTCTAGATAACATATATATATATGGCCTCCAATATCTTAAAGTGGTAATTTCACAGTGGGACCCACTATGGATGGAAAAGGAGTCCACACTGAAATTAGCCGCAAAATTGGTCACTTACAAGGTGTTTCGCAATAGAAGACCCGTATGTATTGGTCAGAATATCTGATGAGAAATAATATAGTTACGCATTTTTGTCGGTCCGTGTTGTGTAATCCTAGGATCCAGCATTTCAGTCGTTCTTCCTATACATACTGCAACTATTTTAAATAAGTAAATCAGGAAACTATTATGGTGAGATGGGGGAACGTCTTTGCGCGTGGATGGAAGGACAGCTTTAGCAAAAAAAAAAACAAAAACAACACGTGCATTAATAGCAAAGTAACATTGTCAAACTGCTATGGAAATTCGTTTAGTAAATCTGTCACAAATTCTACATAGGCAAGATACACAGGACATCTCCATCCTGAAGCAGGTTTGACTTTATGAAACTCCGAAATTTTGTTTTTAATTACGGATTGAACAATACCTAAAGGATAGGCATTGTTGCAGAGAGTATGAGTAATAAACCTGATCTCATCATCCTGTTTGATTTTAGAACAGATTTTTAAGGCCCTATAGGTAAGAAAGAGTATTAATCAAATTTATTTTACGTTTTATGGGACGAAAAGAGTGTAAAAACCAGTAATTATCGGTTTTCGAAGTGAGAAAACCCAAAGAATTTCTACAAGGCAAAACATCAAGAAAAGGGAAAGGGAGAGTTCATTTCTTTGTGTAAATTTAAGGGCCGGATGGATATTGTTAAAGGACGTAAAGGATCCGCTTCATTTTCGCTATTGAAGAGACAAAACGAAATAAAACATCAGGTCTATTAGGATCAGATGAACTTTCTTCATGGAAGCCTGCAAATATTTCAGCTAAAATGAGTCCTAAAGGGGAACCCATTGCGACTCCATCAATTTGATCGCATATGACGCCGTCTAAAAAAAAAAAAAAAAAAAAAAAACTGAATTCAAACAACATCGTGGCTAATTTCCTAAGTTTGATAAACATATCCTCTGAAATAAGATGAGGGGATAACAGACTCGGCACATATATCAATAGTTTCAATAAAAGGAACGAGATGAAAAGGTTAGAAATATCAAACGAATACATAAACTTGTTAGTCGACGGTCAATTCTATATAAAGAATCTTTGATACAGGATTAATTATACCGTTTCAAAACTTATTCATACCATGTTGGGAAGACCCTATCATAGACAGAACAGGTCTCAATGGCACACCAACCTTATGTGTTTTCAGTAAACCATACAGACCGGGACGAACTGAACCAGAGGGTCTAATCAAATTAGAAATGTCAATAGGCAAAACTCCACTTTCACACCACTTGACTCGTTTTTGAAACTTAGCCTCAATAGTTAATGTTGAGTCAAACTTATCTACTGGGCCTAACTCAACAAATTTAGAGGTATCCTTAATAATCGTCATTACCGATAATACAGGATGACAACGACTGAGCCTTTATCATATTTCGTAATGACCAAAGATTTATTACGACGATGTGAATTAATAATCCAGTATTGTTTCTTGTTCCACTTGAATTCACCAAAGGGAACAGGACTACCTGCGTAGGAATGCGGGATGTCATTCGCCTGAGCATTAAGGTCACTAAACTGGCTGCTAGACTCAGGTTGACGTCTGGTTAACTGGGCAAAAAGGACTTCAAAACACGAATAGATTTCTTTTCGCTTAATAAACGAGGGAGGAATACAAAAATCCAGCCCATGAAAACATCAGCATGGACAACTCACGAAAAGAAAGATCCAGACCGTTCCAACCAAAACTAGGATTAGCAGAACAATCATAGTTTTTACAAATCAAATGCCGCAACCTATTCGGATGTTTTGACGCGCGTGGAGAATGACTGCAGCCATGAATGAGTGCAGAATAATTAATAAAACGAATCCTATCAACAACAAAAAAAGAAGGTAAACTGATAGTATTATTACATAATGGATAATATACAGTTGTGCCAGACCATAAGAAAGCTTAGGAAGTTGGAAAGAAATGCCTCCTCTATTTTCTGTCCTGAATATGTAAATTAACCCTTATATATATATATATATATATATATATATATATATATATATATATATATATATATATATATATATATATATATATATATGTATGTTGTTCATGATGACGGTCGTCTTCGAGTATAGAATCCAGAGGTTAGCAGTGAATATTTCGAAGACAGCAGGAAAGCGTTGTTCAGGTTAGCAGTGGATATTTTGGTAAAAGGTGGCAGAGCATAGTTCGTCCTTCTGTTTCTCTTCGCCTGACAAACTGGACTGGACATTCGGGTAGAGTGAACAAAATGGCCGCCTTTATACACGACGGATTGAATGTTCTACGTCTTCTGATTGGTTAACCTTCTATTGGTGGACTATACAGTGAGTCAAGTCATTTTGACTGGCTCACTAGTTATATATATATATATATATATATATATATATATATATATATATATATATACAAAAAAACTGTAACAATATATATATATATATATATATAATTTATTCGAACATTATAACATAAATATGGTATAAAATCACTACAAAAATAGCCATGTTGTTTCAACACTTCTGGTGTCTTATCAAGTGATGTTCTTGAATGTAGAAATAAAGGCTTTTAAAAGGTTCAAATCAATCAAACACCCCTCACTATGGTAAACGCTGTTACATAAGCAGGAATGACCAATCACAATAGAAGTATTTGAGGATTCCAAAACTTCACAACGAACCTTGGTTATAATTAATGCTTTAATGTTAGGGTCATACTAAAATAGAAATCATTCTAATTAATATTAAATTTTACTATAAAATTGAAAATTAAAAATTACCAATTTCAAATTTTTAATTTAATCTGTATTAAGTTTTAAAAATTGATCACTCTTTTAAGAATAGTATATTTTTGGTTATTGGAATTTATTCCGTATACACCATTCTTATACTTGTATATATACATACATACATACACACACACACATATATATATATATATATATATATATATATATATATATATATATATATATATATGAAAAATTAAAAAAAAACATGTTATAAATCACTATATAAATGCAATCATGTTCCAGTACTGACACTTGATTGAGTTTATATAGCGATCAAATAATATGTTTTTGTTATAATTCAAAATATAATGGCTGGCTACTTTTGTTCGAGAATAGCCGTCTACTAGGGCGGTAGTTAATCCATATTGCAGGCGCTTTTTCAGGCGCATTTTTGTGTTTGTTTAACAGTCACCGAGCCTACCTTTGCCTTGTACTTCAACTATGCTGAGGGGACCTTATTTACAGTTTCTGGGAAAAAGAGTGTTATCTAGCGTGAACAATAATCTGAACAAGGCCACCACACTCAAACCCTCGGTCACGATGACTAGTGACTTCGTGCTAGCACAGTAATCAACGGCTCCCATGGCTACTGTCTACTCAAATTCATTCACAAGCCTTGAGTCACCCGGTAGCATGGATTTCATGCAATTTCCAAAGGTACAGCTTGCTGGGACCGACAATTAGGATCCAATAATTCTATCAAACGAAAAGATAAAAAAAAAACCTCTTCTGAAAAGAAATTTTATCACAGCCTATTTTGGAAATTAGAATAGGAAATTATTTTCGGGGATTTGGAATAGCCAATAGACACGCATATATACGAAAATGGACATATCTACACACGCACATGTATTGTTTACTTTTTCCAGTTGGTTTGTTCAGTTAATATCAGATGACCGCATTTATAATTTTTTCTTGCAATTGGACTCTAAATTGTGACTATTATTTTATTAATGAAAATTCCTCACACTGACACACACACACACACACACACACACACACATATATATATATATATATATATATATATATATATATATATATATATATATATATATATATATGCTTTGAAGACGCCCTTCGGGCGGACGTCCTGTAAATGGCTTTTGATCCTTCGGCCTTTTACCTTCAGCGTTCTATGTGAATAAAAGTTATAAGAATTTAGAATTAATAAAATATTTTTAAGCTTTATTCGTTCTCTTAGTTCGGCATAATCTTTCTTCGTATACGCAACCGATCCCCGTAGTTTACCTTTATCTTGGGCGACAAGAAGTCACTTTATAAGACATTAGGGGACCCGATCTATGTAATAGTTTGATTACGTCACTGTACGCGTTGTAGAAAAAGAAATAAAAATATATGAGCAACATACCGTCACTCGCTTAATTGTTAATTACGGTATCTTTTGCAATTTCATGGAGACTTACCGGACACTATTCGTAACATACAAGGCGAATAGAATAGCATCATCTACATGCAAAAAAGACTAAAATTAATGGATGTCTTATTGATAAAAACGAAAAAAAAAACAACACTTCATAATATCAACTATGAACATGGACACAATATCTTGACCATGTTTTGAAAAATGAAAACATAATACAGATACATACATGCAACAAACTATTTCTTATTTAACAGTTGAAATATTTAATCCTTGAAAATGACTAAATGTCTAGCCGAAAGCGCTCGAAAAAAAACATTCGTACAGTTTTTTATATAATTTATTATCTGAAAAGAAAAAACAAGCATTAGATCGCATGAGAAATTGTATAAAAAACTAAATGAAAGCACCTTATCTGTCGTATTCAATGAAATGCGCATATATATATATATATATATATATATATATATATATATATATATATATATAAATATATATATTAGGTTGGTGCAAAAATAATGACGTAATAATGTCGTTTTTTGACGTATTTTTTAACGTCAAAACACGACATTATTACGTCATTATTTTTGCAACAACCTAATATATATATATATATATATATATATATATATATATATATATATAATTATTTTTATATTCTATTTCTTACGTATGCTCAATCGCAAAAATACTTTTAAAAACATTTAAAATAATATTTTTTTTTTATTTCCTTATCCATTTCAGACATAGTGATTTTGCAAAATGGGCGCTTGTTTATCTTTGACGCTGTCGAGAAATATCGTTCTTTTCACGTTCCTGAAAAGGAATGCGTCAGCGAGCTGACTGTTCGAAATCATTCCATTTCATTCACAAACAATTTCCGAACGTTTTTAAATTATATGATTTCCAGTTTCTCCTCCTTACATAGATTGCAATTTCCTGGTAAGCGTTTGGAAGAAATCAATAACATTTCTCAAAAAAAAAAAAAAAAAAAAAAATTAAAAAAAAGGGAAAAAATTATATTTTTAAAAAATAAAGAATAGAAAGAAAAAAAAATATGTTCACTTTTGGTCCGTATTCTTTGAACATTTCTTCCCCTTAAAAGTCTACTGTTTTTTTTTATTATTGGGGGGGGATTTTTTTTTGCAAATAGCGTTTCTTTTTCTTTTCTAAATTTCTACATTTTACTAAAAATGATATAGTTAAAAAGAAGCTACCAAAAAAAAAACAAAAAAAAACGACAGAGACTTGTTTCAAGAAAATGATTGCAGGTTAGCGTTTTCCAGAATTCTCAGGTGACATATTTGTCTTATATGACGAAAATATTTCCAATCATTGAAGCAAACTCACATGAGATATTAATTCAGCTGATAAAAGTAGTTAGTCATATTCAAAATGCAAAATACTGCAAAGACCGAAATCAATTTTGACAATTTAAATAATGATAACTGCAAAGACCTGAGAAAGTTTTCCTATTTGAAATTTCTGGTGAATCATAATTCTTAATTTAGTGATAGAATAAGATCATGACGTGTTCTATGACAATATACTATCTGTACACCTTCCCCTATCGCATCGTTAAATATTTGAGCTTAACAACTTTCACAAAATATTGCAATAACAATAATAAATATGAATGTTGGTCATTATTTTAAGAAGTGGGTACAAATGAAAGAGCTGTTAAGTAATTCTAACTTCACTTCTTTCTTTGTTTCTTTCTTTCTTCTGTTCATTTTCTCATTGCAACCAATTAGTGTTTTTTCTCATCTTTACACGCTACCAAAAACGAAATATGCCATTATTATTCTTATATGACAAAAATATTTCAGATCATTAAACCAAACTCTCACGAGATATTAATTTAGCTGATAAACGTAGTTTACCAATGTCAAAATTCAAAATAGTGAACAGACCGAAATCAACTTAGAAAGATTTAAATATCTCCAAGATTTACACATATCCATACTATTAAGTACCATCTTATGTATGATTTACGACAATATCGCATTGAAACACCAGTTCTCTTCTAATCACTAACGTGAAGCAACGTCGTATCTGGTCAGTACCTAGATGGGTAACAGTTTGAGAATACCAGGTGCTGTAATCTTCGATGTGCGGCTTATATAACCTCCCGGAATTATTAATCGGGAAGACGAGTTCCATTTCAGCAAAATGTTTGCAATCCACATCTTTCCCCCCAGCTATGGGTCAATTAGTAGGATTTTTATTCCAAAACCATTATTAACTGAAAAAAAAATAAAATAAAAATAAAAAAAATTCTTACAATATAAAAATATTTTCTCGCTTTATATAATCCGAACGGGGTTGATAAGTCGCAAAAAACGAATCAAATCAAAAATTTTTAATGTGCCATGCCCCTTCAGGGTGTGGGGGATCATGGCTCTTCTCGGTGTCCTACTGATTGTAATACTAAGTAATATTCGAACTATGAAGGACAGACAGGTTCAGACCTAACAACCATTTCTACTGCTTATTCAGAACCATTGTCATCAGATTATGAATGGAATTTCGCCAAATCTATAAGAACAATGTCGGGAACGCCATTCAAAAACAGCCACCCACTTTGGATATCGCTAAGCTTAAAAGAATGCTGTAAATGGGTAAATATATTAAACCTAGGAAAACTTTCGCTTGTAAGCTTGAGGATATTTTTTAATCATTTCAATCCAAGCAAGGCAATAATGCCATTAGAACGCAAAGGATTATTAAGTGTTAGAGAATATGACAAAACTACTATTAAGGAAAGATAATAATAATAAAAGAAGACGAATTAAGAAGTCAGACGATAACAAGTGATATTAATTTTAAATTTTTGGAGATTAAAGTTGTCTGGGAAGTAAAAAGATGGAAAAGAGTTCCACAAGCGAGAAAGGAAAAGGTTAGCCTAGAACTTATACAGTATTTACATTATGCGGACTATTGTCCTCATCGTTGTCACAACGTTTCGGCCGTTGTACGATCCGGCCTTCTTCAGGTGGTTGGAATTTCGAACTGAACCCTTTATTTCGATCACTGGGGTAGACTGTTCTAGTTCCACGTACCATGTTTAATGGATGTCAGTTATCAGTTATCTCCTGTTAATCTCCCTCTGAAAGTTCTCCACTGCCTTAACCGGGTATTGAACTCACACTCTTTGGGTTTGTCACTGGATCTAACCAACGCCTTTATCCACTGTGTCATGCGTCCTTGAGGACACATGGCACAGTGGATAGTCGGCATAATGTAAATACTGTACATAATACCTCATCTCAGAAATATAGACAGACTCTGATAGAACTTATAGTTACATCTCGCGATTTCAGCTGTAAAATGATAAAACCATGCAGCCATAAGCAATTTTTTTTTTTTTTTTAATTTGTTACTTAAAACGGTATTTGTAATTTTTGTCTGTTACAAATTTCACCCCAAGCCAAGTAATAAAGCCACTAAAAGCAGGGAATGGCTAATTGTGAAAGAATATGAGAAAAATACATTTTAAAGATGTTTGTTTGTTTGTTTGTTTGGGTTTTATGGCATATCAACCACTGTGGGTCATTTAATGCCAAATCCAGTTTATATGAATTTTAAATGCCTATTTTGTATAGAATAAAAAACGTATAGCTGGCAACATTATTGTTTCAAAAACGTAGAGCTGGCAACATTATTGTTTCAAAAACGTAGAGCTGGCAACATTATTGTTTCAAAAACTTAGAGCTGGCAACATTATTTTTTCTGAAAACATTATCTGAGACCTTGCTGTTGGATGCAGTTTACCGTCATACCCAGGACGCGGATGTAGTTTACCGTCATACCCAGGACGTACATTTTAAAGAGGAGAGAACGATAAAACAATAGGAAGTAAAAAGACAGAATATAAAAATTGACATTGCATTTAAATTTTTGAAGATAAAAGTGAACTCGGAAGTATACAACCGGAAGAGAGTTCAACAAGCGAGAAGTGTCATAGAAATAAATGTTAGTATCAAAATTACGGTTACATCTAGCCATTTCAACTGTAAACAGATGAGACCTAACCGCCAATCTAGTACTGCGGTTAATTGCTTTTATATGACATTATTATGCAAGCCAATGGAAGAAAAAAGATGCGAAGTGAAAAAAACAAAAAAGCGTGACCTGTGATAGAAGAAATTGTTAGCATAGAACTTACGGTTACATCTTGGCAATTCAGCCGTAAAATGAATTGGTGTAAATCTAGTACTGAATATTAATTCATAAAGTCTAGGTACAATAGCGGAAAGTTGGATTTTATCAGGAATCTCTAAATATGTAGCAGGAACACCAAAATGCAAGGACGAATGGTAGATTTGCATTGAATGGTAGATTGCATTGCATTGTTCAATGCAAGGACGAATGGTAGATTTATAAATATGAAAGATAGATCCTGAGGAGAACAATTGTCTAGTACGACATAAAGAACCGACTTTTTTTTTAGCTTCAGAGTTAGCAGTTCATTGAACATAATCTTCCCACTTCATGTCAGCTGAGAACTGTAGTCAGAGAAGGCGAAATGAGTCATTCTGGTTGAGGTTAGCATTGGTCATGTTGATGGAAGGTAAAATGGTTTCTCTCGGAAGATGAAAAGAGAGAAAATCAAAAGAGAGTAGTTTCGTATTAAATCTTTCCAGCCATTCCTTACCCAAGTCAGCAATAAACTGTAGGTCATTTTTGAGATCAGCTCCCAAATTCACTTTATCGAACCGATCAGACTTAGTATTAGGTTGGTGCAAAAATGATGACGTAATAATGTCGTTTTTTGACGTGTTTTTTAACGTCAAAAAACGACATTATTACGTCATTATTTTTACACCAAACTAATATTTGGAAACGGCATGTTCTAATGCTTGACACTTGCGCCGGAATCTCTAACACGTACATTTCAGATTGTTTGGGTGTCAATCTGAAGAGAGTGCAGTTGATTCGGAAAGAGTTGGATGATATATCCAGTCAACATCATGGTGATTGGAATAATCACTAGTGATGGCGACGCTATGCCTCCATTCAACTTCCCACAGTGCCTGAGACTTAACACGTAGGCATACATCATGTGCCTCAAGGAGGTAGTGCTGTTCTGGGTCAGGCGTTTGGCTGCTGGGAGACCCTATGTCTGGCAACAGGACTTTGCACCATGCAACACAAGCAGGAGAAGCCAGTCATAGCTGTCAGACAATCTCTTCGACCACATCACCCCTTACATCTGACCGCCTATCTCCCCAGACTGCAACCACCTTGATGTGTCGGGCGTAGTTGAGCGAGAGACCAACAAAACTACTTGCGACACTAAAGTTGAATTGAAGGCAAGGATTAAGGCAGCATTAACAAACTTAAACAAGGAGACCTTCCAGAAGAGTTGCAAGAGATTCCCTAGTCGGCTGGTGAAGCCAATATCGATTTAGTATTTCAAGATACTTTTGTGTTATGTTGAGAATATATCTTTTAATGAAATATCGGTGTTATTTTCATTTTTGCGTAATTTTGACGACAATTTTTCCATTGCATCCTGTATGAACGCGTGCATGTTTTTCATATAAAAAATAGTGGAAAGAAAGAAATTAGTGGTTTATATTTTTCGGGGCCCGGTTAAAAGAGATGGAGAGTATGGAGATCAAGCGACAACAAGGCGCACCATAAAAATAACTTAAGATCCTCAGTGAGATATGAAATGTAAACAACTTTATTAAGGAAAATAAATTCTACTAAATATTAGGGATGAACATATTTGAGTAGTTTTTGAATCCTGAAAAGTGTCTAATAAATAAATACCTTGAGAAATACCTTATTTCTCTAAAATAAGGATCAATGGTAGTTGTGGGGAAAGGGTCAATTACACAAAGAATATCAATCAAATAACATAACACATGACAAGAAAAATGCGAACGTCTAAAAAACAATGCAAATTCCAAGGAAGAAAGTCCAGTAAAAGGTGACAAACCCGGTTAAAACGGCATATTTACCTTGAGCTATAAAATATGAAAGTTATTAGGTTGGTGCAAAAAATAATGTCGTTTTCTCACATAGTAAGATATGTGAGAAAACGACATTATTTTTGCACCAACCTAATCTTAATATTTCTTGTGATTTGATGTGAGAAGGCAGGGCCATATTCTCTTACGAAGTTCGACGTTCGTGACAAAATCTGTTCGTGCTTTTTGAGTCTTCAATGTAGAGCGTTGTTTTTTCGAACAGTACTTCTTCTCTGTCGTAGAGACGGCTATATTGTTAGAATAGTCGAGGTGAAAATGGAACATAATTGTGTCGTGAAAAGGACAATTTGGTTGTCAAGGCTTCGTTCAAGAGTCAGTTTCTTTCAGTCTCCGTTCGATCAGGATTTCAGATGCTTTTAGAAGCATCGCGTCTCCCTTTCCTTTCTCGTCGTGTCTCCCACTGATGGCGATGGTCGTATTCCAGGGACATTTACAACCAAAGGTCAGCTCCGATTTCTCCGAAAAAAAAAAAAATTTGGTCAACACAAGGATTTCAGATTCCGAGTTGTCATCAGTTAAAGAATCGTGTTTATCAAAACAATTTATTGTAGTAGAAAAAAAAAAGACCAAAAGAAAAAAAAAAAAAAGAAAAACAGTTCTGCTTTTCTTTTATTTTCATTCGCCATTAAGAGGACGCCCCCCACTACACCTTCAAAGGAGATTTGCACGTAGGCTGTCAATGTTCAGGGTTCAGTAAATTATTTTATTATCTTTTTCCCTTCCCCTAACTGAAACTAACTGAAATTTACTCAGAGTGAAAAAAAAATAATTTTTAGTATGTACTTGGCGCATCAGTTAGTTTGGAGCTTAACGATCAAAGCACTACTCATTTCACACTAGAAAGATTGACCTTACAGCATAATCTTCTATTTTGTTAAGGCACTCAATTCAGTTGTTAATTACGCGGACTCGTGTGTATCTATTTCTACATACTTTACTTTTCTATCCACTTGTCATCAAATTTTTCAGCTTTCGTTCTCTTCACTCGGTAAGTAATTTTAATTTAACGAAGCACAAATTAATTTGAGATCTTCAACAAACACAACTCTGTAAAGAAATACATCTTCCGGCGATAAATAAACAAAAGACTGGTAGAGTCTAGCAAATGATGCCTCTCATGTTTGAAAACAAATATGGACATGCCTCTTTCATGATTGTATGAAACTGAAGCAAATCTGTACAATAAAATGAATTCAAGAAATGTAGGGTCAATGAGACCAAGCAGGCGCATAGAGACGTCTCGTGGAGTTGAGCATCAGCCATGCTGTTAGGAGACAGGGAGTCTACCGATTGAATAGAATTTTATTATAAACAATTGTCTTGTAAATGGAATTGTTAAAGCATTCTGAATGTAAAAATAAAGAAAAAAGTGTGCAAGCTAATAAGAAACACTACCTGACAAAAAAAAAGTGAACTGAACATAACTTGTTAAAAATGACTTGTTAAAAAAACACTTTTTAAGCATTTCACCACAAACAAAGAGGGTGTGCCACTAGCACGAAAAGGGTTACAGAGAGTGAGGGTAAAATTAAAGAGGGGTATGTGAGAAAAAGATAAAAAGAAGGACAAGGAACAGATCAAAACATCAGAATATGTCGATTGACATTTGAATATCTGAAGATTATAGCTATCAGGGAAACAAGTAAGAGGAAGGGAGTTCCGCTGTCAGGAAGAGCGAGGGAAGAAGTTGTTGGAGTAGAAGAGGCGGTTATATTTAACTGTTTCGACAGTGTTAGACCGAGATGCCAACCTAGTAGCACGCTTAAATCCATGCAGTTGGGGATCCAGTGAAAGTAGCTCGTCAGAGCAGATGCCATGAAAATATTTGTAGAAAAGACAACGAGAAGCCACATCACGTCTGTGAGAAATTGTCTGGAGTCGAAAAGCCAGGTCAGGATTATCACATTGCATATTCGTCTTTGGATTTTATTGAGAACCCCTAGATGAACAGCGGGTACATCAGACCATATATGGCAACAATGTTCAATACAAGGACGAATGGCAGATTTGTAGATTTGAAAGATGGACTCAGACGAGAAAAAAAAGCTTCTGGCGCAATACAGCGAACCAACTTTTCTTTCAGTAGATGAAGCTATTGATTCAATATAGTTGTTCCACCTCAGGTCAGTGGAAAACGTGAGACCAAGCAGGCGCATAGAGACGTCTCGTGGAGTTGAGCATCAGCCATGCTGTTAGGAGACAGGGAGTCTACCGATTGAATAGAATTTTATTATAAACAATTGTCTTGTAAATGGAATTGTTAAAGCATTCTGAATGTAAAAATAAAGTGTGCAAGACAATAAGAAACACTACCTGACAAAAAAAAAGTGAAGTTTTGTTGAAATCGGTTGAAAAATGTAGGAAATTCTATCTCATATATAAACGAACACACACACACACACACACACAGAGAAACAACCCGGGTTTTATAATAAGTATAACTCGATATGAGTTGTCCCCCCTTTCATTCTCGCGATGCCTCTTAATCGTGTTTTCAAATTGATTTCGTGCAAAAACAATTGTGTTTTTTCCAATTTTTGGCACCGTCAGAACCACCGCAAGGTAATTTCACACAGTCCTGCGAAGTTTTGTTGAAATCGGTTGAAAAATGTAGGAAATCCGATCCAATATACAAACTTTCAGACACACACACGCACACACACACAACCTGGGTTTTATAATAAGTATGATTTATTTAATTGAAACCAAGTACTGTCTTTTATCCACTTTCCACGCGATCAAAACGGCATAGTTTATTACTTATGAGGTATTGGCAGGACATAACCAAGCAAAGGACAAACACAGTCATAATAGGATAATATTTTTAATAAGCAATTAATATTAATAAAAAAAAGATGTAATACTTAAACACAAGCACAGATCCCCTATTGTAAGCACAGTACGCCCACTAAAAATATCATTCACACTACTACCCATCTTAACAAGCTATTTTTTCAGGAAATAGACACAGACGCATAGATACATATTAACCGTACAAAAATATGTGTAATTGATATCTACCTTATAATTGAAAACAAATAGAAAAGGATTCAAAATATCGAAAAAATCTTTGCGTTACCCTTATTATGAGGAAAGTAAATTAAAACTGCGAAACCTATCAAATTTATAAAGGTTTATAAATGTTTTTCTACTTGCCTCTTATTTAAAAAGAAACAAAAAAAAACTTTTTAATATAGTTAAAAAATAATAACCACCTTAGAGCAATCTGTATTTGAGCGATCGTACTCTTGTTTGTCGGTCCGACATTGATAAGCTACAGGCTTCACATGCTTTTTCATTCAGACGAGTGTTTCTCAAGCTGCTTGTGCTACTCACAACGCTTCATCTATTATCCACTTTGTCCTTTTTCAGTTATCTACTCGGGAAGGTAAACTGAACGCTTTATTAAATCCATCTTGAAGGATTGTTCTTAATTTGGTTTCTATGCTAACGGAACAGTATATTTATTTTCAGTCGATTCTTTTTCGTCTCACTTGTACGTTCCATCTACTGAGGCAGTGGTCAACAAATTTCTACACGATGATACACAGGTATTAAATTTGAAAAGACATTCCATGCCGTTCATAATAGCAAAGGGTCAATATAAGAACTGGCCTTCTTGGAGACTCTGGCAACTCTTACAGAGTATGAATTCAAGCTTGCCGTATACTGTAAGCCAACATTTGCCAGAGAAGTAGCAGAAGCTCAATTCTCGATATTCAGAAAGCTTAAAGAAAGTGATCTTCCGCTGCCGACAGCCTCAGGCTAAACTCAGAAGTAGTGAACTCGATAATCTATCGCACCCTGCACATATTTCTTCTTAGGCATTTATCTCAAAATACGTAACACCAGCAAATCAGCGTACATCTATTTGTTTATTTGCCCTCGAATCACGTGACATATATAACGCTTCCTCTTTCAAATAGTTATTTATTAAAACTTTATATATACAGTAGCGTCCAAAACTAAGGGACAAAATTTTAAAACCTAATATTTGTTAGAAATAACAACTGTGAAAAGCTGAAATTTTGACAACTGGTAGTCGTTATCATCCATAATAACATACTAAAATTTGAATCATTTGCAAAGGATAGAAAAAGAATTATAACAATTATTTATTTATTTTCAAATTTGGAACGTCCAAAAGTAAAGGACAAAATTGAGAAAAACAATGTAAACAGCAAAAAAAACAATAAAAATACATGTACAATCAATATTTAGTAAATGAGCCCTTGCTCTCAATGACAGCTGCACATTTTCGACTACAAGAACGAATCAGTTCTTGACAATCCTTGATACTAATCTTAGACCATTCTTCTTGAAGCTTCCCCCACAAATCCTCCGTGTTAGTGGGATTTCTTTCCATAACTTTCACTCCTAAGGTCTTCCAAAGATTTTCTATTGGATTTAAGTCAGGACTTTGCGGTGGCCAATCCATAATTTCCAAATCTTGCTCACTAAGGTAACTCATTACCACCTTTGCCTTGTGACATGGGGCATTATCTTGCATAAAGGTAGCCCTATCGAAACCTGAATTCTGTATGATTGGCACAACATGATCTTGAACAATGTTTTTATAGATCTGCGCGTTTACACGAGTTTGTAACCGGACAAGAGGCGTTGTACCTTGGCTAGAAAACATTCCAAATACCATGACGCTTCCGCCCCCAAACTTGACAGTTTTCTTAGTACACTTTGCACTTAATCTTTCACCAATACGACTCTTTACATTGTTTTTTCCATCATTTCCAAATAAATTAAACTTGATTTCATCACTAAAAAATACTTTTGCCCAATTTTCATATGTCCATATTACATACCTGTTTGCAAACTCTAATCTCTGCTTCTTATTCTTCGAACTAACAAGTGGTTTCTTCCCTGGGGTTCGATTATACAGCCCTATTTCTTGCAGTCGTCTACAAACAGTCTGTCTTGACTCATTAACACATGAGGTACTTTTCATAACCCTTTTAATTTCTGTGCAAGACTTAAAACGGTCCTTAATGACATACGCTGCATTATTCGATCTTCTCTTGCCGAAGTTTTGCGGGGTCTGCCGGTTTTAAAAGCACTAACTATTTTGCCAGTATCATTGTAGGATTTAACAACCCTGCCTACAACACTCTTGGAACGTTTCACTTTCTCTGAAATCTCTCTAATGGTGTGCTTTTCCTTGTGTAGCTTCACAATAGCTTGTCTCACAGAGTAATCAAGTTTTTGGCGTTTCGCCATGGTGCCGGCTGATGCAACGTTTACAAATGACTAAGTAAGACTTATTCTTTAGAGAAAATCAAAAAAAATAAATATAGTATACTGTTTACATTGTTTTTTCTCAATTTAGTCCCTTACTTTTGGACGATCCTATTTTGAAAATAAATAAATAATTGTTATAATTCATTTTCTATCCTTTGCAAATGATTCAAATTTTAGTAGGTTATTATGGATGATAACGACTACCAGTTGTCAAAATTTCAGCTTTTCACACTTGTTATTTCTAACAAATATTAGGTTTTAAAATTTTGTCCCTTAGTTTTGGACGCTACTGTATATATATATATATATATATATATATATATATATATATATATATATATATATATATATATATATATATATAATCTGTTATGCGTATTTAAATTCATTAAATTTAATAATGGTGTCATAATATATTGTGAATGTTTATGATCTTTCAGAAACACCATAGTTGGAGTATAATATGCAAGTGTTTGTTTATATACACAGATTGATATCATTATGTGTATAGATAGCATCTTGGTTCTACACTGTTTCTGATCTTCATCAATGATCTTCCTGACGTCATCATTTCTCAAGTCGGCATTTACGTAGACGATATTCCAGTCTCAATAATAAATCCGTCATTGCTGACAAAGTTAACCTGGCCGTTGGTCACGAAAACGGTCTCCAATCTGTGATTGACTGTGGAAGGAAATGCCTCATGACTTTTAATGCATCCAAAACGAAACCGCTGTCATTTACTCACCATAGAGAAACTTCCCTGTATCCTATCAACATGGTTGACCCTCATTTCCGCGAGATTGTCTCACTGCAACTTCTTCGTCTCAGATTTTTCCACATCTATAAATCTACCATTCATCCATGCATGAAATACTGTAGCCATATATGGTCTGGGGCTCCCGCTGTTCATCACGAAATTGTCGACAAAATCCAAAAGAAAGATATGCATTGTGAACGGTCCTGACTTGAGGTTTCAACTCCAGTCACTTTCTCATCGACGTAATGTGGCTTCCCTCTGTCTTTTCTATAGATATTTTAATGGCATCTACGTTGACGAGCTATTTTCACTTGACTCTCGACTTCATGAATTTAAGCGTGTTATTAGGTTGGCATCTCGCACCCACCCATTTATTGTTGAAAAAGTTAAATTTAACCGTCTCTTCTAGTCCAACAGATTCTTTTTTCGCACTTCCCGACAATGGAACTCCCTTCCTCTTACGTGCTTCCCTGATAACTATAATATTCAAAAATTGAAATGCTAGGTCAATCTACATTTTCTGTTGCACTGATCTTCGTTCTTCTTTTTATCTCCCTCCGTTCTTCCTTTTATCCATTCCTCTTACCTATACTCTTTTCACTTACTTGTACTCTCTGTAGATCCTTGTGTACTAGTGGTACTACCGCCTCGATTGGGGTGAAGTGCTTTAAAAAAGGAAATACTGAATTTCCTATTAAATGACGTAAATCAGAAAAAAAAATTCCTAGCTCAAGAAACGTCTTTTCTACTTTAATGAAATTTCGAACTGAACTCAGGAGTCGATATATTCCTAAGTAGGCTATTATCTATCGTTTAAGCTGTATCGCTTGACCAATTAAGCAGACAAGATTAGGGTTTTAGTATTATAAAGACAAGACCCATTTTTTTTTTCTGATAAAAGGGAACTGATTAAAAATCTTTTTTCTTTAAAAAAAAATCCTGTCATCTTACCTATGGGAAATGCTATATTTTAATTATTTTCTTTTTAATGATTATTTTTCATTTGAAAACATATTATCCGAGTTTCTTGTTAAATAATTCCTTTGTGTGTATATTGAACTTTTCAAAACATTCAAGTTGTCCCAGTGTAAGAAATGTCATCTGTAATCGTTGAGAGATTGACTCGGACATACAAAAATCAGACGGATTTTTTTTAAAGGTCACTTTTATCTTATCAAACACAACATATTTCCACTGACCTTTGCGCAATTTGATTTTATTTATAATGAGTATGTTTGCGCATCAGGAAATGTTCGATTGACACGAGAAAAAGGCTTGTGGACGTCCGGATAGAACGCCGCTACGATTGATAAGCCCGACTTGCAATTTGAATTCTCCAATCAAGAAGATGACCACTTCGCACACAGAAGGTGTATGCTGGAAAGATCTCTTCGAAAGAATAAGAAGATCGTCATTTAAAAATAAATAAATAATGCAGAATATTATACAAAAACGTTTACCTATGTCAACAATAGCTTAAATCTCAGAATGAGATGAGTAAGTAGGATACTATTTCAATTCAGTGGTCCACTCGTAAAAAAGAAGAAGAAGAAGAAGAAGAAGAAGAAGAAGAAGAAGAAGAAGAAGGGAAAATGCTTTCGGAAAATATTTCTGTAGATTAGGATTCATTCGACACGCCTCTCCCGACATTTCTCAGATTCGAAAAATATTGAATTTATTTTATTTTAGATTGGACATCTTGTTTATAATATAAATAAAGTGACAACTCATTCCCTGGTTTCGTTTTTTTTTTTTTTTTTTGATTTTGTTTAGCGGCATATCAACTTCTGTACTGAAATCTGAATATTTTCTACACAATTTGTTTTAGATAACAATCGTTTTAGTGATATAAGTTTTACTAATTAACCCATTGCTGGGGAGAGAGCAGGTGTATTCATAAGTTTCCCAATGGCATTGCACATAAGTGAATATAACGAACCCAACTGGAAATGGAACTCGGTTTTTCCGATTAACAATTCCGAGGCATTATCCGTTACACCACACTGCACATGCAATCTTACAGCATCTGACATTACGAAGGGGTCACCCATGTAGGTACTGACAAGGCTCGACGTTGCTTAACTTCGGTGATCGGACGGGAACTAGTATTTCAACGCGATGTGGCCGTAAGCCCTCTGACTTCTTTTGGAATTAATCAATACTTTATTTTTATAAAAAAAATGTCAAGTTTTAATCTGTGTTTATGTTAATAAGGACGTGCGATTGAATTTATTTTCCAGTTCTTATTGTACATAATTGGGCACTTCGATATGATTTAATGATTAGCAAGCTTTCCTCGCTAGAAAAATTACGACTGAGTTGTGGGTTCGATCCTCACAGGGTTGCATAATACTTTCGGAAATCACCTTAATATTAAGCTAAGTAGTTATCAAAGATCTAAGCAAATACTCAGTTTTTTTTAAAGCGGTATCACTCCAAGCAAGGCAGTGAAGTCACTAAAACACAATGAGTTGCCAGTATGTGGAAGAATTAGAAACAGAAAAATTAATACTGAGTGAAAGGAGAAAAGAGTAATCAAGAGAACAGTAGATAGCGATTGACATTCATTTAAATTTTTGCAGATTAAAGTTGTTTAGAGAACATTGAGCCGGAAGGGAGTTCCACAGGCGAGAAGTGAGATAAAATAAACTGTCAGCATAGAACTTACTGCTACATCTCGCCAGCTCAACTGTCACTTGATGAGATCTCGAATCCAGTCAATACTCCGGTTAAATCTAGATCCCATCTGAACAATTATCATGAAAGTATTTACAGAAAAGGCACAATCAACCTTACAGTGATGGAAATATGACCGAATCCGATCCGCGAAACCAGGGCCAATAATTTTGCTGATCCTTCTTTTGACCTCATCAAGGAGCTCAAGGCAAACAGCAAGGTCACCGCACCATATGCGACAGCAATATTCTAAGCATGGACGAATAGATATGTCAAATAGTTTCTAGAGAGAAAAATTTCTCCCGCACGACACAGTGAACCGGCTTTCTTGGCAGCTGACCTTGAGATGTATTCAATATCGCCTTTCCATTTCCTGTCAGCTGAGAATGGGAATCCTAGAAGTCGCAACGAGTCACTTGCCTGGAGGTTAGCATCAGCCATGCTGAGGAAAGGCAGAGAGGCGTCTTTCAGATGATTAACAAGCCATCTTTTGCTTAAAACGATGGACTGGCATTCGTAAATATAAACAAAGTTTTCAGGCAATTCTTCATGAAGTCAGGAATACAGGCGATGCTGTAATGGACAGATCTCACTTCTAAAATGATAAAAAAAAATAATCTATTTTCGATACTGACAAATTAATTTGTTAGAGGAAGGTCTAATGAATACTGATCTACAAAAATTGTCAAAATAATTTGGTCTAATTTTTAGAAATGTATTTAAGATTTGTTTATTGGTTTAGTGTGTTTAACGTCATTTCAACTCATGTAATGGTGTAATTAAAATTTTCTTAGAAGCTTTGATGTAATTAATATATGCTATTCTACTTTCACAATTAACTACATGGCAAATGATACTCAATATTTTGTTAACAGGTTTGTGTGTACGTAATTACACTAGACGGTGATAGGTATGTTTTCTGTTGTCGTTTTGAAGTATTTTGGAATACAGTTTGATTTCTTTAAGAAATTCTAGGATATTATATGGATTAATGAAAGAGTTCTTTCAGGTTGGTTGATTTTATTTAGCACATATCAACCTCTGTGGATTATTTAATACCAAAATCTAAATATTTTGAACGCAATTGCATGCCTTCAACATTAGATAAAATATATTATACGGAACCGTCATACAGCCTGACGTGCTTTTACCCATTGAACTACAGAGGAGCGTTTCGTTAAGTAAGAATGATTTTACTGTTTTTAAACTACAATTCCCTATAATTTTCTCACCTACATTCATATCATATCGGTGCGTATCCAAACGTAAAAATGAAGTCACACATTATGAAATGGGCAAAGAAAAGAACGTATAAACATAAAAAAAATGTCTTAAAATAATTGACAGACTTTTCTGCCCTGGAGCAACAAGTTACATCACAGCTTTTACGTCTTTTTTTTTCACTGCTCTTTGGACTGTCATAGTTGAAACTCCTCTCTCATGTGCCAAACAAGTTATGTTTCGAGTTGGATCTTTTCTAATTGTTCGCATCAGCTCTATGTTCAAATGATGATCTCTCTTCCTGTTATAACCTGTTGATCACGTTTTCGTTTCTAATGTTCTCTTTCTTTTAATTTATTCACCGTTGTCTTGAGGGTCTTGAATGGACTTAGAATACGAAAGCCAGAGTATGGATTTTGGTACAATTACTGAAGGCCTGAATGATCTTTTTCCTCTCACCATTTCTCAGTTGGGAAGACATAGTGGAGCTGACAGAAAACGATTTTAATCTATTCTCTCTCTAGCTAAATAACTCAAAGGGTTTTTCATTGATTCTTACTACAAAAGTCTTATCTGAAACCAGAAAAGAAGAAACTAAATTAGTTTAGTATTATTTAGATACTAAGCATTTTGTAGGATGGACAAAATATGCTGTTACACGATTTGGAGGATTTTGCTGTTTTATATATATATATATATATATATATATATATATATATATATATATATAGCTTGCGAGGGGTAAATTGTCGCCATTTATATTTTTAATTTCGCATTGACTGTTTTTGATTTTGTCGATAGTACATTATTGTGGGGTCAGTTGGGCACCGTCTGTGAGAAATAGTGCAGCATGACACAGTTCAGTTCACCAGAACTTTAGAAACGGCATGATGTACAGCTTTGCATTCGCACCAGAAGCTCCAATACGAACGTTTCAGTGTGTCAATCTGAGGAGAGTTCAGAGGATTTGGAAAGCATAGGATGAGTCTAATGTGGATTACGGAGGTATGGCAGCTAGGAAAACTCACTCTGATCCTTCTGATAAGAAAAGATCCCAGAGAGATTTCAGACTCAACACTTAGGCCTACATCAAGTAATTTGAGTAAGTAGTACTGCCGTGGGTTAACAGGGTGGCTGCTGCAAGATATTTTGTATGGCAACAGGAATTTGCATCATACCACACAAGCAGGAGAATCCAGTCATGGCTGTCAGACAAATTCTGAAACCACATCACCCCTTACGCCTGGCCACCTAACTTCCCACACTGAAGCCCCCTTAATCATTATGTGTGGGGCGCAGTTGAGTGAGAACCAACAACACTCCTTGTAAAACCAAAGTTGAACTGCAGGCAAGGATTATGGCAGCATTCATCAAGAAGGAGGCCGTCCAGAAAAGATGCAGGAGGTTCCGAAGTCGTCTGGATTCCTTGGTTGAAGCCAATGCCAATTTTATTGGAGAAATGTACTGCTTACTATTAATAGATAATTTTGTATAATCGAGTTTAATTTGTTACCTCTCCGTCACCGAAGCCCGTTGGTACAGTTGGTATAGCATTTGCATCCTATCGTAACTGTTAGGGTTTCAATTCTCGGTAGTGGATGCGCACTGCTGATGAGTCCCAAATGTAGGACGCAACGTTGATGTTTCTTCTAGACTCGCTGAATTATTATTTCAAATCCTCCTAATATATATATATATATATATATTGCTCAATAGGAACGGACGAATATTTAATACAAGATCAAACATTCTTTTCTTACATAAGGGAAATTTATCGGCTGAGGTAGGTTTTTGCAAATCTAGCTGAGAAAAAGTTAGCTTAAACTCAGGAAACATCTGTTCCTTACTAATCCCGGTAGGAGGAATGTAAAAATCCAAACCTCTCGAAAGATATTTAGCAAACCTCGATTTGGTACTTTTGGACCTGATGTCCCCTGTAGCTGAACGGTCATAGCATGTCAGGCGGTTCCGTATAGGATACAGATTCGTTTCCTGTCCGCTGGAATCTCTCGAACATTCAAGCTGGTAAATTAAATTAATGCTGTTTAATTAAAAACCTGAGCATTTACTCAAGTAAGTGCTTCCATACAAAAACGTATAAACAGAAAATATATTGAAATATTTGTCGGATTTAATCTATTTCATATAATATACGTATTTTTACTACAGGCTCATCATTTATTTCTTCCTTCTTTCCTTTCTTTTCTTTCTCTCTCTCTCTCTCCCTCCATGTCCCCTCTCTCTATTTGTTTTTTCCCTTAACTTTTAAAATTTTGTTTATAATTTTTTTTCTTTCTTTCTTTTTTATCATTAATATTTTTTTTCGCTTTTTCTTCGTTCCCCTTTTATTCTCTCTGTCATTTTTTCCTTCCTCCTTTTTTATCCCGGTATATCTGTCTGGATGGACTGATTCTATTTCTTAAAATCTTTCGTTCTGAAGAGATGAATATAACAATATTCATGAAATAAATTATAACCGATATGGATTTTTAAGGTATTTTCTTAATTTACCATTATACACATATAATGTGTGGATGGGGGGGGAATCTATCATCAACAAATCTGATATCGCCTCCACACAGACAGAATGTCACTTTTGCCAACAGTCGAAAAAATGAGATCAAAGCTTACTACTAATAGAGATAATGAACAATGAAATATTAAAAGAACATAAGGATTTTTTTCCTTTAAAGACTGCTTTCTTTAATTTGCCTGAATATGGTCACAAGACTGGAAACGCGTGTAACAAAAATGTGAAGAATAAAATATAATATATAAACTAAAACAAATCCATATTATTAGGTTGGTGCAAAAATAAAGACGTAATAATATATATATATATATTAGTTTGTATGTTCACTGTTTATATCGAAGGCTTTGCTTTGTTCGACGGTAACCTTGCAGTCTCTAATAGCCGTTGACTGAACTGAAATCAGCCCCGTGTCACCGAAGCTATTGCATCGATTTCCCGTAAGCAGTAATTATTGATCAAGATTCGCTCCCAATATATACGTACTGTTTAAAAACAAACGTCGCACTGATTCAACTCGGCATTCTGGCAAAGTCTCGAAGAATAAGGTCGTTTCTTGTGAAGTTCTCCACATATTCCGTTGGCTTAAACTTACCGTACTTCTATCGATTCCTTTCTATTCCAAACATTGGTTGCAGACAAAGAGAAAAAGAAATGTCTGCGGTTTCTTTTCTTTTCTTTTAGTTTTTTTTTTTTTAATATTTAAATCCGCTCCTCTGTAAAGTTAAAACAATAAAAGAAATTATATAAAATGACATTTTTCTGACTCCCCAATGTCAAAACCTTTCTTATTTTGAAGGACTTTATCAAGGCAAAAGTAAGGATTTATGTTGTCCTACGTGTTTATATACAGAAGTAGTGACGTTAATATTTTATCAAGGCTTTTAAATTTGAGAACTTTTACGAATATTGATCATGTGGTTGAAAGGTCAGTTAAAACATATGGAGAACACAAAGCGTCATAATTCAAAGTCTGGTGCGAAAAACGTAAGCTAGTAATATTAAAAAAAAAACATTTTTTAATACATGAATATTCTGTAAATTGTGGTCAGATTGTTATGGTATGAAATGAATGTATTGGCTGAAGTTACTGGATTTAACCTTTTTCTTTTGATTTTTTAACTTTTCTCAGGTCATGTATCTCGGCTTGGGAAAGTAGTTATTCTTTCAGGAAAGATATAGATCGATAAGAAACAGCGACATAGATTTATATTTTGGTGAGATTCTATAATGGCACTCTCGAGAATTTTCCTTCTCTATAAATTACTTTCTCTTTTAATAAGTGTGACATTTTTAGATGAATATTTTGGCTGAATTTACATGATGGACTGAAATTATACGAACGGGAACAAAGAAAATAACTTTAAACAGACAACAATCATTCAAATAAATTTCATCTATTAACACAGTTATTATATTAGGTTAGAGCAAAAATAATGACGTAAAAATGTCGTTTTTTGACGTTAAAAATACGTCAAAAAACGACATTATTACGTCATTATTTTTGCACCAACTTAATATATACAAGATCAACACTCCCCCTACACATATACATGCACCCATACGCATAATGAGACAGAGTAAGAAATTTTTTTACAGACAACGTATTTCGCCTTCGGGTAGTAGGTGCCGTATTCAGGTCGAAATTTAAAGCAAAACTGAGTTTAAGGAAAGTGTGTTGGAAATATGGTGGAAGGGGTAATGTTTAAAAGGTTACTGAATCAGAAATAACCACAATGGAGGTTGGAAATGAAATGGTAAGCTTTATAACATCAACAAAATACAATACTCGCCAACGGCGGGGAGTAGGTAAACAACTGCTAGTGGCGGACTACTTAGATAACATATTACCTCCACTTACAATAGCGTCCAACGTATTTATGACGATTGGGACATGCCCATTAGTGTTCATAGGTGCGGTTTATAACAAGTGCTACATAACCTTCTTTCCTCTTTCCTATTGAAGACGTTTACATCCGTTGGAATTTAATTTTTTCCACTCTGAGTAGACTCTATATTATACTAATTTTCTCAGCCCTTTTTCCTCAATCTGTGGCTTAGAAAACTTTCACGGTCTTTTTCTGATGTTAAGTTAAAATTTCCTTTTAGTTTTTATATTTTCTAAAACTTCGCCACTGCTCACATGTTCAGTCTACGGTATTCTCAACATCCGCCTGTAGAACCACATTTCTGTTGCTGCTGGTCTCTATCTCATCTCTAAGTAAATTGTTTAGCATTAACCATCTATAGGAAAACTGATGTTACATTTCTGCATTCTTTTCTTTGATTCTAACGCGATTTTTCTGTTTCTTCATACTTTGCTTAGGTTTTTGAAGGCATCATTCGTTATCCCAGTGCGCCTTCGGATTTTGGTGTCGTACTTTCCGTCATCTGTTAAAACGCTTCCTAAATATTTAAATTTTTTGACATTTTTTGATATCAGTATCTTTCAATTTGCAATTCGTATGCTGTGCTTTTCCTCTTGCCGACAAACTTGTAGATTCTGTCGTTTTGAAATTTGATGTTTAGTCTTTTCCTCTCACTTTCCTTTACTTCCTTATGTAGGGGTTCCTTTATTTTCGTTTTGTGCTATAATCAATGTGTTATCTGCATATAAAGAGTTTTCCAATAACTTGGACCGATTTTAAATGTGAATTAAATTTAAGCGTCTAATGATTTTGTTTTCTTTTTCTTTTAGATTTTACAACTTAAGTCTTTGGCAATTTCAACCATGTAAAGATTAACACTCAAACCACGTTCTCGAAGCCTATTACGAAAATGGACTTTAAACCAGAATTTGAATGAGAAGTTCCCAGGTTGCATCGTTTCTCGCAACAGCGAAGTCAATTGGCCACCACGATTTCTTCCTTTGGGGGTCATCTCAAAAGTAAGGTCTATGCCAACAAGCCAAAATGAATTCAACAACTGAAGGATGAGATAATAAGGCATATTGGTGAGATCGAGGAGCAAATATGCAAAGACGCCATGTTGGAGGCGGACATTTGGGCGATATTATTTTTCACATATTATTGCCGTGATTTAAATAAAAAATCCAATAGAAAAATAAATAAATTTTCACCATTAATACTAATTTATTTACTGCTGACCTTGACCAGTCTTAATGAAACACCCGTTATAATGCTGTTAAGATAATCACCGCCAATAAGCAGTCATTGTAAGAATTATAATTCTCGCACAATCTCCTCAATACAAAGTTTGAATAAATCCGGTGAGAAGATGCACCCTTGTCTTACAACCCTTTCTATTTTTGTATATTTACTGTTTACTGAATTCACTTTCTATTCGCATCCAAGCGGTTTGCTCACAATGTAAGTTCTGAATTATTCTAATATCCTTTCCCCAATATATAAGACTTACCTAATATTTTCAAGAGTTCTATGCGACGTATTTTAAATTATGCATTTGCCTAATTTATAAAACATAGATTACTAAAAGAATAAAACTATTATCCTGTTTTAATATTCCAATACCATTGTTCTTGAATATATCAAATTACCCAAATAGGCAAATACCAAGTTATCGGCAGATGAATATTGCGTGAGAAAAACAATCATATTATGATAGAACGTCTGGGGTATAGTCAGTTAAATGAGTTATATCGCTATAATGATATATCAACAAAGACCGATAAGAATACAAGACGAGACGGTTGTGACACAAAATGATTGTTTACTCAATGCTGATCTACCTGAAAATAATGGCAGTCGAATCTATATCTATATATATATTCTTGCGTCTTTCTTCTTCACCCATCCACTTTGTGAGGGATTTTTTCTCTCCCATCGAAGTTCGAACCTTTATATAATTTTCTCTAATCCGGAAATCTGTATCAAAAGAAAAAGACGGTGAAAGTTTTCTAAGCCACAGATTGAGGAAAAAAGGCTGAGAAAATTAGTATAACATAGAGTCTACTCAGAGTGGAAAAAATTAAATTCCAACGGACGTAAACGTCTTCAATAGGAAAGAAGAAAGAAGGTTATGTAGCACTTGTTATAAACCGTACCTATGAACACTAATGGGCATGTCCCAAATGTCATAAAGACGTTGGACGCTATTGTAAGTGGAGGTAATATGCTATCTAAGTAGTCCAGCACTAGCAGTGGTTTACCTACTCCCCGCCGTTGGCGAGTATTGTATTTTGTTGATGTTATAAAGCTTACCATTACATTTCCAACCTCCATTGTGGTTATTCCTCATTCAGTAACCTTTTAAACATTACCCCTTCCACCATATTTCCAACACACTTTCCTTAAACTCAGTTTTGCTTTAAATTTCTCCTAAGTTCGTCTGGTTTATTTCTCTTGTTTATATAGTTGTATCCATTCTTTGAGGCTTGGTTCTGTATCGTTGGTATTGAACTGACGGTCAGGATCATCTCTTTAGACTTTGGCTTTCTGAGTTAACACCGAATATAAAAAATACCTTACTATGCGTCTATATTTCTGAGATTAGGTATTATGTACATGTTATGGTCCAAGGTTGGTACCATGGAAGAACAACACGGAACACAAGAGTAGAAATAACAAAGAACATATTACACAAAAAATAATACAAGAAGTAGAAAGGTGTTAGTATGACTGTCAGACTGGTTTGGAGTGAACTATCAGCTCGACTCGATTCGACACCGTCCAATACTGTTCGTCTCTCTTGCGAGGCGTAGTATATATAGCGTTAGGAAGAGTTTATTCTGTTGGTATAGGTAGGGACCATGATTGTACACTATTTACATTATTCGGATTATTGTCCCCATCTTTGTCGCCATATTTATTACAACGTTTCGGCCGTTGTACGTTCCGGCCTTCTTCAGGTGGTTGGAATGTCGAACTGAAACCTATATTTCGCTCACTGGGGTAGACTGTTCTAGTTCAACCTGCCATGTTTAATGGATATCTGTTATCAATCTCCTGTTAATTCCCCTCTCCAAGTTCTCCGCTACCTTAATTACGTATTGAATTTTTGGGTCCTGTCACTGGATCTAACAAACGCCTTTATCCACTATGCCATGTGTCCTCAAGGAGACGTGGCACAGTCGACATTCCAACCACCTGAAGAAGGTCGGTGTGTTCAACGTACAGTTGTAATAAATATGGCGACAAAGATGAGGACAATAGTCCAAATAATGTAATTAGTATACCGTGCTACGCTTTTTCAACTCAACTTCTAGATTAATCCTCTAGATGACTATGTCTTCGACCTTCTGAATTGACACCGAATATAAAACTTTGTTATCTCTTTGGACGAATATAAAACTTACGTTGCTATCTCTTTTGAACTTACCTTCTAGATAAAACCTCTAGACTTCTAGTTCTTTCGCTTTCCGAGTTGACTCCGGATACAAAACTTCTTTTAGTATCGCTTTTGAACTCAACATTTAGATAAACTTTTGTGACTCAATAAACACTCGATTGACACTTTTGTGATGTCAACGAATAGTCGTTGCCACTTTCGTAATGCTCATTGTAGTCGAGACTTTGCAATCGCAGATTTCCAACTATAGTAACGCCGTTACACAATGTTGGTATCAGACGCCTTCGAATAATCTCACACTAGCAGTACTTGGTCGATAATATTCTCTCGAATAGTAATCCGTATAGTGATCTTAATAGAGAAATAGTATAGTGAATAAAGTAGAGAATAGAGACCCGAATAGTAACCGAATAGAGGCCAGAATAGCAATAACGTTCCGTATAGTATAGAGGATAGACTGGAACTTGCGATCGTTTAGACGTCACGCCACCTTTAACTTATGCGTTTACTCTATAGTCATGCTGTTTACTTAATTCAATAATGGGATCGCCTGTGTTTACTCACTGGCTATCTATGTTCAAACTCAAGTGTCATCAGCGACATTTTATTCCTATATAACATAAACGGTCTTGGTTTTTATTTCTTTCCCTTTCTGAATTAACAACGAATATAAATCTTATTCTTGTACCTCGTTGAACGAATCCAATATATATTTGTTTAATCACTGATCAACTCTTCTTAGATTAAATTTTCTGATGGACATTTCTTGTTACGACAGCATTATTTTAGATAATTTTGTAGTTCATTCTCAGTATCATTTAAGTATTTTGAACTGTTTTTCTCATCTTGATTGTCACATATGCTTCGCTTCGGCTAAATACTCTCTGGTCATTATCCGGCTTAAATAAATTTTCCGTTGATTATTATTATTAATCATCTGATATTATTATTAATTAATAATAAACATTATCAAATATAAATCAATAATAGGCCTTGCCGAAAAGTTTGATGGTAGTTATATATTAGGTTGGTGCAAAAATAATGTCGTTTTCTCACATAGTAACATATGTCAGAAAACGACATTATTTTTGCACCAACCTAATATATTTTTGTCACAGGATCAGAATCAACCCAGAAGACAGACGAAACATTATTCTAGAACATGCGCGCTTATCTAAGTATTTATTTTTACGTTAATTGCTTAGTCTAGAAACCGTGCACACGGGTATAAAAAACGCAAGCAGAATAAACCTCCTTTTAACCGGAATAATAGAATTTATTTACCACTCCACCAATGCAACGCAATATAAATATGTGGAAACTGCATGCAGGTATTAGGTTGGTGCAAAATAATGACGTAGTAATGTCGTTTTTTGACGTAGTTTTAACGTAAAAAAAACGACATTATTACGTCATTATTTTTGCACCAACCTAATAGAAGCAAAATTTGGTTATTTTACTCGACCTTGCTTTTTGGCCCGGCACGGTTATCATAAAATAGCCGTTAACTTACCCTTCTGAGTGAAATAGGAGCATATTGCCTGGAAGGGATGAACCCCCTAGAAGTTACTATTATACTTGATTGGCAGCAGCACGAACATGGAAAGGGTCGGCTAGAATAGGACGCAAAACAGAATTACGATTATAATGATCTTCGATATTTACTTGATAATTACAGTTTTCTCGGTAAAGGTTCCCACTTTGATGTACGAAGAGTCATAAGGGTTCGCAGAATGCAAATGCGTACCATAGTTATCTACGCAGAAGTATTTCTTTTTATTAGGTTGGTGCAAAAATAATGACGTAATAATGTCGTTTTTTGACGTTAAAAATGCGTCAAAAAACGACATCAGTACGTCATTATTTTTGCACCAACCTAATAATATCGCCTTTCAACAGCCATGCTTTATTTACGATGACTGACAGATTCGAAAATCTTCCCTCTGCCAAATTTTACGTGAAGTGCGGCGAATCTTTTTCCGAGAATCCCGAAATACTTAGTCGTTCTCTCAATCGACGGGAAATAGTTTTTAATAAACCGCCGCACTTTAAGGTCGGGTGATTGTTGGTTAAGAATGATGCGCAACCAACGGCAAAAATGACGATAAGAAAAAAAAAGAGAAAAACTAGTAAACTCAAATAAGAGAACCGTCACCGAATATTTTATTAAGTCTCTCTCTCTCTCACGCACACACACACCCACACACACTCTCACCCTCACTCTCTCTTTCTCTCTCTCTCTCTCACACACACATTCTCACTCTCTCTCTCTTTCTCTCTCTCACACACACACACTCACTCTCTCTTTCTCTGTCTCACACACACACACACACACTCTCTCACTCTCTCTCTCTCACACACACACACTCTCTCACTCTCTCTCTCACACACCCACACACTCTCACTCTCTCTCTCACACACACATTCTCACTCTCTCTCTCTATTTCTCTCTCTCTCTCTGACACACACACACTCTCACTCTCACTCTCTCTCTCTCTTTATCTCTCTCTCATATATCTCTCATATATCAAGTACGTAGACAGTTGGGATATCAATATTATGGACTTTTCTGGTATCACCTCCTACGACAGAGTTTCTTACTAACATCTTACAGAATATTTTATGTATTTTATTTTTGCAAATTTCTAAGAAGTGTTTTAACAAAGGACAGAAAAATGTGAGACCGAAATCCGAAGGCACATTAGAAGTGAAAAAGATGCCTTCCTAAAGCTAAGCAAAGTACATTTTAGTTAAAAAAACAAAACAAAAATACAAACTGCTGAACTGTTATGTAATAGCTGACCAGTGAACGCTAGACATTCTCCTTACAGATGAAGAAGAAACTTAAGACGACAATAAATATAGTCCTACAGAAGGATGCTGAGAATGTCATGTATAGAATATGTGATCAAAGAGTAAAATTTGAGGAATATTGAAAAAAACAAGACAATCCAATACTTTTCCTTAAAATCAGATAGAGAAAGTTAAAAATTCTAGAAAACGTAAAGAAGAAGACAGAAAATTTGACACAAACAACTCATATGAAAAACAAGAGGCGCCGATGAAAGCAACCTATCGAACGAACTTGTGATAGTCGATGGTAGAAAAAGGCCATGAGAGATAGTGAAATGTCATAGCTTTCTGTGAGCTGCAAAGGATAGAAAGTTGTGGAAACACATGTTCGCCCACGTCCTGAAGAGACACTGCACTTAGAAGAAATCGAAGTAGAAGATCAAATTTCATGCGTTTTGCACACGAGTCTTATCAACATTTCTAGGAAAATCGATATTCGTCAATGAATTATAAGCATTACAAAAATACGTTTGATTATTGCAATGCATATTATTACAATAATTGCTAATCGACGCAGAATTCTCAATAGGGTTCTCTTCGTGGAGTTGATTAGGAACAGGCAGTGAAGGTTTCAATGCGACATATCAACCCCGTGTGTTAACGATTTTTTTTCTTTCTTTTGACAAGTGTTTCTTTTATTATTATTATTATTATTATTATTATTATTATTATTTTAAATGGCATGTTTTGTACAAAATAGGTTATTTTACATTTGACCTTTTCGCGATGTTTACTCAACTTTCTTTTTTTTTTTTGTTGGTTAATTTTCTGACAGACGTAGAGTTAAACATTTTTTTTGCTTTCCCCTTCCGATCAAATGTTATTTTGATTGTATATGAATGTGTATGTGTCAGTGTGTTTTAAATTTTTCGTGCGATAGACATTGTCAATTATCTGAATATAGGTAGGGAAAACAATTTAGAAGAATAGACAGTAGATTATTGCCAGAAAAAAGATTTCCCCAGCATCCAGAAAGAAATGAGAAGATTGAGATCATATCGGCAAGATCAAACTGACACAATATGGAGATCAAGTTGAGCAAGAAATCACCAATCAGGGAGTATTGCCTTACAATACATATTTGTTGCGACAATTCAACTGTCATATGAGTTGAAATCTGTTGATTAATTCATTCAGTCAAGTATTTGCATCATATTTGATGCAATATTTTATTGAATGAATTAATCAGCGGATTGAAACTGGTCAGATCAAGTTGTTTTTGCACAAAATCCCCTACTGAAATTTCTTTTTCCCTTTGATTTAAATTAAATTTAAATTTGAACAAAGGAATGACTCCTATCCAAAAAATACAAGGAGAAAACGAGAATATGGCAAGATCATTGAGAAATACGGAAATACACAATTTTTTTTACAAAGTATAACAATGATTTAAAATCAATCATTATTTTCTAACAAACAAATAAATGTCACGCTGCAAGGCCCGAGGATTTCGGCTAATATATATATATATATATATATATATATAGATGTTATGATCTGTTGTGAGTGTTGATTATTTTTCGCACGCATAATCGGAATATAATATGCAAGTGTTTGTTTTTATACTTTGATGGATATAAGAATGTGTATCGTAAGTAAATACTGAATTTCATATTAAAAATGCCGTAAAAACAGAAAAAAAAACGGCCCTAGTTAAATAACCAGTCTACTTTTAATGAAATTTGGTACGCGTTCAAGATACAGTATGCTCAAAAATTGTTCGGTTATTAAGTATCATTTATACTGCATCTCGGGAACACACAAAACATATATTACATCACAACACACATCCCAATGTAGTGCAATGAATTGTTATGTATATTTGAATTTACTTAATAACGTTGTCATAATATATTATGACTGTTTACTATTTCTCACACAAATATATCGTAATTATAGTAAGGCTATAATATGCAAGTGTCTGTTTATGCATACAGATTGTGTATTGAAAACAAATAATACTAAAATCTTGAACACCTGCTGAGTACATTGTCAAATTTTATTAAATTTAGACAAAGGGTTATTGAGCTAGTGCCATGTTTGCTTGTAAGGCATAGGAAATAATTAAATATGGCTTAGAAGTAAACATGGCACTAGTTCAATAACCCTTTGGCTAAATTTAATAAAATTTGACAATGTAGTCAGCAGGTGTTCAAGGTTTTAGTATTATATACATAACCACAAAACTTACATTTATTAAGAGCTTCAAACAAAAGGTTGACATTTGTGAAGAGCTATGATGGTCCAACATCCTGAAGGGATACGGCACATCGAAAAATAAGATTTTTACAGAAATTTCATTGCGCTAGAGTGGTTCATGGTACATCGGGAATAATATGAAATTAGCTACCCCAGGGGCAATATGAAATTAGGCTTACGTTACACTTAAGGTAATATGAACTTAGGTAAGCTTACTCGGGGATAATATGGAATTAGATCCAGTTGTACCAGTGGTAATAAGAAATTAGTTTCAGTTTATCCCATGGGATAATTTGAAATTCTGTTCAGATCCTAGGGGTATTTGGTAATTAGATTAATGTATCCCTGGACGCAGCGTAAAATTTTGTTGATCGATTGATTACTTCGTTTTATACAGCTCATTAACCCTTTACACGCTATTTAAATCCAGAAAATATTTTTAGACTGTAAGATTTTTTGCGGGATATTTTATTGTAAGTTAATATAACCAACTCAACAGGAATAAAAAAAAACAAAAAAAACAAAAAACCCTCGGCTCTTTGATTAACAATTCCGAATCATTATTCATTTCACCAACCGCATATCCAAGCTTACAGCAATGGTATTCCTAAGTGGTCACTAATCACCTGGCGCGAAGTTGCTTTAATTGATCGTACGGGAACCGGTGTTTCAACGTGATGTGAACGTAAGCTGAAACTTGGAAATTAGTCTCAGGCTACCCCGGTGGCAATATAAAATTAGCATCTGTTTGCCTCGAGGATATTAAGAAATTGCGTTTAAATTACACTGGAGGTAATATAAAATTAGGTCATTTTTTATAGTGCTAAAATCAAATTAATTTATCGTTACCGCCCGGTTAACCTGCAGTTTATTTCAGTGGTTAAAATGAAATAGGCTTCTGGTTACACCGGTAATAATCCATAATGAAATCGATATGCCGGTGCTGGAGGAGAATGGGCGAGTGGAGGTGTTATGAAATTAAGTTCATATTACACCGGAGTAATATGTATTTTATTCAAAGGTTTCTGGGTATGGTATGAATTCTTTTTGCAGGGATTGCAAATTTTTCAACATCAACCATTCGCCCTTGCATGGAATACTGCTGCCATATATAGTCTGGTGCCCCCGTGGTTCGCCTTAAAGTCCTCAACAAGATCAAGAGACGGATAATCAATACGGTTGGTCCTGATCTGGCATCTCGTGTACAATCGCTCTCTCACAGACGTGCCGTAGCTTCCCTCTGTCTTTTTTACAAATACTTTCACGGTAACTGCTCCGACGAACTATTTTCGCTAGTTCCCAGACTCCATGAATTTTATCGTGCTACTAAACTGTCATCACGGTCCCACCCTTTCACCGTCGAAACAGTTAAATGTGGCCGTCTCTTCAACACCAATAGCTTCGTGTCTCGCACCTCACCTCCGTGGAATCCCCTTCCTATTAATTGTTTGCCCGATAGCTATAATTTTCAACTATTCCAATGTAATATTAATTTACTTCTCGAGAAGCCCTGACCTATTCCATGTCCCTCTCTTCATTCTTTCCCAAATCAATCCTCTTAACTCTCGCTGACACTCTGTTAAACCCTTGCGCTCTCGTGGCTTGCGGCCTTGCTTGGGGTGAAATGATTAAAAAAAAAAAAAAATTTTTTACAGTTTAAAAAGTTTTAAATTCTCGTTTAATATGTATGCTCCTTGCTTATCCGCAGTTTCAAATAGACGTGGGCAAATAAAATCATTTTATCATTTATAACAATGAAAGATGTCGATATTATGGATACAGTGTAACCCGAATATAAGAGAGTTGTCGGGACCGGAGAAGAAGTCTCTTATATCCGAGTCTCTCTTATATCCGGGTTTGGTCTATTTTGTTTAGGTAAGTATGGCTCTAATTTGGGACCAGAGGAAAGCTCTCTTATATCCTGGTTTCTCATATATCCGGATCTCTTATATCCGGGTTACACTGTATATCGAAAGAGAAATCACAATGTATTTTCTGTAATTAAATTAATAACGAAAGAAAAAAAATATCATATGCTTGCGTTGATGAAATGATAACGAATATTCAATCCGTTACATAACATTTATGAGAGAATATATTTCTATCTTTTTATTTAAGTATTATTTTCATTTAAACGCCTAATTTATCTATTAAGCTTCGTCATTATACAAAGTTGAATCAAATGGCTTTTCACATTTCAAACTGCAATTAATAATTCAAGCAAATTACACACGAAATTAGATACATCAAAATATATTCGATCATATTCTATTGTCTGTTCCCATTGTTGTGCCTGAAGCTCACTTCCACGTTTATAACATTTGATTGATTTATAGATAAAAAAAAAAAAAAAAAAAAACTCCTTTCAACATCATCCACATTGTTGAATCACTGTTCGCACAGAAAAGGAGTCATAGTTCAGAAAAAAAAGTGGTAATCTGGACTGTAGGTAGCACTAACAGCAACCTTGACTTCCTCAAATTTGTGCTTGATCACATTGGCAGTGTGCTAGAACATTAGCCTGCTGTAGAAGTGCATGTCTTCGATTGACAAATGCCAAGTGACGGCCTTCAAATTATCGTATACCTGCTGCAGTGTTTGAGCATAAAGGTCAGCGTTCATAGCATGACCATCTGCGACAAGCTCAAAGTGCAACAGCACTTCGAGATGACCATGTTCTGAAACCAGCCTGGAAATGACTCTCTGTTAGGATTACAAAAATAGATATATTTTCCATACCGAGTTACGAGGCCAAAAACCGGCCTCTTCAGAAGTCAGCGGCAGCTGTTTGCAAACGTTCACAGATCGTTAAGCTTGGTCATTGGTCAGTTCATTAGGAACTTCTCAACAGTGTCTGTTCATAATGCCGATCTTGTGGCGGTATCGATTGAAGGTGAAGGACTAAGTTCTGCCGACAATCTACGAGGACTTGTGCTTGGATGTTGTTCAACACTTTCAAGCAAGTACTCATCTTCCACAAACGAAGGTCTTTCTAACCTTAATTTGTCTTTGAGACTGGTGCCACCTTCCACGAAACGTCTGAACCTGATGTTTCTCACACGTTTACTAACAGATCCTGGGCCATCCATATCATTCATTTCTTTTGCCGCTCGGGCACCTCGAGGAAGTGTAATGGTTAGTAAGCTTATCTCGCTGGAACAATTGCGACTGAGTAGTGAGTTCAATCATCATTGAGCGCCCCTTACTTACGGCCTTGTGCCAAATCTAAGCTATGCTTAGAAAATCATTTCTTTTGATGCTGCTCTTGCACAAAGTCCATTTTACCACGAGTAGCGTAAGATATCTCTAATTGCAGTTTTTCGACACTCAATATAAAAGAAGAAAAATAAAGAAGAAACGATATATATATATATATATATATATATATATATATATATATATATATATATATATGTGATATTAAAACAAAAACGTTTAAAATTTCGACATTTGTGCATCTTTAGGCAATAGTAATTGACTGGTGAATAAATTATTATTTTTAATTTCAAATGCAAAATACCCCTCTTTTTAGAAAGAGAGAAAATGACCTGAAAATAATCTCAGAATTAATTTTCGCATGAGCCTTGTGTCTTTACCTTGATGAACCAATTATGTGCCAGACTTACGCTGAATTCAAAATTAAGCTCAAAAAAGGAAATTTAGTTAGGCCATAATGTATCCTAAAATAGTGTCCTAGACACTCATGAAATTGGTTCAAACTATAAACGTGTGGCAATACTGTATCATAATTATTGACAAATATGGATTGTTCAATTTTACTAAGGGGAGGGTTAGGAAGATGATCAAACATATAGATTCTACCCCTAAGCCGTTGGCGCACAGCAGGGATAAACGTGAATTTAAGCGTATTTATTTTTAGATAAACACACAGTGACTGAGAGAACTCGATTCGCTTTACCGAAGTGTCTTATATTATTAGCAGTAGTAGTCACTGTTTGCAAACTCACACTATCTCCCTAGAGAGCTCAACCGAAATAAATTTTTCAGGAGCATATCTATTGTCATCCACATTCTGACCGTTTCGCTGTATCACAGCTCAACAGTGTGACTAGACCTCCGGTTGCCGCTAGCTGGGACCGAAACCCGGCTGAATTGGCGTCACCAGGTGTAACAGCAAAATTTTCAAAATCCTGTAACAGCAAAACTGTCCAATTGTTAGATTAAGCTCTGAACCGTGCTATCTTAGAAAAGATTAAAGATTTTTTACTGGAATTCTCCGAGCTTTTTATAATACTTTTGAACTATTTGAGCAATGAGAATGTGTAATTACTCTCCAAGCTTTACAGGAGTATCCTGATTAAGTCGATCATAAACGACAATATGTTCATCATTTCATGTTGTTCTGGATAGAAAACATATACTGCTGTGAGCTGAAATTTTAAGGAACACAGGTTCTGCGCTTTAAATGAAAGCCAGTTGGGAGACCGAGAAGCGCCCGAACTTCCAGGTGTTAGGAAACTTTAGAAATCATCTCTAAGTGTATATGGCGAGTAGATATATATATATCTGTTGGTTTAAACTATATTGAAATCATTTTGTTAATAGATGTTATCTTGGTCTTTTAGTCAACATTATAAATGTAGGATATATTTCTGTCGCACCCTTTGCAATGATACAAGGATAGCTCATAAGCGATATGTGGCAATATGATACTCGGTAAGAAATTACATGTGCATAATAAACTTTCGACTGTGCATAAATTTCGTTAACTCACATCAAAGCAAAAAGAAATGAAATGACTGAAGTATTTCCTGAGATTATAGATACATTTACTAAATTCTTTTTTGAAGACAAACTGGAAATTTCTAAACGCATTGGGGCTTATATATATGTATTAGGTTGGTGCAAAAATAATTTCGTTTTCTCACATAGTAACATATGTTAGAAAACGAAATTATTTTTGCACCAACCTAATATTACACACCGGTTCTTGTATGATCACCGAAGTTAACTACGTCGAGTCTGGTCAGTACCTAGATGGGTAACTGCTTTGAAATACTAGGTGCTGTAAGCTTGGATGTGCGGGTGGTGGAAAGTGATAATGGCTAGGAAATGTTAATCGGAGAGCCGAGTTCCAATTCCCGTTAGATTCGTTATGTCTACTTACATGCAAATACCCTTGGGAAAAGCATGAATTCACCTCTTCACCACTCAGCTATGGGTTAATTAGTAATTCTTGAATCACTAAACTCTTATTATCTAAAGAAATTCTTGCAATATAAAAAAATATTGATTGGCTTGAAATAACTTATCAAATGTTAATAAATAAATATATTTTACTTAATTTTATTTTTTTCATTAAATTTGAATAATTCATTGCTTTGTATTAGGTTGGTGCAAAAATAATGACGTAATAATGTCGTTTTTTGACGTATTTTTTAACGTCAAAAAACGACATTATTACGTCATTATTTTTGCACCAAACTAATATTTCATTACATTTGAAAAAGAAACGCATTACTCTTCATATTGAGATGATTTATAACGTATTACTTGATAAAGCCACAATGTAGATTTTTATTTTTTATTTAATTTATTTTAAGCAATTCACCCCAAGCAAGTCGGGAGTGCCACTAGCATGCAAGGGGTTACCGAGGATATAGAACAAGAGTAAAGAGGCGTCTTTGAGGAAAGGAAACAGAGAAGGACGGGAAACAAAATCAGGGTATCAGATGTCGATTGACATTACACTTGAATATTTGAAGATTATAATTATCGGAGAAGCAAGCAAGGGGAAGGGAGTTCCAAAGAAGGGAAGTGCGAGAGAAGAAACTGTTTCGTTAGAAGAGAAGGTTATATTTGTTTTGACAGTGAAAGGGTGGGACCGAGATGCCAGCCTGGTAGCTTGCTGAAATTCATGCAGTTTGGGAACCAGCAAAAATAGCTCGTTGGAACAGTTATTATAATACTTATAGAAGAGACAGAGGGAGGCCACGGCACGTCTGAGAAAGCAACTGTAGACTAGATGCCTAACCTTTTACATTGCATATTCCTCTATGGATTTTGTCGAGGACTCTGAGACGTACAGCGAATGTTAGAAATATTTATCATCGTCATCATCATCATTATCCTTCGACCTATATATTGTTGGTTGGAAGTCCATTGACAATGCCTTTCCACACTGTTCGGTCCTGTATTGCTGTCACTAGATCCCTAATGCCCAACCCTAAGTCCCGATCTCTGGTGTCTGGGAAAATTAATTTTTATGAGAAGACACTTCCAGAAAGATGTCATAGGAGAAAAGATGAGATGACTCTCCTGTCCGCTCGGTGCCAGTAGCCGGCAAATTGTAATCGTTTTTCTTGGAGTTCAAGAGACATTGGACTCAGTTCTCCATAAATTATGTTAAGCGTGACGTGGTATCTCCACCTGATGCTTTTGATTTAGAAAGTAGATTTGTATATGTTCCATCCAGTCGGCTTTCAAGCCGAGCAGATAATGTCTAAGTTTCTGAGCAACCGAGTAGGACAGGTTCAATGATTCTTGGAAAGGTTCGGACTTTTAAGGAAGATGGACGGTTTCAGAGCCAAAATTTGTTAAGTTTCGTTACATTCATCCCTTTTTCAGTATTGGCTGATTTTTTTACGGCTTATCACACTTTGAAGGCAGATAATATTTTAGATAGCAGGAATCCATGTTTTGTCTCTATAGCTATGGGTTAATTAGTAGAATTTGTATCAATAAAATCATTATCTCCTAAATATTCTTATAACCGAAGAAAATATATCCTGGCTTTAAATAACCTGAAAAAGTTCGATATGCAGAAAATGAATAAATAAATCTATTTTTTTTAATTCAAAGAAATATTTTTACCGTGAATAAGCCGGATTTTTCTATAGTGCTACCACTGAATGTTTTTTTTTTTTGCGTGAGTTTTAACCCGGCCAGAAAAAAGATACTTGTGTATAGTACAAACGGTCACCAAAATGAATGATTTTAAACTCTTTAAAAATTACCTGTGTATAGTGCGATTTTTTTTTTTCGTAAAAAATCTGATCATAAAAAAACTCAGACTATATTCGTGTATATACGGCAGTTAATAGTGATATTAAAAAAAAAACAAAAAAACAAATGGTTCAATGGTATTTAACCATCCATGAATTTACCGTGAGGCCTGAAAATATTTGCACCGCTGATAGGAAAGAATTACTAAAGATTAAACAGTTGGAAAAGGTACGGCAGATATAGGCTATCTGGATCAAATCTTGAAATGTTCAGATGAAATATTAACTGACTTTTTCTCTTGAAAATATCCGATAATACTGTCTTCTCTGTGCTGAGCGACTAGCAATTTATTGTTAGCTTATGATACTGTCTTCGTTTGGCCGACTTTCAAATAGCTCCGGTGTCCGGTCTCTTTTCCCTCGGTTGATTTGTCGTTCGTCTTCCCTCCAACCAATTTCAAGCAGCAATTTTTCTCGTCAGGAGTTCTCCGTCGAACGTTATCAGTTTGGTCTTTCAATTACATAGACGAAATGAGTCGGCCCACTTAATAGATATGTCGCTCTTCGGATGTATGATGCGGCCATCATCGCAAACGAATCTTATCTTAAGTACAAATTGAATATTTTTTCTATGCCGAAACAGGAGGTTGAGATAGTTGAGTATCTAGCCGGCATGTTGGCTAAGATTTGTCGTGCTGTGTCGTGCTTCCAAATAGGAAAGGGTCTGTGTACTTTTAAAGTACTAAAACTTCTTGCTTAATTTTTCAAGGGTATCGACCAAAGAGTTCAGTTATTGTTTGCCCATGCAAGTGCATACTGAAAGTGTCAAGAATTGAACTTGCAACCACCATATTACCAAATTCACAAACCAAGGCTTTTATCCACTAGGCCATTATTCAATCCCCGAGTCGAGAAGTGTGTACTTGCATTCAGTGGAAAACGGGCGGGCATTAACTGTGCTATACTAAATAAAATTAACTGTTATATAGGAATAAAGTGTCGCTGCCGACACTTAAGTTCCGACATAGATCGCCAGATCTATGTTCAAATTCCTATTACTATTCTGATCGCTATTTCTAGTCTATCCTCTATACTATAAGGATATCTATTTCTCGTCTATTCTCTATCAAAATACTGACCGCATTTCTCTAGTCTCTTCTCTACACTATATTCTCTATTCAAATCACTATACGGATTACTGTTCGAGCTAGTATTATCGAGCAAGTACTAGTGCGAGTGATATTCGAAGGCGTCTAACATTAGTATTATCCAACGGCGTTATTATAGTTGTATCTGCGATTGCAAAGTCTCTACTACAAAGAGAAAGTGACAACGAGTATACGTTGACATGACGAAAAGAACTAAACGAGATATCCCGAGAGGTGAACAGTGGAATAGGAAGAGTCTACACCCGCCTCCTGGTAAATCAAATAAAGGGAATGAATCTTCTTCGACTTAAAGAAGACAATCCTTCATTAAAGATTATACTTTGGTTCTACAGAATTGCAAATAACTTTATCAAATGATCCAATGCACATTATTTGTAGACTTCCAACAGAAACAACAACAAAAAAGAGTAGCACATGTAATTTGAGGATAAAATAAGGTTATAATGAAGATACTAATTTAAACAATTTTTGGAAGGAAACACCTATTAATATTAGAAATGGCAATAATGGTGGATTTAAAAAAGAAGAAAAAAAAACTGTATCAAGAATTTTTTTTTGTCGATTTCAACCTAGAATAATGCTAAATATTTTGATGAAATGCCGAAAGGTTCCTATACATTAGGTTGGTGCAATTATTACGTCATTATTTTTGCACCAACCTAATATTAGCTTGGTGCAAAAATAATCACGTGACCTAATAATATCGTTTTTTGACGTATTTTTTAACGTCAAAAAACGATATTATTTTTGCACCAACCTAATAAAAAATGAAGAATTTTGTTTTTATTATTCCCCTCCTATAGCAGTAACAAGAAAGAAAGAAAAAAAAAAAGAAAATTTTTCATTGGCACGTTTTCCTGAAACAAGCAGCGCGAAACAAGATAAACTTAGGTACTAATGTCAGCGGTAAAAACATGAAAAAAGTAAAAAAAAAAAAAAAAAAAATTATTGAAATATACACTACTGGCAAAAAAATGGTTTGGAATGAAACCTATTTTTTAAAAATCTTATATAACATTTTATTACAAATAGATGCTAGCACGAAATAAGAAATCATCGTGACCGAGGGCTTGAGCGTGCAGGCCTTGTTCAAATTGTTAATCACGATTGATAACGCGGACTCTCCCGGTAACTGGAACTAAGTTCTGCTCAGCATAGTTGCAGTATAAATCACAGGTGGGCTCAATGTGTTTTGAATAAACACATATGCGCCTGAGAAAGCGTCTGCAATAGGGATTATCTAGCCGCCCTAGTAGACGGGTATCCTCGAATACGGGCTAGCTATACATATACATACAAACAGACGTTCTCTTAACATATCTCCATCTGATAGTAGTTGATCATATAATCTGTTTTGTATACCTGTATCCTTGGAAACAAATTTCCTTTTCATTTATTACTTAATATGACTTCCATGATGGATTTGTGGTAAAGCCACTGAGATCAATGGTGTGTACTTGACAGTTCCAGTAGAACTGAACAAAACGTGAGTAAACAGACAACTGTTCTGATTATATAAATTAACTTTAAAAAGGTTAGAATTAAACAGTAACTGCTGTTTAAAGAGTCTTTTTCTCACCTGTGTTACTTTATTTTCCTATTTTTCACTCGTGCCATTTTTACCGGTGACATTTTTACCAGTGCCATTTCATTTCTACTGGTGCAATTTTTACCGGTGCTATTTGTACTGGTGCCATCATTACTGGTGCCATTTCTACAGGTGCCATTTTATACCTGTGCCATTTCTACCACGGTCATTTTTACTGGTACCATTTCTACTGGTGCCATTTCTACCAGTGCCATGTTTACCGGTACCATTTTTACTTTTGCCATTTCTACTGGTGTAATTTTTATTGGTGCCATTTCTACCAGTGCAATATTTACCGGTGTCCTTATTACCGGTGCCATTTCTACTGGTGCCATTTCTACTGGGGCCATTTCTACCAGTGCAATTTTTACCAGTGCTATTATTACTGTTGCCATTTTTACCGGTGCCATTTCTACTGCTGCCATTTCTACCAGTGCAATTTTTACCAGTACCATTTCATTTCTACTGGTGCAATTTTTACCGGTGCCATTTCTACCGATGCTATTTGTACTGGCGCCATCATTACTGGTGCCATTTCTACAGGTGCCATTTCTACAAGTGCCATTTTATACCTGTGCCATTTATACAGGAGCCATTTTTACTGTTACCATTTCTACTGTTACCATTTCTGCCAGTGCAATTTTTACCAGTACCATTTTTATTTTTGCCATTTCTACTTGTGCAATTTTTATTGGTGCCATTTATACCAGTGCCATTACTACTGGTGCAATTATTAATGGTGCCATTTCTATCAGTGCCATTTTTACCGGCGCCATTATTACCGGTGCCATTTCTACTGGTGCCATTTCTACCGTTGCCATTTCTTCCGATGCAATATTTACCAGCCAATTTTTACCGGTGCCATTATTACCGTTCACTAGAAAAGTCATAAATCTGAAGAAAATAGCGTAGATTACTGAAAAAAAATTCATCCTGTCTTCATCCATGTAAAGAGAAAACGCAAAAATAACGCGCTTGCTTCCCTTTACAAATGTAATGGCGATCCTAATTATCACACACGCGACATTACTCTTCTCTTCATTCTGGATCTTTGTCAATCACTGATGGCCAGTGGGTGTGTGGCTTTTGGGCTTTCTCCAAACGTGGATGATACATTCTGTTTTCGATGTATGTGAATCTATCTTTTATAAACCTGCTCGTCATTGGGTTTTTTTCCCGCTTACACATTCTAGACGCATCTGGGTCGACATCGTATTTATTTATCGGCATCAGCCAGAAGATTATCCCATCGGTTAGCCCGTCGATGCATCTAGGTTGTGGCCCCAAATTCGGAAATGTATCATACACGCCTGAGTAATATACACACGAATCATTTCGATAAATATTTTCGTGTTAATACTATCAGTAGTAAATGCAGGCACTTTGCATTTGTGCACTATCAGGCACTTTGCATTTCTGCACTATCAGGCACTTTGCATTTCTGCACTATCAGGCACTTTGCATTTCTGCTCAAATAATTGACATGGACGAAATATGTTAATTAGCATAAACATCCGGGGCACGCACACACGCGCACAAACACGCACGCAAACACCACACAGATGCACACACCACACACACACACACACACACACAATAATATGAACTAAGTAAATTAAAAAAAAAAACATCCAAAAATACTGCTGATTAATTTCCCGATATTCGGGTTTAACAAATAATTAAAAAAAAAAAAAAAAAAAAAAAACAGTTCACAAATTTTAAAAAATGGCGACTATAGTATGTATTTCTTTCTTTTCTTTGTTCGAATGAAAAAGGTATTGAATGCTAAACGCCATGTTGCTGACGAAGAAGGGAAAGTTGCTGTAAGGAATTGGTTATTTCAACAATCAAAAGAATTTTAAAAATCTGAGATATATCAATTTATTCCAGAGGGAACACTCTAATTGAAAGAAGTTCTATGATGAGACGTAGGGATGTGAACCAGTGATGTATATATTGCTGTACGATGTGTTTGATTACGTTACTTATTTCTTATGTAACAAAACAAATTACATTTCTTTATGACTCACTTTTATTCTAATAACCTCAAATAACTTGATGAATAGATCAGTTATAAAAGTTTTTCTATAGGAGATAAAGACATTGAACATAAATTGAGCTAGAATTAGTTTCATCCAACACCGAAAATTGTGACAAAAACAAAGCGTTATCTAACAAACTTGAGTCATGTTCATAAGCAGTCTCTCAACTGAATAGAACCGCTTTCTCAGATCAATGATTAAAAACGGCTTTGACCGGACGAAGCATATAAGCTTTCGTAGTTTCCATACTCTTTCGAACCAGAGCTACATAATCAGCGAAAAAGAAATGTACCAAATAAAATATACGACAGAAATTGAAGATTTTCACCAGTAGCAACGAATATCACAGGAGTCGGCAACATCCGGCACCCTAGCAACATCTTATGGAATTTTGTCAAGCCTGCAGACTTAACACCTGGTCCCTAATTACTATTTAACGTGTGGAACAAGCAGCAGTAAAGTATCCGTTGAACTAAATCGACTTACATCGATTTTGTTAAAAATCAAAATTTCATTCCAAATGCACTGTCGACTTCTATAAAAAATATATTTTGCCAAGCGGAAAATATAAAAGTCTATTGAATAATGTGGAAATAAAATAATGGTATCATTATTTGCAAGTACATCCGCTTGTGAAGAAAATAAAAATAAACTAAAAGTCATTTAAGAAAAAGGGTTGGATGATGACCACCTGAATGATGTTTTACTCCGGTCGTCGTCAAATATTTCACCTGATGTGGTGAAGTTATCAAACAATAAGAAGAAAAAAGAGCCTCGTTAAATAATTTGCCATTTCTAACTTTACCAGTTGTAACAGCAAAAATTGTGTAAAAGCCACATTGTTCATTCGTTAGATTATGCTTTGAACCGTTGTATCTTAGAAATGATTAAAGATATCTTACTTGAATTCTCTGAGGTTTTTATAAAACCATTGGACAATTATATCTGTTACACAATTTGAATAAATCTGCTGTTACATTCGGTTTTTTGTTTGTAGAATTTTTGTTGATTGTGTTAGTTCTCATCCTGTTATTCCTACAGTAAAATAAGAAACCTTGTTTAAATAATATAAAATTAACTTCGTTGCTTTTTCTTTAAATCTCTATGTCACATCTGTCTTCTGGTTGGAGCGGTCTGAAGCTGAGACAGTTTATTATATCACATTTGATATCATGGCCCTCCTCCGAGACACTGCATGACTGTCTGGCCAGCTCATTCCAAAAGGTTGCTGACCCCTGAAGTAGTAGATATAACTCAAAGAAAAATAATGACATAATTATGATTTTGAGATTTCAAACAATTCAAAACAAAATCTTATGAAGAAAAGCCACCATCAATACTGGGGAAAAAAAAAAGATAAAAATTATTTCCAGAGAAATATTTTATAAATGTGAACCGAAAGAAGAACAATGTTTCGCTGAATATTTCCTTATAAGGAAAAACTAATATAAACATTATAATTCACATATAACTGTGTTGATAGCAGATTCAAAAGAGAAACGGAAATAAAAATTCGACCATATAGTTGATGAAAACAGGAGCTAAATATTAACTGTAAGAAAAAAATATGCATGGTGTTTAGCAAAATGGGCATCCATCCCAAAGTGTTAATTACACATAGGGGAGGTCAAAAAAAGTAGATGCGAACATTCATATATTTCATTAGTGTAGTCACAGTGTACGGAACACGTGAGAAAAAAAACTGAAGGTACGGGATTAGGGAAATATACATTCCACTAACAATGTGATCTTAATCTAACACTGAAAACGATTAAAAGTGTGCTGGACTCGTAACTTATGTATACACTCTTGTAAAGCAGCAAAGACGTGGCAAAGAAAGAGTTAAGAAAACAATATAAAGTTCTAACAATGAATGTTGAGAATAAAATGTGAAGCATATAACAGTTGGGAAGCTTAAAGGAAAATATGAACGGCAATGAAACAAAGGAGAAGCGAAAGAGACAACTGATATTTGGGGTAAGAATAACGAGGAAAGAAAGCTTGGAGAATGTAACACTCACTGGTCATACAAGTAAATAAAGGAAAACTGCAAGAAACCTACTGAACATATTTGATGGAATGTATGTTTAAACAACAACCATAGTCGGATGCTATGAATGAACGTTAATTTAAATTAGATTTTTGTATTAGATTTTTGTATTAGTAATTTAATTATTAGGATGGTGCAAAAATAATGACGCAATAATGTCGTTTTTTGACGTATTTTTAATTTCAAAAAACGACATTATTACGTCATTATTTTTGCACCAACCTAATAGTAGATGTGACTAAAGCAGAAAAATGAGGAGATACACAATGCCCTAATACTGAAGATATCACACATTCACACACACGCAAGTAGAAAGAAAGAAAGAAAGAAAGAAAGAAAGAGAAGGAGAGAGAGGGAGAGTGGATTTATCGTGCGAATAGGTAGATACCTCATTCTGTTATTCCACAACAGTAGCATTCTTGGTTAGAAGTAATCGAAAGAGAGTTTTAAATTAGACAGGATTGCAAATCTATTTTAAAATATTAGCGTATCGCAATGAAATTAATTCGATATATAACTGATTTTCAATTTCAATTTGGACATAGATATAAAATAGATAACGCCATCGTTAGATCTTTGTTCCTATTTTTCATCAACGATCTCTCCGATGTCATCAGTCCTCGACTCATTGTCTATACGGATGGCAATATTTACTCCTGTCTTAATGACAATTCCGATAGGTTCGATAAGGTTAAATTGGCAGCTGATCTAAATAAATGACCTTCAATTTGTTTTAAGTGGAGCAAGTAATGACGTGTTAATTTTAACGCCCCTAAATCTAATGTTAGATATAGTTTGAGCAAGACATTGACCTCATTTCCGCTGCATCAGAGAGTGAGCGAAAATCGAAATATCATAAACTGGAAATGGCTAAATAAACATGAGGCACAGGTGTCCTGAACCTTGAATAAAAAAGGGCGCAAAGGTGTCCTGAACGGAAAGAAATGCGTACTTGCGTGGGCGCATGCCGGAAGAGGCGCGGCCACACGATGTTGCGTGGCCATAAGCCTGGCAGAGGCATGACCACAAGAAGTTGCATAGGCTACATACCAGAAGAATGTGTAGCCACGTGAATTTGCGTGTGTATACAAATGTTATAAAAACGGTCTAACTCTTGGCCTGGCAGAGAGGTTAGCTAGCATTTCATCGAAGATTTTGTCTCCGTAAATTCCTGTTTGCATAATCCCAAACTCCATGATTCTCCCTCACTCTAACCAATTTCTCCAAATCGAACAATAAAGCTACACACACACACACACACACACACACACACACACACACATACATATATATATATATATATATATATATATATACATATATATATATATATATATATATATATATATGTATATATGTGTATATATATATATTTGTTGTAGCATACCTACGGACAATAATGGTTATGTCGCCATTCACAGAAATACAGTAGTAAATACTGTATGTTGGTCTGCAGTTGGAGATTCATTGTGTAATTCACTTGACTTACTTCTAGCAGTTGACTTTTTCTACGTGCCGCTGGCGAATCTTATATTCCCCATAGACCCCGTATAAAACGGCGTTGGGTAGGTGTTTCCCCAGACGAGACTCTGCCCTTCCACTAAGCCTAGTCTGGGGATCCTCTCTGCCCAGAGGCAGAGAGTTTAACCAGCACAGCTGGAGACGAATCTCCAACTGCAGATGAACATACAGTATTTACTACTGTATTTATGTGAATGGGTACGACGTGTTGGCCATACCTTTTGCTGATGAACACACCCAATGCCTTTATGAAACTGTTATATACCGTACCTATAAACACTAATCCTCATAAATACGTTGGACACTATTGTAAGTGGTGGTAATATGCTGCTTAAGTAATCCACCACTAGCAGTGGTTTTCCTACTTCACGCCGCTGGCGAGTATTGTATTTTGTTGATGTTAAAAAAGATTACTATTTCATTTATAACTTCCGTTGTGGTCATTCCTTATTCAGTAGCTCTTTCTAGGTTAAAACAAAGTCAAATGACGAAACGCATCGACAAGCACTATTTTCTGAGGTTCTATTTTATTCAATTTGTCTTTACAGATTTATTCTGAGAATTTTAACACACACGCACACACACACACGCACGCACAATCCTCCTATATGGCAATGAAAGCCAGACAATCTAATCATAGTTGAAAAGACTTGAGGTAACAGAAAAAAAGAAGAGAGTACTGAAGTGTTACGTAATATCTGTCCTCCAATTTGACAGTGAATGTAGAGACTTGAGGAAAAAGAAAAGTAGTTCTACAGATGTATATCATGGGCCGAATATATGAGTGACGACGGAGTTTTACCGAAAATGGAAACAAAATAGAAACATACGCATAATACCAAAGACAGTTGAAATTTTAACGCATATAATGAGGAAGAAGGTCTTGGCACATCTACACTAAAATTCGGCGCGGAACTCGGCAGGGGTTCATAATACAATAATCACCTAAATCTCGGGAACTCTCTCTCTCTCTCTCTCTCTCTCTCACACACACAATAGTAGGCAATTAATTAATTAATTAGTAGGTATTAATTTCACGTCTCTGGCGAATATTTTATTTGCTGATGTTATAAAGATCACGATTTCATTTCCAACATCCGTTTTGGTTATTCCTCATTCAGTAACCTTTTCTAAGTTACAAGAGAAACCGCATCAATCCATACAGAGCTTTGGTGACAACTGAGTCTCTGATATCATGCTGCTTGCTATATGCTCGGCTATCTATTTGCACAAGCCGATTAGGTCAGTCACTCGATGTTTCCCACTACTCATTTTGCCTTCAATATGCCCTGTGAGTGTCAAATTCTCCGAGCCCATTTTCCTCATTATGTTAAGTTGCATCATTATTGATTTTTCTAAATTTTGGTGTTCATTATGTAGAACAAAATTAAGCATATTTTATTAAGTAAGTACATAATCTAGATATTTGTTAAAGATATTTTTGTCTGCTTCCGTATCAAAGGTGCCGTGAAAGATTCAGATATTCAGCGACGTAGATGCTATTTCTCGTCGTCGTCGTCGTCGTCCTCGTCGTTCAAAGAGCTGTCTTGTTCTACTTTTCACGAAATATCATTTTTGCTTCTGTGCAACACGCGGAACATATTTTAAACGTGGAACAAATGTAACCCTGTCGCAACGGACCACGCCACACTTTGACAGTTCAATTATCAAAGTCCATAGCTTAAGTGAGACCCTATGTTTGATGTCGTGATGTTAACAAAGACACCTAAGTGGGTGTTCTGTGTCCATTTCCCAAATTAAGCTAAACATACTTCCTGGATAAATGTCTGGTACCTTTTTACACTATTTACCTTGTTCGGACTGTTTTCCTCATCTTCATTGCCATATTGAAGACGTTTCGTTCGTTGTACGCCCAGGTCTTCTTCAGGTCATATTTAATGGATTTTCGAACCGGACCCTATATTTATTCAAAGGAGACATGACTAGTTAGATAAATGGGTTGGTTGATTAATTCAAAAAAGTGGCATGACCAGAAGAGTTGTGAGTTCAATACCAGGCGACAGCGGAGAGAACAAAATCTTCGAGAGTTGAGTTATCATGGGATATCCAAAGGCTTAGTACATGGAATTACCCTTTACGATCCTTTGATGCCCACATCTGGTAACATTATTAATTCGCAATATATATTAATTACTCTCCCGCCATCTTCGAAGTATGAGTGTGTGGGGACCTACCTACAAATGGACTCTTCCACACCTATATAATATGGCTACCAACTCTGAGTAAAGGGAGTCACCAAGTGAGAGTCAACAAGTTGTAGCCATATAGTGAGTGAGTGAGTGAGTCAGGACACCAGTGAGAGAAAGTACTCATTTACTTTTGTACTATGTTTCGGAGAATATACTATTTAGAGAAGATAGAGAGACCGAGAGACAGACACTCGGCGACTGTCGAACTCTCTGCATTATCTGCTAATGCTAATTAAAACGGCCTTGTGCCACATTCGATCCTCGTGGGTGGATTCATAAATACCGAGAATATACTATTTAACCTTATATCCGAGTCCGTGTTATCTTTCTATGGGGAACCCGGACGAGGCTTTGCCGAAGGGCAAGGTTTCGTCCGGGGAGCTTGACAGGGCCTGATCCCGTCTAAGGGGGTTCAGAAAGGCCATATTTTTGGTCGAGCCTACGGGCTCGGGGATACCACATCAAAACGGCCTTGTGCCACATTCGATCCTCGTGGGTGGATTGATTAATACCGAGTCCGAGAGACAGACTCTCGGCGACTGTCGAACTCTCTGCATTAGCAGAGGGGAACCCGGACGAGGCTTTGCCGAAGGGCAAGGTTTCGTCCGGGGAGCTTGACAGGGCCTGATCCCGTCTAAGCGGGTTCAGAAAGGCCATAATTTTGGCCGAGCCTACGGGCTCGGGGATACCCACATTAAAACGGCCTTGTGCCACATTCGATCCTCGTGGGTGGATTCATAAATACCGAGAATATACTATTTAACCTTATATCCGAGTCCGTGTTATCTTTCTATGGGTCTACACCATAACAGAGTGTGTAGTACCTCAGTTTTTAGAACCCAGCAATATATATATATATATATATATATATATATATATATATATATATATATATATATATATATATATATATATATATATATATATATATATATATATATATATATATATATTGCTCTTTACTCTTCAACCGAAGTGAAGTGAGCACACAGGGTCACTGACTTATTTCGCATAGAAAACGTAAAAATACCCCTACCTCTGCGACGATAGCCTAGGGGTAGAATATCTGAATGTTACCAAATCGGTCAGGTTTCGATCCCGGCTTGAAGCAATCAGACGTCTAGCCACACTTAAGAGCTGTAATATAGCAAAACAGTCTGTATGTGGATACCAATATATATATATATATATATATATCTTCATATAATAATTGTGCTTGTTCTACCCTTCATTTGTTCACACAGTCGTTACTTCCTGTCAATACCTCATAAATAGTAGAATAGTCTGTTTTGATCGCGTGGAAACAAAGAAGAAATATCAGACATGGTACCTGTTTTCAGTGTGAAATAAGTTTTTAATGTCTCCTGATAATATCTCATAAGCAATTGACTATTTGGTTTTAATCTAATGAAAAACAAAATATATATTAACGATAATACTTGGTTTCAGCGAGAAAATGGTAGAAAGAAGGGAAGACAGAAGTGTTTCGGAGATATTTGAGACTTTTGACAATTTCATTTTTTTTTTCATTTGTAACTCCTTAATTCTTAAAATAACAAGCATCATTCATATTTTAATTGCGATATAATTAATTTAGGCTTTGTTGTGATGTCTAACTTTTTTGTTTAAAATTTAACAAAAAAAAAGATTCCCCCAAAACATCGAGTCCTGGCGATTTAGGTGGGCTGTATATAAAATTTTTTAAATTTGAAAATATAATTGAAATTAAAAAGACACACCTTGTCGTTTTTTTTAAACAAACACATTTGTTTATATATATATATATATATATATATATATATATATATATATATATATATATATATATATATACATGGAGAGAGAGATAGAGATAGAGAGAGCTGAAGATGTCTGTGAGTATGTAAATGTATGTAAATTCAAAACAGCGTTCTAGATTTCAATTTCATATGCGTTTTTGCTTTTTTTTAACGGTAACCTTTCCATTTTTGCTCATTCATATATAATTTTTCATAAGGATTTAATAACTTTGTCGATTTTATTTATTTCAGGCTTTAATTCTCTTATATAAAAGTCTACAAGAATTTTTATTTTCACTTATTATTGTTTTTATGAAACAGATGTATTTTCAGTTAATATCTATCATGTGAGTGTGGACCAAAATGCCGAGATATTGAGCTATACTCAGCCAAATAAAATGTAAGCCTTCTTGTTAGCATTTTCGTAGCAAAGCCAAAGTAGGTATTGAGATTTTTTTTTTTTTATCAGAGATACAATCTCCTAAAGGACATTTAAATAGATAAACAATGTTGGCCTTTTTTCAAAATGCTAGTTGGCTAGTAAGACATGTTTTGCAGAAGTGGGTTGGTTGTATTAGATTTAATATAGTATATAATTAATTTTATTTTTTTTTGCTTGAATAGGGATATATTAGCGCTTATGAGTTATTTTTTAGAATTTCTCCTTGTATTTACAGTTTCAATGAATTTGGGTATAGTAATTTGATATGTTTAAGGTTATTTTCTGATGCATTTGATATGTTTAGAATTATCTGATGATGCATAGTTCAATATCTCATCATTTAAAGGAAGTCTTGCCGACATTCACACATTAGACGGATATTAGTTGAAAATACATCTATATTACATAAAAACAATAATAAGAAAAAATCTAAAAATACTTGAAACCCTTTATATACGAGAATTAAATCCCCAAATAAATAACATCAACTATGAGTATATCAACAAAGTCCTTAAATGCTTATAAAAAATTATATTTGCATGAGCTAAAATGGAAGAGTTATCTCCCTTACACTGAAAAAAAACAAATAAACTTTGAAATTTAGAACGCTGTAGAAGCAGTAAAAACGAACAGTAGAAATGTTTTGAAGTTGCAGAAACACACACACACACACACACACACACACACACACACACATATATATATATATATATATATATATATATATATATATATATATATATATATATATACTCGCAGATAACTCAACTCCCTGAAGATTGTCTCAAATGAGATTGAAAGTACTTCAGAAAATAAAAACTATTTGAAAATTTTAGGCATTTTTCTTAATCAATTACCTAAGGCCAGCAGGAAATGAATCACAACGAAATCTCATCGACATGATTTGACTAAGTTATTTAACCAAACTTGTCTGAATGAAATATGCTGCCTATATATATATATATATATATATATATATATATATATATATATATATATATATATATATATGTGTGTGTGTGTATATATATATGTATATATATATATATATATATATATATATATATATATATATATTTATAAGCGTGTGTGCGTCTAAATATAAGAACTCATTAACTTCTCTAAGTATATAATTTTATATATATATATATATATATATATATATATATATAAGCATACATTCATAAAATCAATTAAAGACACATTAAATGAGATATATGTATTTTTACACAGACACACGTATATATTTTTGCACAAACACACACACACAGACACACATATATATATGTATATATATATATATATATATATATATATATATATATATATATATATATATAGATAGATAGATAGAAAGATAGATAGGTAGATAGATAGATAGATAGATAGATATGTAGGTAGGTAGGTAAGTTTTGATGTATACATAAAAGTCAGGTAATTACCCAAACCATATTTAGACGTGAATAAAATGCACTTAGTCATTTCTTAAACGGATACAAAAAATGCAGAAAACTCCGTAAAATATAAAACGTTAAGAAGAAAAGAAAACATAATGAAATAATGCTCTTCGATGCCATCAGTCTCTGAATTCTGATATTCCAATCTCTATTTGCCATTTCAGATAGAGAAATACTAAAACCTTTCCATCTGCACTTAATATTTGCGATTCCCTTCCTCGTTTTTTTTTCTACGTAGAGTCTAAATTGTTTCCAGAGTTTGAATCTTCTAATCGAAGAGAAATGATTTTCTTACCAATGCTTTCATTCACAAGCAAAATCGGTGGACCAACAAATCGAACCAAAGACTTTTACCTCGACGTGCTCGGAAGTCAATCGTTAAGAGAGCTTTGTCTACTATTCATAATTTTGAAGTATTTTTCCTCCACTCTATTCGCCATTAAGATTTTGTAACCGTAACATGCGTCCTTCTGCTTCTTCTTCTTCTTCTTCTTCTTCTTCTTCTTCTTCTTCTTCTTCGTTCGTTCGTTCTACTCGGCTCTTTTCTTTCTACTTCCCTTCTTTTTCTTTTTCGACTTCCTCTTTCCACTCAGCATCTTCTTTCCACTCGTCACGTTTTTCTTTTTCTTTTTCTTTTTCATTCTACTCAGCTTCTTTTCCCTCCTCCTCCTGCACCTTTCTTCTTCTTCTTCTTCTTCTTCTTCTTTCTCTTCTTCTTCTTCTTCTTCTTCTTCTTCTTCTTCTTCTTCTTCTTCTTCTTTTTCTTCTTCTTCGTTCTACTCGGCTCTTTTCTTTCTACTTATCTTCTTTTTCTTTTTCGACTTCCTCTTCCCTCTCAGCATCTTCTTTCCACTCGTCACGTTTTTCTTTTTCTTTTTCATTCTACTCAGCTTCTTTTCCATCCTCCTCCTGCACCTTTCTTCTTCTTCTTCTTCTTCTTCTTCTTCGTTCTACTCGGCTCTTTTCTTTCTACTTACTTTCTTTTTCTTTTTCGACTTCCTCTTTCTACTCAGCATCTTCTTTCCACTCGTCACGTTTTTCTATTTCTTTCTCTTTCTACTCAGCTTCTTTTTCCTCCTCCTCCTCCTGCACCTTTCTTCTTCTTCTTCTTCTTCTTCTTCTTCTACATTTTTCTACTTGACATATTTCCACTTAACTTCTTCATTTTTTTTCTATTTTTGTTCTTGTTCTTGGTTTTTTTTTTTTTGTTCTTCTTCTTCGCTTCTTTTTTCTAATCAGCCTCATTTTCATAACATGCGTTCTTTTTCTTCATCTTTCTACTGACCTTCTTCTCCTTTTTTTCTTCTTCTTCTTTTTCTTCTTCTTAGTTCTTCACTCAGCATCTTATTCTTTTTGGTTCTACTCTGCTTCTTCTTCTATCTGCTCAGCTTCTACTTTTTTCAGCTCTGCTTTTATCTTATTCTTCACGTCTTTTCTTAAGCTTTCTACTGGGAACCTTCTTTCTACCCAGCATCTTCTTCATGTTCTTTTTTCCACTCAGTTTTTTCTTCATCTTCATTTACTCAGCTTCTTCTTATTTCTAGTCGGCGTCTTCATCTTTTTCTTCTTTTACTTTTTCTTTTTCTTCTTCTTCTTCTTCTTCTTCTTCTTCTTCTTCTTCTTTCTAGACTGCTTTTTTCTTTCTACTCGGCTTATTTTTTTCTTCTTGTTACTTCCACTCAGCTTCTTCCTTCTACTCAGATACTTCTCACTACTCATATACTTCTTTCTACTCAGCCTTTTATTCTTTCTTCTCATTTACTTTTTTCTACTCAGACACTTCATCTAGTCCTCTTATTTATATTCAGCTTCTTCTCCTTTATCTTCCTCATTTTCTCCTTCTTCTTAGCATGTTCTTCTTTCTACTTGGCTTTCTTCTTCATTTTTCTCCCACTCAGCTTTCTTTTCTTCTTTCTACGCAGATTCTTCTTCTTTCCATCTTTTCCTCCTTCTCTTTCTCCCCCTCCTTCTTCTTCTTCTTCTTCTTCTTCTTCTTCTTCTTCTTCTTCTTCTTCTACTACTACTACTACTACTACTACTTTTTCTTACTCAGCTTCTTGCGCATATTTTATCAAGGTGCTAGAGTCTCCAAAAATATTATTAATATCTTATTCCCATGGAAACTAGACCTATCGCCATAACACAGGCAAATGTTTTTAGATGACATCCATTTTTCATTCCACTAACTCCAGGAAGGAACAGGAAACATCTTTAGAAGGATAACAATCACACAGCACTCAAATAAAACTATTAATAATATAATGATTACGGTGATAGGTGACTTCTCCGATTTTTAGCGCTGTATATCAATACAGGGCGTTACCGATAATATTGGGGAAGCCACCCAACAGAAAGGCGGTTCTCATAGTATTAAAGTCGTCATTGGCACCATCGGTATTATTCTATTACTATGTGTCATTCCAATAACGAATTGAAATTGTCACTGAAATAAGAATATGACCGCTAGAAATAATTATGTGACGTGATAGGAGGGAAAAACATTCTAGTTCATCTGTCGCAAGCAAGTGAAACTTTAAGTCAGAAGAATGAACGAAAAGCTAGCCTAAGCAATGTTGCCCCTAGCAAGAAATGCCTTTCTTCTGTAGCTGATAAATAATAGCCTCAACATGTGCAGCTTATATCAGGAAACTGCTTACGAGAGACTTCATCCTTACCAATGGATTACTGCAACATGAGGGAAAGTGGAGAAATCAATCGTGGCTGACCACATAATTACGACAGGAGTTTCTTAAGATATTCTCTAATGATGTTTGATAGTCACTAATTCTCTCAGTATCTGTCTATATTTCTGAGATGATGTATTATGTACACTATTTACATTATTCGGACACAGGGCACAGTGGATAAAGGCGTTGGTTAGATCCAGTGACATGACCCAAAGAGTTGTGAGTTCAATACCTGGTTAAGGCAGTAGAGGACTTGGTGAGGCGAATTAACAGGAGATAACTGATGGCACGTGTAACTAGAATAGTCTAACGAACGAAATAAAGGGTTCAGTTTGACATTTCAACCTCCTGAAGCCGGAGCGTACAACGGCCGAAACGTTGTGATAAATATGGCAAAAAGACGATGAGAGTAGTCCGAATAAGGGAAAGAGGATGTGGAGAGCCTGTGGGTGTGGCAAGGCGGTTGGGTAAACTTGTGGGACTAAGGAATGTAGCTCATCTGAACATTTGTCATATAAAGTAGCGATACTCTAGAAGCGTTTCCTATGTGAAAAGCAGATGGAATAGGGAAAATAATTAATAGCAAAAGAAATAGCCACTTTCTCAAGTGCCACAAGGATCTGACTATATTTTGCTGGATTTTATGCGATGCATCATATATGAGTACCATTTGATTTAGTTTTGTTTATTTTGTTTTATGGCTTATCAACCTCGGTAGATTATTTCATCCAGACAAGATTTTTCGGATAGATTCGTATAAATAGAATATGTAATCTTACTAAGAAATCACTTTGTAGGAGATCAGGTTTCATTGACGTATTTTTGTAAAGAGGGTTTGGAGAGAGCCTGGTTTCATTGAGTCGGTGTGGTCTTGTTTATTTTATTTTTGATATAATGGTTTAACCAGTCACCCCTATGAGTGACTACACTATAGGTAGTAACTGCCTATAAGTATCTTTAAGTCAACGGACTACAGAGACGAGGTGGGATCTTTCCCACCTTCACTGAGTCGAACTCTCTGCCTTTGGGCAGAGAGGAACCCGGACGAGGCTATGCCGAAGGGCAGAGTTTCATGCGGGGAGGTAGACAGAACCGATCCCGTTTATGCGGGGTCTACAGAGATTTTTTGGTTGAGGCTACGGGCTCGGGAACGCCACATTACATTCAGCCTTGTGCCACATATGACTGCGTGGGGCAGTTAGTAAATAGCGACGAGCTGGGATCCGTTATTCAGATCTTGGCTGCTGTCCAACTCTATGTCTTTTGGCGGAGAAGAACCCTGACGAGGCTATGCCGAAGGGCACAGTCTCGTCCGGAGAGGTAGACTGACCCGAAACGAATTATGCGGGGATACGAGGAATAGTTGGTCGAGCCTACAGGCTCGGATTGCTCCACATTAAACTCGGCCTTGTGTCACATCCTTCCTTGTGGTGAGGCAGTAAATACCGACGAGCTGTTATCTGTTAAGTACGACTCAGACTTACGGACTTACTACTAAACTTCCAATAGTAGCACTCACTACTAGATTGACTTGCGACAACTTTGTGAATAACTGTTATCTTTATTCTTATTGTATTGGTTTTTTACAATAAAACTTAACTTATTTTATCCATCTTGTTTTTCAAGTATATATTCCTATTAGCACGGAACATGCTAGTTTTATGGGTTATAAACTTGAATCGATTATTTAATGCAGACAAAATTTTAGGAGAGGTCCGTATGAATAGAATATATATTCTTTGTAAGGAATGAGATTGTAGGAGATCAAATTTCATTGTCGTATTTTTGTAAAAAGTGTTTTATGTCGAGAATCAAATGTATTGCTGGTAATATATTTTTCAAAAATGTATTGCTGTTATTTTTACTATAAAAATCTATTTTAACCTTTCATAATGTTTTTACTCCACTTTGGGGATTAACTATTTTCCCATAGTTAGGGCCTTAACAGGCGCTACCATTCAACAACAGGAATTAAAAGGTGGTTCCACATTCTTCACAACTTCCAAATCACGGTCCTTGATGTAGTTTATCATCATAACCAAGACAAAAGTTTAGTTTTCAGTCTGGAGTAAGCTTGAATCACAATAGAGGTATAAAGGAAGAAGTTTCGTTGAAAGTAAAATCTTTCATTCTAACTCTATTCATGTTACCAAAGCTATCTTGTTTTGGAGATATTAAATCTTATAAGTTTTAAATATTAAGTGTGACATTCGGTTATACTCAGCGCTTACAATGATGTAGGAAAATGGTTTCTCTATGAATCTACAGAAGCGAACTGAAAATAGAAAAAAGAAGTCAATACTTTGATAGGATAATCCTTGCTGCTGTAAAGAAAACCACGTTCCAATCATTCAAAACGTAAAAAAAGAAGCATTGCTGCATCTATAAGAACCTTCATGGGGTCAATTTAAATTGAAACTAACAGCTGTCTTATTTTAAATGCTTGCGGCTATAGCATCGAGACACCGTTTTCTATATGATCACGATAAACGAAGACTTGTATCACTAAATCATTTTTATCGCAGTATAATCATCGAAGTCAAGCAACGTCCAACCTGGCCAGGTGCTTTGAGCTAGGATGTGCCGGTGGTATAATGGATAATGGCTCGGGATTTGTTCAACTAATAAAACTAAATAATTTAAAACTAAATCATTTTTATCTACGTACGATCACCGAAGTTAAGCAACGTCGAGGCTCATCAGTATCTCTATGGGTGACCGGTTGGGGATACCATGTATTGTAAGCTTGGGTGGTATTATGGATAACGGGTGTGAATTATTAATCGGAGAGCTGAGTTCTTATTTCAGACGAGTTTCTTGTATTCACTTACGCGCAAATGCTAATGAGAAAGGTATGCATCCAGACCTTCTCATGCCAAATTTGAGTCAATTCGTAAGACTTGTATCACTAAATCATTTATATCTAAGTACGCTCACCGAAGGAGGCACGGTGGAGTAATGGATAGCGGCTTGGATTGAGAAATTGGAGAGCCGAGTTCGAATTCCAGTCGAATCCATTACATTCACTTACGTGCTAATACGCTTGGGAAAGGTGTGAATCCTCTTCTCCCTTTCTCTTCAAAAAATGTGGATGGTCCTGCACGAAACCTAAACCTTCAATCTCATGTGCTATACATGCGGTTGGGGACCGCTTGTGAATTCCAAATTCCCATGAAACTCCAATATTGGAGCCGGCTCAACCCACCTCGGTGAATGCCGTTACAGGTCACCGAAGTTAAGCATCGTCGGGTCTGGTCAGTACCTAGATGAGTGACATACCAGGCTGTGTATGTCTGGATATACAGGTGTGTTATAATGGATAATTACTTGAAATTGTTAACCGGTAAGACATGACGCAATTTTAGTTCAGTTCTAACGAACCAAACTGGAATTGCAACTCGGCTTACACGCAAAAACCTTTGGGAATCGTATGAATGGTATGGCCCCACATCTTATCATCCCAGATTTGGGTTATTTAATAGGACCTGTATCTAAATCATTTTTATCTACGTACTATCACCGAATTAAGCAACGTCGAGGCTGGTCAGTAGATGGATGAACACTTGGAAATAGCATGTTCTGTAAGCTTGTATATGCTTGGGGTACACTGGATAATGACTGGGGATTATTAATCGGAGAGCCGAGTCCAAATTTCACTTTTACATGAAGAATCCCTTGAGGAAGATATGAATCCATCTCTTCTCACGCCAGATGTGGATCAGTTTATTCTTTTTATGACTATCGAAGTTAAGTAATGCCGAGTCTGGTCAATACCTACATGGGTGACAGCTTGGGAATCCCAGGTGCTGTAAGTTTTGATGTGCGGGTTGTATACGGGATAAGTGCACGGAATAGTTAATCGGAGAGCCGGGTTCAAATTTCCCTTTTATCTAAAAAAAGAAAAAAAAATTCTTACTATCGAAAAATATTTTAGGCTTTAAATATCCTGCAAAGGGTTGCTAAGCCGTAGAAAACGCATCAAACGATCAATGTTATTTTATAGGTAGAGACTAGACTGAGTTTACTTGGTACTTGTCTGGCCCACTTTTCTTTTACAAAATATTATCGGTTTCTTTTATTGGTGCGGGGGTACACTGCCAAAATTTAAATATTGTTTAATAAGACTGTTTGAATCCTAAGAGAATAAAAATAACATATAATCTAAGGTAAATGGGAAAATTGTTTTAGAGAAAAGATAATTTTTCAGAATAAGCTCATACGAGGCTACAGGTACAAAATCGTTATGAACTTGTTTTCCGAAATTAAAATTTAAAAAATAGGAATTAATTTTAGAAAACAGCAAAAATGATTAATAGGTTTATGAAATGAATATTTATATTGTCCAGAAAATTTGAATATATGATGTTATAATCTTGAATTGTATTAATCAAAACATTATAAAATTACTACTGTCCTGTCGGCCGGTTTAAAAAGAGTATCCCCAAGGCGTTGGCTGGCGACAGCAGAGATGAACAAAAACATGTGAGCTTGAGTTACTAAAGGGAATTATATTCAAAAGTATGGCAGGTGGAATTAGAACAAACTACTCTCGTGGAGAAAATAAAAATTTCAGTTCATAATTCCAGCGTATATCACCTGAAGAATGCCGGAGCGTACAACGGCCGAAACATCGTGGATATGACAATAAAGATGAGGACAACAGTCCAAATAATGTAAATACTGCATATCGTTAAAATACCTCATCTCAGAAATATAGACAGATTATAAAATATTGCGTACAATTTTATTAATTTTGCACTACAGAACAAGTAAGCATTTTCAATGCTATAATGAAATTCAAAAAGGAATATATTTTATAAAATCGAATGACAACCTATAATTGTCTTATAAAATTTTAACTTGGCAATAATTAAGTCATATATCCAGATGAGTTGTATTTCAATATTCAGTGAGACGAAAATTCTCAAGCAAAATATACGCATCAAATGACAATTTTCATTCAATTTGCTTAAAAATATATCCAGAATAGGCATGGCACGTGGAACAAGAACTATCTACACTCGTGAACTAAATAAAGAGTACGGTTTATAATTCCAAACAATATCTGAAGTAGGCCCGAGCGTACAACGGCAGAAACGACGTGATGAGGACAACAGTCAGAACAATGTAAATAATGTAAATATTTTTTTAAATCTGAAATTACTTCTGACACCTGTAAAGTCGTATAGAATAAAATATGACCCGTTCTTCATGATTATGCTTGAAAAAAAGATGTTGATTTCATTAATTATAAAAAAGGATGTCGAATCAAATCCCCTAAAAATAACGTTTATAGAAGTGTGAAATTCTGTCGGAGTAAAAACGAATCTAACTAATGAATGAACTAAGCTATCTGTTAAACTCCCCTCCATACACAGTCTTTAGCCTCGGTTTCACTCTCTGTAAACCCCCGCGTGCTAGTGGCACTCAACGCATTGCCTGAGATGAAATGCTTTAAAAAATAAAGAAACGATTATGAGCAGCAGATTTCAAATTTCCTCTGGTCAAGCTTGTTTTAAGCATCTTCTTCCCTACTTACAGATGAAGTAGCGACATGAAACCTGGAATGTTGGACAATCTCACAGATGAATTAGCGACTTGAAGTATGAAATGCTGAACAATCTCAGAGATGAAGTAGCGACTTTAAGCATGAAATGCTGGACAATCTCACGGATGAAGTAGCGACATGAAGCATGAAGTGGTGGACAATCTACGAGATGAAGCAGCGACATGAAGCATGATATGCTGGACAATCTGATAGATGAAGTAGCGACTTTAACCATGAAATGCTGGACAATCTCACAGATGAAATACAGACTTGAAGCATGAAATGCTGGGAAATCTCAAAGATGAAGTAGTGACATGAAGCATGAAAGGCTGGACTATCTCAAAGATGAAGTAGAGATTTTAAGCATGAAATGCTGGACAATCACACAGATGAAGTAGCTACTTTAAGCAAGAAAGGCTGTAAAATCTCAAAGATGAAGTAGCGACTTTAAGGATAAAATGCTGGACAATCTCACAGAAGGAGAAGCGACTTGAAGCAAGAAATGCTGGACAATCTCAGAGATGAAGTAACGACTTGAAGCATGTAATGCTGGAAAATAACACAGATGAAATGGTGGACAATCTCACAGAAGAAGTGACTTGAAGCATGAAATGCTGGACAATATCAGAGAGGAAAAAATCGACATGAAACATAAAATGGTGGACAATCTCACAGATGAACAAGCGTCTTGAAGTATGAGATGCTGGAGAATCTCAGACTTGAAGAAGCGACTTGAAGCATGAAATGCTGCACAATCTTACAGATGAAGTAGCGACTTGAAGCATGATATGCTGGACAATCTCACAGAGGAAGAAGCGTCTTGAAGCATGAAATGCTGGACAATTTCACAGAAGAAGTTGCAACTTGAAGCATGAAATGCTGGACAATCTCACAGATGAAGAAGCGACATGAAGCATGTAATGCTGGACAATCTCACAGATGAAGTAGCGACTTGAAGCATGTTATGCTGGACAATCTCACAGACGATGTAGCGACTTGAAGCATGAAATGCTCTACAATCTCACGGATGAAGTAGCGACTTAAAGCATGAAATGCTGGCCAATATCACAGATGAAATGCTAGACAATCTCACAGATGAAGTGCCGAATTGTAGCATTAATTGCCGGACAATCTCACAGATGAAATGCTGGACAATCTCACAGATGAAGTAGCGACTTGAAGCATGAAATGCTGGACAATGTCGCCGATGAAGTAGCGACTTGTATTATGATATATTGGACAATGTCACAAATGAACAGCCACTTGAAGCAGGAAATGCTGGAAAATCTCACAGATGAAATGCTGTACCATCTCACCGATGAAGTAGCGACTTTAAGCATGAAATGCTGGACAATCCCACGGTTGAAGTAGCGACTTGATGCATGAAATACTGGACAATGTCACAGTTAAAGTTGCAACTTCAAGCATGAAATGCTGGAAAATCTCATAGATGAAATGCTGGACATTCTCACAGATGAAGTAGCGACTTGAAGCATGAAATGCTGGACAATATCACAGATGAAATGCTGGACATTCTCACAAATGAAGTAGCGACTTGAAGCATGAAATGCAGTACAATCTCACAGATGAAGAACGTCTTGAAGCATGAAATGCAGGTCAATCTCACAAATGAAGTAGCAACGTGAAGCATAAATACTTGACAATCTCACCATGTCACGGATGAAGTAGTGACTTGAAGCATGAAATGCTGGACAATATCACAGATGAAATGCTGGACAATCTCACAGATGAAGTACCGAATTGAAGAATTAATTGCTGGACAATCTCACAGATGAAATGCTGGACATTCTCACAGATGAATTAGCGACTTGAAGCATGAAATGCTGGACAATCTCACGGATGAAGTAGAGACTTGAAGCATGAAATGCTGTACAATCTCACAGATGAAGAACGTCTTGAAGCATGAAATGCAGGTCAATCTCACAAATGAAGTAGCAACGTGAAGCATAAATACTGGAAAATCTCACAGATGAAGAAGCGACTTGAAGCATGAAATGCGGGACAATGTCACAGATGAAGTACCGACTTGTAGCATGAAATATTGGTATAAACTTGAAGCCTCAAATGCTGGACAATCTCACGGATGAAGTTGCGACTTAAGGCATGAAATGTTGTGCAATCTCACAGATGTAATGCTGGACAATCTCACAGATGAAGTAGCGACTTCAAGCATGAAATACTGGACAATGTCACGGATGAAGTAGTGACTTGAAGCATGAAATGCTGGACAGTATCACAGATGAAGTGCTGGACAATCTCACAGATGAAGTACCGAATTGAAGCATTAATTGCCGGACAATGTCACAGATGAAATGCTGTACAATCTCACAGATGAAGTAGCGACTTGAATCATGAAATGCTGGACAATCTCATAGATGAAGAAACGACTTGAATCATGAAATGCTGGACAATCTCACAGATAAAGTAGCGACTTGAAGCATGAAATGCTGGACAATCTCACAGATGAATTAGAGACTTGAAGCATGAAATGCAGGTCAATCTCACAGATGAAGTAGCATCGTGATGCTTGAAATGCTGGACAATCTCACGGATGAAGTAGCGACTTGAAGCATGAAATATTGGACAATCTCACAGATGAAGCAACAGAAATTCTGAGAATATTGTGGACTGGTGATGTACACAACGACGAAGTTTTTAACAAATCGAACTAAATAGGACACTTATATTTATAATCAAGAAGGGACAGTTGAAAATTCTAGGTTACATACTGAGGAAAGTGAGCTTGGAAATTTGATACACACAAGACAGGGTGAAGTCAAGAGGACAAGGTTTAATCTACGTAGTTTGAGGAAATGGAAGTCGGAGCCAGATTTAGATGAGATAAGAAATAGACAAAGGACAGAAAATTGTTGAGAACCATGATCAGCAATATCCTGAAAGGAACGCTCTACATTTAATAATTAGAAGTACAATGTCTCTTACTTATGTATTTTTAATGATTGATTAAATTTTAAACAAACTAGAATAAAATTCTGTGTCATCTGGAATGAGGAATTATGATTGGATAAATTATATTATCGGCTTGTTTTTATGATTTTGATCACATAGAAAATGCGATTTCAAATTATCGTTCAGCCTGTCTTTACTCAATAAACTTCTCTTACCTAACAACTAATGATTCTGTCTTTTTGCATTTGCACTTTCGTCATTCCTTCTCGCTATTACATCCTGTGGGTGTTTTTGTGGATTCTTTTCTGTGTATTCTGCCAACACTGTCATCTATGTAAGGTTGTTAAGATTGTGGCCGCTAATAATAAAATCTATGCAACACTTCTAATTCTCTCAATCGTGATAAGATACATCCTATTATTTTTTTTATCCAGTATTGGTCCAGTTTTATTGGGAGGCATGGTGGAGTAATGGATAACAGCTCGGATTAAGCTAATCGGAGAGCCGAGTTCGAATTACATTCACTTTCGTGTTTGAACCAATCGCATGAATCCTCTTTTTCTCTTCCCGACCAGCTATGGGTAATAAACACAGGACAGACCGGTTTCTACAGCCAGCCAGGCAACTGCTCTACCGCAGAAAAAAATACCTACCCAACGCCAGTCATGTATCGAAAGATACCTGATCGCTTAAGCGTGTATCACGCATGGCAGATAACTGACTGATATTAGGGAATATCTTTTCAAATATTTCAAGCTTACTTAGTATTAATTTAATAAAAACTTAACATTTACTAGGAAATTCAGGATTATACTTTATATAGATCTATGGCAATCGGCGCTTCTCAGAAAGTCAAAAGTGGGCATTAAATTTGTTTCCAATGCGATGTTCAAATTTCTCAGACATCTGCTAACAATTTATATCTATGAATGAGCCCGTAACATTATTCTGTGTGTCGTGTTCTATCATGATGTGGGCGATCATTCTTAGTCATTCTTTAGAGTCAAGTTTCTGTTGCCACAAATTTGCATATATCTGACATAAAATAAGCATTCTGTCGGAAAATTTCGATGAAAATAATCGTGCCGAAGATCATAATCTTTAGACTAAGGCAGAGGAAAAAAAATGAAATAAGTATATTAATCTTGTCTACATTCTCAATTGTATTTCTAAACACAGAGTACGTTGGATAAACTGTCGTCTAAATCACGGAAAAATGAAAATAAGGCTGACATCTCATTTTAGCAGATATATTTACCAAAATTACACAAAAATATCATGAAATACTAAAGAGTAAATTTATCCAATAAAATCGCCATTAGCTTCAACCAGGGTCATCAGACGACTTCGGAATCTTCTGCATCACTTCTGGATGGTCTCATGGTTAAAGTTGGTGATAGCTGCCGTAATCATTGCTTTCATTTCATCTGTGGTGTTACAAGGAGTTTTGTTGGTCTCTCGCTCAACTTCGCCCCACATATAATAACCAAGGGTGTTATCTTATTTGTTGCTTCTATTCGTAGTCCTCTGGTGATGTGGTTTCCGTTGTTTTGTAGTTCTTTGTTTGTAAATCTGTAGCGCCAGTTCACAAGGTTCAAAGAAGGATGACCTTTGGCAAAACACTCGGGCTTTATTCCCTCAAATCCTTTCTTCATCATTAATCTTAGGAAGCTGTTGCATACAGCTGACAGTTTAGATATTACTGACCGTGTTTCACTGACCGAGCAGCGGTTGACATTTAAAAACAATTTTCTCTTAAAATACTTTTCTTTTAAGGAAAACAGGTTTCCCAATCACCCTTTCCACTATTAATGAGAATTTCCTCCCTAAACTTTATTTTTTAGGTGTTGTGGAATGCTAATATCTTGATTATGTCTTCATTTCTCTTCGAGTTACATATTCTAATTTTTTAAAGCTTTTTACATCAAGCAATAGCGGGAGTGCCACTAACACGCAAGAGGTTACAGAAAATGGAAGCCTTAAGAGACTTGATTGAGAAAAGGTTAAAGAGAAGGACGGGGAATTAGATCAAGGCATCAGAAGATGCCGATTGACATTACATTTGAATATTTGAAGGCAAGAAGCAAGAAGAAGCAAGTAAGCGGAAGGGAATTCCACAGCCGAGAAGCGTGAGACATGAAGCTATTGGAGTAGAAGAGACGGCCACATTTAACCGTGAAAGTGATGCCAATCTAGTAACCAGCTTAAATTCATGCAGTTTGTGATCTAGAGAAAATAGCTCGTTACCGTGAAATTTAGTAAGTCAGTTATGTATGTTCCATACGTGTATCACAGGCCTAACCTTCACAGCATGTGCCATGCGTGTATCACGCTTAGGCGATCATGTATCTTTCGATACATGACTGACGAGGTAGATTTTTTCCCGCTGTAAGTTGACATTTTTTCTGCGGTAGTCCAGTTACCATCTAAGGCTATAGAACCCGGTCTGTCCTGCTATTTACCCATAGTTGGGTTGGGCGAGAAAAAGAGGATTCATAACTTTCTCAAGAGTATTGGGCACGTAAGTGAATGTAATGGATTCAACTGGAATTCGAACTCGGCTCTCCGATTCCTCAATTCGAGTTGCTATCCATTACTCAACCGTGCCTCCTGAAAGTACTTGTAGAAAAGACAGAGGAAAGCGACAGCACGTCTGTGAAAAACTGACTATGCTAGAGGACGACTCTCTCGGCGCGATTCAACGCTTTTTGTGCGCGCAAGGGGTCCTCTGCTTGTTTATATATTTTACTTGTTGCTGCTGTTGGTAGAGAAGTCGTCAATAAGCACGGAATAAGAAAATAGTGCGGAGGAAGAAATATTAGAAAAATAATCAGTGTACCGTACAAAAGAAGCACCGTGGCGGTTTGAAAACCAAAATCGAAAGGATTAAATTAATCATTCAGGCATTTTTATTTGGTACACTAAAGTAAACAAAATCAGTATAAAGAAAATGATTTTCGCTTTTTCTGCTTCATAAGTTACTCATATCTGTGTATATCTTTATATTTATTTATTAGAGATTTTTTTTATTATTTTTATAAAGTTGCCACCCATCTGTTCTGCTGGTTGTTAATTCTGACAAATACGCGTGCGTAATAACTTTCAGGATATTGTTTCCATTTCGTCATAAAATCCGCTGATTGCAAAGCGCGACTGAGCATGCGCAGTAGATACCGGTTAAAGAATCTTGCAGTGTTGCCAAGTTACGCCTCAATGCAGCAGTGTCCAGCTTCTTTATACAAGAGTAAAGGAATCGATACGACCATAAATTCCTTATAATTGCCAGCCCTCAAAGAGACGTATATGATTGAGGGTTTGTTTATTTCTTTTTATCGGCAGCTTCAATTGCAGATTCAACAAATATCTATGCACAGCATTTCTTTTTTTAATCATACCCCAAGCAGGGCAAAACAGCTACCACGACACAAGGGGTTAGTCAGAAAAAGAAAATATTATCAAGGTAGGGGAACAATAAATTAACAGAAATTAATAAGATAGAAGATAACGATTGATATTGAGTTGATTGGGAAGAATGAGGACAGTTGAAGCGGGAATGAGAGAGAAGTAACTGATTGTGTAGAATCTAACCATTTCAACTGTAAAATGATGAGAGCTTGACGTTTATCTAGTACGGCATTTAAATTCAAAATGTCTATGTACCAAAGATGAAAGCTAATCGGAGCAATTTAAAATGTTTATAGAATTTACACAAGGAATATATGTTACGGTGTTGAGAAACTGATTGAAGACAAGATGCTGCTGAGAATCAGATTCTTCGACGTATTTTATCAGGAATCTCTGCAACACCAGAGCAGCCTTGACAGTAATATTCAATGCATGGACGAACTGTAGACTAATAAATTGGTCAGGTAGATTGGGGCAAGAAAGATTGTCTAGCAGGGCACGGGGAATCAACTTGCCTCTTTTATCCTTTTATAGTAAGATTCACTTTATACAAGTCCCGGGGGCCGCTCGAAATAGGGGAAAGTTTTACGGATAGCGGGGAAAGATAGCGGTTGGCACTAGACTTGAACAGGTTAAGATTCTCTTGGCGGTCGGTTCCACAGAGCAGTGGTTCGTGGGAAGAAGCTGTTCCAGTGAAACATACTTCTCACCGATGCAATAAGGAGGAAATGTGGGGGATTTGCTTCAATTTAAGTAGCATGGCGGGTCCTTGGTGTGAAGTTTAGGTTTGGCGGATACAAGGAATTTTGTTCGTCTCTCACTTTCCATGAGCCTAGTGATAGAAGCAGAGGGAATCTAAACGAAAATGGCGTTAATTCTAGGTTTCACGTAATGGATACTTTAAGCAGGTAAAGAAGTTAACGGGAAGAACGAACGCATTATGTTGTATTTTTATAAGTTAAGGAAGATTATATCTGAATAAAGAAGCGTTCAGATTCATTCTCCAGAAAATGATCTAAAATAGTCAGGTATAATTGCTGCGAAGTTAAAAATATAAGCGATTTTGCAAACAAATATATAATTCTAGCAGCATGGCCCGCCGTTGCCCGTGCTTGATTCAAAAATCGTACGACTCATACAGCAATCGCTATCACTTGACGTAAAATATTTTTGCCCTTCTTTGCGTTTAAAGGAGTGCCCTTTGCCGTGCTGATATTGCTACATGCCTTACTTCTTGCCTATCTCACACTGCGAATTTTTTCTAAGCTCTATACTAAACATTAAATCTGTTACGAAAAAAGAACTAAACAAAATGAACACAAAACGTAACTGGAAAAACCGAATGAAAAAAGAATGTTAACAACAAATACTTTTTTACGCCGAATCTAGTTCTGCGGAATCACAATCAACGTTGAGTTTAAGCAAGCGAATGAGCCAACTGAAGTAAAGTGCCATGCAGATTTAAATTTTTCCCACTTGTGACGAATGCAGCTATCGATTTTTTTTACATGCTAGCATGCTAGTTAAAATTCGTGTCAGTCAACTGTTGGCTCTCACGTTGGCCAATAGAATCTTCCTGCCTATTCGTGGCTCTCACTCTGGCCAGTAGAAAATGGCCGAAAACTACATGAAAAGTGCTGTAGAAGCATGAAAAAATCGATTATTTCCACTATCGATGGGAATTGGGAAATACAAAGTCAGTCTTGGCCTTTCGACTAACTTGGAGCATGTGCATGTAAATTTTGGTGCAAATCTGTCGAAGATTTCGGCCGTACATTCGTTACACGCACAAACACATCTTGCCTTTTATAGATAGAGATATATATTAGACATGAGTGAATTTAATTGCAACAAGCCATTTGTCCTTTCACTAAAATAACAAGAAAAATATCAAAAAACGACTGGGCAGTGGTGTATCTAGGATATGATATGTATGTTTAATAGCTGGATTGATTTATTTGTAATGGCTTATCAACCATTTGCAGGTTATTTAAAGCCAGAAAATATTTTTAGACTGTAAGGATTTTTTAATAGTTTAATGAGACTAAATTTACTATTAAACCATCGATGTGGGTAGAAAAGATGTGGAATCATAGATTTCCCAATGGTATATAACGAACCCAACTGGAATTAGAACTCGGCTCTCCGATTAACAATACTGAGACATTATACATTACACCATGAGCATGTCTAAGCTTAGAGCACCTGGTAATCCGAAGCGGTCACCAGGAAGAGATTGTGGAATTTTCTAGAATACATAATGAGGAAAGAGGGCTGGGAAAATCTGGCGCTCACAGGAAAGAGTGAAGGCAAGAGGCACAAAATAAAGCAAAATATAACATACTTAGGCAGCTTGAGTAAATGGATGTCGGAAGACGGTTTAGGAGGAATGAAAAAAGACAAAATGTATTAAGGGCTACAACGGACAGAAAATTGAGGAGAGCTTTGATCGCCAATATCCTGACGGTGTGCAGCACATGAAAAAGAAGGTCCACTTTGCACTTTGGTACGGTTTGGAAGTTCCGATATTGGCTCAATTTTAGAGCCTTGCCATTGGCACCACTTTTCATAGATGGCCATTAGGATGGGTGATCTTTTATTTGTATAAATATGGAGTAACCTGTGTAATGCTGTTTTATTGTGAAACCTGTATCAATAGAGTTGTCGTAAATCAATCAATATCAGCGTTTCACAACCCTTTTACTTTGAAATAATTTTCATGTCTCATGGAACCTCTGCATAAAAATTATATCCCATTATTAATATCTATCTCGTTAATATTTTATCATAGTTCACGTGATAAGCAATATATGAACAGCGCGCATGCGTCCTTTACTGAAGTGAGTCAGTCAACGATATAGCGTCAAATACAAGTCCTGTTTACAAACCAGCGAAGGCGGTTTCATACTAACGTTATATAGATATCGCTAAATACATTTCTATTATTATTATAATTTTCAATATTATGAGAGGTTGATGCTTTTTTATAACAACAAAGGATTTTCGAAACATAATGCCGTACGTGTATAGGAAAGTTACAGATATAAAATGAAACAAAACTTACTCAAAAATACATTAACCTATGTATTAGGTTGGTGCAAAAATAATGACGTAATAATGCCGTTTTTTGACGTATTTTTTAACGTCAAAAAACGACATTATTACGTCATTATTTTTGCACCAACCTAATATCACCGTTAATCGCGAAATCTAGCGACCTCTTACGGAATCTTTGAGTTCTGGGAAACAGCGACCGAGAAACATTGCTCTGTATGCTCATTATTTTGAACATTATATTTCCGATTTCGTAGAATCAAAAACATTGTTTCGTGGTCTGACAGATATTACTTCGGAAGAAATGTTTAAATCCCCACACAGGTTGTGGCATGACGTTATTTCGATTTGGCATCCATTTTGTGATTATTCTGTTTTCTTCTTTCGACTATGAAAACAAAGGATATTTTTTCAAGAGAATATCATTGTTATTCCGTTTAGTCTAGATTTTTTCAAAATTTGTTTTTCTTTACGGCTGTACACAACAATGTCACCTTTCCTGAATAGAAGGACATATTATCTGTCATAGAGAATTTGATGAATACAAATCTTTTTTTAAAATACAAGTGTAAGTAAAAGTAAGAAAAGAACAAATAACATAGTGTTACTCATCATAAATTTAATGAATGACGATGTGCTAGTGTAGCGTGACATGTTCTAACCTTGGGTGTCATAACAAAAACAATCTTCCCAACTTAAAACGAAAAATCAACCGGTAAGTTTAATATGTTTTTGTTTTGGCTTCTTCATGCAAATTGCAAATAGTTTCTACTCTCCTATATGGATGTGGAAAATCGACACTGTTGGTAGAAACAGAGAGAATGATCCAAGCGTTTGAGAAAAAATACATGCGAAAACTCCCTGGCATCTGTTGGGAACAAAAACCAATGAGTTTGAGCGAAAAAGAGTTCAAAGTTTTGTGGGCCACCGGGAACCTGTTCTCGCCACTGCCAGAGGGAGGAAAATGTTATGGTTTGGACATGTTACAGGGCACGACACCCCGTGCAAGACCAACATGAAAGGCACCGTAGAAGGTAGACAATAGGAGACGGGGCCAACGCAAAAACTGGTTGGACAATGTCAAACAATAGACAAGTAAGACTATACCAGAATTGCTGGCGGCTGCCGTTGATAAACCGTTGTGGGGAAGATACAGTGAGGCTTCTGCATTCGCGTTCCCCCTACGATTACAAAATTCAAGGGGGTGATGATAATGATGTGTTTTTTTGTCCTGAATTTAATACCCGTTTTGTGTCCTTTCCCTTATTAATAGACAAAGCTATAAAGATTATATTAACTGAATGAGTTGAGTTCTTTGTTAAGAAGCTGCATGTTTCTGTTGTCTCTTTTGATGTGTTCGAATAAGTTTATTTATTTTGGCAATATATAACTTTTGAGAAAATTTACGTTTTAAAGTGAGTTCAAATGGAAAATCTCTAAAGTGGGGATTTAGTTCACAGTACACGTAAATATATATAACCGTATTCTAATTTATGCTCAACTTTATCATCTCTAATATTCAATTTAACTTGAGAATTGGAGATAAAACTATTCTGTTGTAGTAACACATGTCCAAAGTTGTACAGTGAATGTAAAAGGGTAGTAACAATAGTTCAACGGTTTACTATATTATTGTATATACGATAATGGTAATTCTGCTCCAACTTTTTACTACATAACTGGATATAACATGGTGGTAAACCTGGTTCAGTTTTTTACTGCCTGATTGATTATAACATGGCGATAACCATGGTTAAATATTTTCTTGAATGATTCGATATAAAAGGTTGGTAACCTTGGTTTAAACTCTGACTGCATGATTGAATGTAACAGGTCGATAACCATTGTTTAAAGTTCAACTTCATGATTTCACATAACATGGCGGTAACACTCAGTTTTTACTGCATGATTACATATAAAAGGACGGTAACCATGGTTTAATGTTTTACTACGTAATTGGAGGTAACAAGATGTTAATCCTTGCTCAATTTTACTTCATTGGATATAACTGGGCAGAAGCAATAGTTTAACTTTTAGCTATAAGATTTGATACAACAACGTGGTAATTCTGGTTCCATCTCTGGCTGCATTATTGAATATAAAAGGGCGGTAACTATGATTGAACATTTTGCTGCATGACTGAATATAACAGTGTTTTAATAGTGGTTTAATTTATGACTGCACAATTGGATATGTGGGTCGTAAATCTTGTTAAATTTTTACCGCAGGTTTAGATATGATTGAATATAACAAGGCAGTAACCAGTTTTTAACGCTTTACCGCATGATTTCCTATAAGAGGGTGGTAACACGTATTCAATTTTTACTGCATGATTGGATATAACAGGGTGATAAACATAGTTTAACGTTTGACTGCATACTTTTATAAAAAAGGGTGGTAAACATGGATTAACTTTTTACTGCATGACTGTATATACCAGGGTAGTAACCCTCGTTCAGTTTTTATCGTATGATTCGTTATAACATGGAGTTAACCATGGTTTAACGCTTTAATGCATGATTTCATATAACTGGGTGGTAACCATGGTTCAATGTTTTACTGCATGGTTTCATAGAACAGGTTGAAACACTTACTTATTTTTTAGTATATGATTAGACATAACAGGGTGTTAACCATGGTTTAATGTTTTACTGTATGACTGAATATGACATGGAGGTAACCATGGTTTAACGTTTTACCGCATAATTTCTTTTAACTGGGTGGTAACCATGGTTCAATGTTTTACTGCATGATTGTATATAATAGGGTGGTAAGCCTTTTTCAATCTTTTCCTGCATGATTGGATATAACACAGTGTGGCGGAGAGCAATGGACACCCTTGAAATAATAATTATATAGAATGTTGTTTATAGATGAGAAAAATAATTTTGGGGGGAGTCTGTTCCCAGAGTATCTTTGCTTCGTCAGAATTATTAATATAACATGTCAAAACAATGGTGTTTATATGAATTATGGAATACCAGTTTGGAAGAAGAGACTGATCGTTTAATTATGAGGGCAAGAGGTCAGTAATCAGGTTGTTTTATCGCTACCTCCGCGTTAATTTAAGCGCGTGTTTGTGCGAAAACAGGGAGTCGAGAAAATCGAGTGGGAGTCGAGTGGCCGGAGTCGACTCGAAGTAGCAGGTGAGAGAGAGAGAGAGAGGGGGGAGCGACAGAGAGAGAGAGAGGTGGCAGTGAGAGTAAAAGCGCCCTCTTGCTGTTGTGATAAGCTTAATGCTTGCTGTGTGAATTAATTACAGCCACTAGTAAGTACAAAAAGAGTGAACCGGAAAGCTGCTTCTCTCCTCCTTTCACAATTATTTGCAATACTTGTTATTTTTTGTAGACTTTCTTGCTTATAGTCAAATTCCCTGTAAAGGAAACATTATTCTTTTTGCACCAATTTTTTTCCTTATCTACATATACATATTATTTTTTCTTTGCACTTGAATTGACTTGTTCATATTTTTTTTTTCTGATTGGCCCGATTCTCGACCCCAAAAACTTGCAGGTTGACCAGCTGAATCTTCCGAAATCTACGATTTGTTAATCCAGGATCAAAAAAAAAAAAATCAAAACTTAGCTGGAAAGTGGAATCAAATCGACATTGTGAATTGAAGACTTTGCTTGAATCTGTAATAGTGGATCAGGATAGGACCAACGGCTGATCTTGTAGAATATATCGATCCATTTGGGTCAGGATAGGTGTTACACAGTTGTAAACCTGGTTTAATTTTTGACTACAGGATTGCATATAACATCGCGGTAACCATAGTTTAACGCTTAACAGCAAGATTTGCTATATAGATTAGTAACAATTATTCAATGTTTTATTGCATGATTGCTTATAACAGGATGTTCACTATGTTCAAACCTGTTACTCTGCGTTCGGATATCACATGTTGGTATTTCCGGTTCATCGTCTTACTAAATGATTGGTTATAATAGCGTGCAAATTCTAGTTTAACGTTCTACTGAATGATTATATATAAGAGGATAGTAAACCAGGTTTAACATTTTTACAACATGATTTGATATAACAGGCTGATAACGCTAATACGGTTTTTACTGCGTGATTGAACATAACAGGTTTGAATTTTTACTGTATGATTGGATATAAAACGTTGATAACGCTAGTTCGAATCTTACTGCATGATATAAGATATAATGATATAAGAGGGAGATAACTCTGGTTGAGTGTCTTCCTGCATGATTGGATAGAACAAGGTAGTAATACAGGTTCAGTTTTTTAACTGAACCATATCCGGGTTCACTGATCAGTGTATGTTTCTGAACGGAAATGCAACTATGACATGGTTTTTTATACTGATCAATACGTTAATTATATTTTAAATTTTATCGTTAATAGATATTGTCCTTTAAATTATTAAATAAACTAATTTTAATTATAATAGATAATAGGTGATGTTTATCGTAATTACTATAAGAAATAATGACGGGAATGATTAGGTTAAAGATACATTTTCTGCAATCATTACAGCATTTTTAGGTCTGAGAACCTTCAAATCTTTCCAAATAAATTATCTTTGATTCTAGATATGATAAGTTTATATCCGTTGAACAAATAATGAGGAAAGAGGGTTTGGATATTTAACACTCACAAGGCCTATTGAAGGCAAGAATGACACAAGAAACTATGAACAAAAATGCGTAACGGGCTTGTGTAAAACAGTGATAGAATATATATTGAGAGGGATATTGAATTAAACAAATCTGCCTAAGAGCTACGAATCATAGGAAACTATGGAGGGCAGTGATCACCTACATCTTGAAGGACACAATGCAACGAAGAAGAAACAGAATAGGGATATTTTTTTTTTCATGAACAATGGTAACAGCGTTGAAATAGCAACAGGTGATTCTTCAATGTGAAGTTAAGAACTAGGATACTGGATGGCCCGAAGAGTCATACACCTTTTTTTGCTCAGGACATGTCATATTTTTTTATTCTTATTTTTTTTTTCTCTTAAACCCTTTTCATTTTACTTCGTATAGTTCACAGTTTATTACCTGTTCGAATTATGTTAATATGAAAATTGTCCGATATCTATGAGGTAATATAATTATTTACAATATCTTCGTTGCCAAATTGTACGCTCCGGCCTTCTTCAGGTGATTTGTCATTTGAACTGAACCCTTTATTTGTTCTAGTTCCAAATCTTTCAGATGTCTTAATTATCTCCCTTTAAATCAACTCTTTTGTTCACCTCTGCACTAACCAGGTATTGAACTCCCGACTCTTTGGGTTAAGTCAATGGATGCAACCAAAGCCTTTATCAAGGACATCAGTGTATGAATCATTGTCACTTATAAATCTAATCCTTCAGTAGCCATTTTTATAATATTACAGTTTTTGTTATTATTTTTTTCTCTATCACTCCGTATTACTGGCGCCCATATTCAAATCATTTCTATGCTTAACCGGCTTAGGAGATTTTTGTGGCCTAGCATATGATTCCTTAAGTCTACTGCAGTGGTAAGCAAAAACTTGGCGAATTGAGTTAAAGGGAGATAACTGAGACATTCGGACGGAACATGACACGTGCAACTAGTACAATCTAACCAGGTGGACGAGATAAAAAGTTTTGTCTGAAATTCTAATCACCTAAAGAAGGCCGGAGCGTACAGCTGCCGAAACGTCGTGTATATGGCTTCAAAGATGAGGACAACAGGTCAAACAATGTAAATAATGTATATAAATTGTCCACTTTTTACAATAGCCATCATTTATCTTTAACCGTGTCCCTTTTTTTTTTTTTTTGTCATTCCCCCACTCCGCCATTTTCCCATTTTCTGTCTTCTCATTCTCTTCCATTTTCACTCGCTTTAAAAAAGTAAAGAAAAAAAAGTAAAACTCTACCTTGGGTGGTTCACATTTGACAGCGATTTACAGAGCGAGAAAAGTGAGAGACTATTTCCACGGTGTCGATGTTGAGCTGTTGACCTTCATATAGGAGCAAGGTCAGTGATATAAGGTGTGATCATGTGGTTAGATGTACGTTACTTCAAAGTTATTGATGTTAAGAATTTTTTATTTTACGTAAAGGAAGTTTTCTTAATGATAATTAATTTACAAGTGTCTAACATTAAAACTATGTATTGTGACATTTGTTTTATTGCATTCATTCTTTTGGTTTTGGAAAAGAAGAAAGAACAAAAAACAGTAAGATGTACAAAGAAAACAAAAAAGAAAAAAAATGACTGACTTCGATAATAAATCAATTAACCTAACCTAAGTATATTAATTAAGGGTAATTGCTTGTTGCTCTTACGAGATTTCGACTGAAGAAATTTTTCATAAGAATGTTCACATCGAAAATCTGCATTGTCGAAAACTGAGCAACATTATTTCGGTATTGAATGAATACAATTAATTTCAGTTGATGCTAAATAACATGAAAATGGACACGTCTGCCTGTTGTCTTTGCTTATATTCCATGTGTTGTACGAGAATGCGCTGAAAAGTTTATAGTCTGAATATATAGGGGTGATAATAGATATTTCGTAGGCATTAATTTCAACTCTTCGTATTAAAAACTGCATTGCACCTTCCTAGGCAACAGGGAGGGCTGAAAAGTTCATAGGTTGATAATGAAGAAGTGATATAGACATATTGCAGGTATTAATTTCAATTAATAACTGCATAGTGTTTTTCTTGGCAAACAGGGAGGGCTGAAAAACCCTTACTTTGACTATGAAGACGTGATATAGACATTTTGCAGGCATTAATTTCAACTCTTATTTATACCTGCATAGTGTTTTTCTTGGAAACAGGGAGGGCTGAAAGGTCCTTACTGTGACCATGAAGACGTGATATAGACATCTTGCAGGCATTAATTTCAACTCTTATTTATACCTGCATAGTGTTTTTCTTGGAAACAGGGAGGGCTGAAAGGTCCTTACTGTGACCATGAAGACGTGATATAGGCATCTTGCAGGCATTAATTTCAACTCTTATTTATACCTGCATAGTGTTTTTCTTGGAAACAGGGAGGGCTGAAAGGTCCTTACTGTGACCATGAAGACGTGATATAGGCATCTTGCAGGCATTAATTTCAACTCTTATTTATACCTGCATAGTGTTTTTCTTGGAAACAGGGAGGGCTGAAAGGTCCTTACTGTGACCATGAAGACGTGATATAGGCATCTTGCAGGCATTAATTTCAACTCTTATTTATACCTGCATAGTGTTTTTCTTGGCAAACAGGGAGGGCTGAAAGGTCCTTACTGTGACCATGAAGACGTGATATAGGCATCTTGCAGGCATTAATTTCAACTCTTATTTATACCTGCATAGTGTTTTTCTTGGAAACAGGGAGGGCTGAAAGGTCCTTACACTGACTATGAAGACGTGATATATGACATCTTAAAAGGCATTAATTTCAACTCTTCTTATTAATAACTGCATTGTGTCTTTATAGACACGAGGATCAGCTGAAAAATTGATAGGCTGACTCTGAATAAGTGATGCTAGAACTGTGAAATCTTGCATGCATTAACTTCAAATCTTATTCATAGCTGTATTGTTTCTTTCCAGGTAAACTGACATCTGACTGTCCAAAAAGGACTTCAAATATATCTAGTAGCGACTTATCTTGAAAATGGACACAATCAGGCATCATTCTGTTATCAATTAACCGCAGAAAAAGTTTTTAACCCTCAAGTACATTCATGCTTAAATGGTTGCTACATTAATGAATGACGTCCCAGATTTTTCAACAGTGGAAACGTGAATTTAGTGGAGTCTTGAAGCTGAACCATGGTCAGGACATCCTGCTATTGGCGCCACCGAGGAAAATATTGATTGTGTTCACCACAGGGTGATGGATGACCAGCGATGGACTATAAATCAAATCGTCAATGCTAATAGTATGTCCCGTGATAGATTTAAGTATATTCTGTACAATGAACTTGCTATGATGAATGTTTCTGCTCGATCGGTGTCACATCTTCTTACACCTGATCAAAAGCGGACAAACCTGATCAGATAACGGTAAAATCTGACATTGTTTGAAGCAGATTCATCTTGTCTAATTGAATATTTCTTAACCCAGGATGGGGATGGATTTGTCACTTTGAGTTCGACTCGTGAGAAGTGCGAGAAAAGAAAGCGTTAAAATCGGAGTGGTGTTGGTGACATCTAGATAGTTCAAGAGTAAAAGGGTGAGACCTAGTTGCCAATCGAGTAGCACGCTTGAATTCATGTAGTCGAGGCACTAAGAAAAAAGTTTTTCACAACAATTGCCGTGTAACTATTTGTAGAAAAGGATGAGGGAGGTCGCATTAAGACACTGAGAATGTGACTGAAGTTGAGATGCCTGATAAAATTACAGACCATTTGTTGAAAAAAATAACTTCCGACGCAGTAAAAAGGGGAACCCAGAAGAGAGCAGTAACAGCCTGGTAAGGGTTCCAAAAAGAGTCCTCCTCTTGCAACCCGCTCTAACTAGGTCTAGTAACAGAGAAGAAAAAAAAGGAATAATACTTCAGCACGACAATTAACCAGTCACGCTGGTAGAGAAGATAGGTCTCATGAGAGTACGGAGGGCGATTTTTATAAGGAGGCTAACCGCTTCCCACAATCCTCCTCCTACCAAGACCATAAATATCACTTGGTCATTTGCTTCCAGTTTAGCTGGACAGAATTCTCCCGAGGCTGAAGCAACCCGTCCGTAAGTAACTCCTCCTCTCTTCCTCTTTCCTTTTCTTCACACTCTTTGTATTTAGTCGAGAATCTCGATATGTCTTGCAGTAAATATTGGTTAGGATTATGCTTCCGTCTACAGGAAAACATTGATTAGGTTTATACGTGTGTCTATAGGTAAATATAATTTAGGCTTATACATGAGGCTATAAGTAAACATTGCTCAGGTGAAATTATTAAAATGGATAGTATACGGAAATGAATGTTTAAATAAAACTTTACTGCATATTGAACTTACATGCAGCCTTAAACAAAGGGCTAGGAAATAAAACCTCACTAGTACAAAGTAAATCGATAATTGTTAACTTCAGTAGACTATTTTTCTGAAAAAAGATATTTGAAAAGAACTCCCGAAGAATTTCTTGGTTCTCTGCCACTATCTTTTATATTCTTGAATCTTATTCCTTTGTTGTCCATTACTCACTTCTTATTCTCTGTCACCCCCTGTAACTCACTATGGAATTATTCGCTTGCTTGGGACGAAATGATTAAACAAAAAAATTATAAATCCTTCAATGTTTAACTTTAGACTCGACTATAATTTAAAACAGTATTTAGCTAGAGTTTCAAATAAAATCTAAAAACGATTTCGACTTGTGATAATCTAAAACCGGTTGAGATATCGTCTAATCCACCAACCAAATCCATTATTTGTTAATGGTTATGCTATTAAAAACGTTACGACCAATCCAAGCAATTACCTGGCCTTCGTCAGCTACAATCCGCAAAGATATGGAACAGTCTAATACTCTTTCCTTTTTTTTTCTAGCGAAGTTTTTTCGGTTACCCAATACTCTGCCTAGCTTTTGGAATGCCTCTTTAACATGTATAAGTTTTCTTTCTCTTTCCGTTGTCTCTAAAACATGGTCGTTGCTCACATATTCGGTGCATGGTATCCTCAGCATCCTTCTGTAGAGCCACACCAGTATGTTAAATCATGATAAACCGAAGACATATTCACTTGATACAATGTTGTGTTCCATCAGTGTGCATTCTGTACGCTATTCAATAACCTGATCATTTCATTAAAATGTCAAATGTTGTAGTCTCTGCTTGAATTTAAGGAAATATTTTTGAAACTTGCATAAGTATTAATTACTGACGCCAATGCATCAAGTGAAGGACAGCGATTTAAATTTAAACAAATGCAAATAAACCTTTGACATTTGAGCAGATGCAATTTGAATATTTGATATGTCCCGGAAAGAGATATATTTGATCGAAGTATCTAAGTAGGTTTGGCTAGTAGTACACGGTAGCAGTAATCAACTGGTACTCGTCGTAGTCGCAGGTAATAGAATAGCCAATGGCGTAGTCCAATGGGCGTCGTCATAGACTTAAACTCTGTCGTACCGACACGTCCGTCTGTATTTATGACTGACACCAGCCAATCATATTCCAGTGAGGGGGAACACAGGTGTATGAATATTCCATTATATCAATATTTAACATAGTATTTTCGAGCGTTTTAAACGGTAAAAGTCGAACGTTTGGTCACGTGATACCTTTATAGTAATTAGATATAAATTCACAATAATTACGAGACTCGAAGTACAAAGAATGCTTGAAATGCTTCAGGTGTGTCTTATGATTATTACTTTTCATGGAGACATGAAAAGAATCTGTTTATTCCAAGAATGAATTGATTGAGAGAGAAGAAAAGATTAAACTACAAAATATAAATACTACTAATTTTTAGCTTTTGGCTAAAGTGTAATTCTCACTAGTATTTACCTATAGTTTCAAATACAATAAAAAATGATTTCGACTTGACATAATTTAAAACCGGTTGAGGTGTCGTCTAATCTACCAACCAAATCCACTAATCGTAACTGGTTCATTTCAGTTGTAAAAACTTGTAATTCCTTTTGTTAATAACATACATTGTCGATTGTTTTATATTTATTATTTTCTCTTTCTTTTTTTTTTAACCAGACTCATATAAGTCCGATAAAACTGCCCGATAAATATTGTAGGAGCCCATAAATACTTAATATAAAATGTTAATGCACGTAAAAAAACAAAGAGGTGGTAATCCGCAACATACTGGTCATTCATTTATATCGGAACAACATAAAATCTCGCAATACATCATCATGAACCTTGAATTCTCACTAGTCACGACGAATCTCAAATGATCATCTTTAATTTTAGTGCCTATTGAGATTCAAGTTCACCCCAGACTTCATAAGTGTAATCCTTTGCTAAAGACGCTGGAAAAAAAAACCCTTTTCTTCAAACCGCTCTAGAGAGTATCTGTATCTGACGTCTCCAGTTATCCTCCACCTTTACATAATCCTGGATATGACGATAGACTACATCCGGCAGCAAGGCATCTGATCGGGAGTTTAGAGGTTTTGAATGTTGTGGATCAACCTCTTAATTGCTGTTGTTCCCAGGTCCCCCCTAACCCGAGGTGGTAGCACCTGTTAGGTTCCCTGCTATGGGCAAATAATAACCCACAAGAGCACCATGAAAGTATAAAAATATATTTTTATAGTAAATATAGCAGCAATACATTTTAATATATAGTATCAATAATGCGCGCATACCAACAATTTGTAGCGACTTGGTTTAAATCCGTTTAAAGTGCGACCAAGCAACTAACATAAAAGAAATTTCAGGACATTAATCCGTGTAATATCCTAAAATTTCTTAATCGAACTGTATACCAAAATATAATATGCTAGACCACAAAAATCTCCTGAGCCGACCAATCATAGAAACGAATACAATATGGGAACCTTAATAAGGAGTGCCAGAAAAAAGTGATAATAACAACAAAAATTGCAATATGAGCTCTGGTAAAAAAAAAATGGAATGATAACAGCAAAAAATTGCAATATGAGCACAGGAAAAATGATTGATGAAGACATTAGGCTTATAATACCCAGAAGTTCAAACGCAGATGTCCTCAAAGACACAGTGGATAAAGGCGTTGGTTAGATCCAGTGACAAGACCCAAAGAGTGTGAGTTCAATACCTAGTTAAGGCGGTGGAGAACTTGGAGAAGGGGAATTAACAGGAGATAACTGACATCCATTAGATATGGCACCTTTAACCACCGTTGTGATAAATATGGCGAGAAAGATGTTCGAATAATGTAAATAGTGTATGATATAATGGAATATGCATGCACCTGTGTTTCCCCTCACTGGAATGTGATTGGCTGGTGTCCGTCATAAATACCGAGGGACGTGTAGGAGAGTCAGAGCCTTAGTCGGGGAGCTAAGTCTATAACGACGCCCATTGGACTACGCCATTGATCTACACTTCTTACCTGCGACTACGACGCGTACCAGTCGATTACTGCTACCGTATTCTACTTGGTTATAGTAGCCAAAACCATTTAGCTATTTCGTTCAAATATATCCCTTTCCGGGACATAGCAGCGTACATAGTACCTCATCTAAGAAATATAGAAAGTTCCAAAATATGAATTTAGCAAAACCACGGCATTAAACACATCAGCGCAAACATGTATAGGCATAGAAGCTGAATATCATGTACCATATGTACAATTATGTTTCGCTGTTAAATGACCCAATCAGTGAGTATGCTGTAAAGCAAAACAAAACTTTATAAGAGCCACGTAAGGACGAGAATGGAATACGGATACCATATATGAGCATGTGATGGCAACTTCACTTTTCAGTGTCCAAAAGTGTCTCCGCATCCTTGTTATGTGACAACTTATTTTCAATATTTCAGGGACGAAATGTCGCAAGCCTCTCTCTGCTCTATCGCTATTTCCATGGAAAGTGCTCAGACGAACTACACTAGTTTTACTCTTCATGGTTAAGACCCACCATACTACGCTCTTTCTTTTTATATTCTTATCGGTGAGATGTAAGCTCCACTTGTGAAAATTCTTCTCACGAACCGCTGCTTGGTGCCACCGACTCCCAAGAGGATGCTTTACCGATCATTACAATAATAACCTGCTCAAGTTTAGGGTTAATCGTTTGCTTTCCCACATATTCGCATAAACTATGACTCTTAGTCAGTAACACTCTACCTCGAGTTGTTCTGGGGGCATTCTACAGAGTGAACCTCATTGTCAAAACAAAACAAAAAAAAAAAAGAAAGAAAAAGATCGATCCGAGCAAATATAGATTATTGATACCATATAAGGATTATTGTTATTAATATTACTCAAAATTCATTTCATTAGGTTGGTGCAAAAATAATGACGTAATAATGTCGTTTTTTGACGTTAAAAATACGTCAAAAAGCGACATTATTACGTCATTATGTTTGCACAAGCCTAATAATTGACACCATTTGATTCTGCTCATAATTAAACCAGGTATATAAAAAAAATAATGCCCGCATTCCACCATCTTGAGCCTTCGATTATTATTATCGGTATTACTCAAAATTAATTTTAATTATACTATGTGATTCTACAGATCAAACCAACAAGAATCAGCACTAAAATAATAAGCCCTCCAATCCTCGGGTTTCTTGATAAGATCCAGAGATGGATATGCAATATAATTGGCCCTGATTTGGCATCTCGTCTGCAGTCGCTCACTAAGATTCCCCGTGGCCTCTCAATCTTTTTTACAAATATTTTCATGGTAATTGCTCCGAAGAGCTGCTTTCGCTGGTTCCCAGACTTCGCGAATTCAAGGCTGGCATCCCGCTCTCACCCTTTCACTGTTGAAACTATTAAATGTATCCGCCTCTTCTACTCGAATAGATTCATATCTCGCGCCTCTCGCCTGTGGAACCACTTCCCTATTCATGTTTCCCTGATATCTATAATCTCCAACTATTCAAATGTAATGTCAATCGACATCTTCAGTTGCCTTGATATATCCACTATCCTTCTCCTCATCATTTCCTCTATCATTCCTACCTGCTCTCGCGCCAAATCCTCTATAACCCCTTGCGTGCTAGTGGGTTCCCGCCTTGCTAGGGGTGAAATGCTTAAAAAATATCCTCGGCATTGACAGAGATCGAAAGCGCTTCCACTCTCTTGCATGTGTTATTTATTGCCCACCCGATAACCTCTTACAGAAAAAAAACGTAACGTCGCTGCCCTATTGCTATTTCCATGGCAACGGTGCTGACGGGCTCCATTCTTTAGTTCTGGCAGTTCAGACCTTCACAGCTAAAAACTCGTCATGCCATATACACTCCGGTGAAGAATCCTCGTATTTTTCCTGTTCCGTTGTAAGAGCGAAATTTCATTCGGACTGATGCAAGTCTGCAGCTGCAGATTAGTCTCCAGTTGTGCTGGTCAAACGTTTTGACCCCGCGCAGAGAGGATCCCCAAACGAGGCTATGTCGAAAGGAAAAATCTTTTCTTGGGAAACAATTAACCGACCCCGGTTTATACGGAGACTACGGGGAAATTTTTGGCCGAGCCTATGGGCGTGGATACCCTACATTTAATTCGGCCTTGTGCCATATTTGACCGCGTGAGGTGGTTGGTAGATATCCAGCTTCTCTTCAAGGGTCGCTGCTTCGTGGAACTGCCACTTGGACCTTGTATAGGATGAAAAATTGAATAGAAAAACTAATATGCAGAATACTATACTGGGTACTGTAATACCGTATTAAAGCAATATTAGCCTATTGTCGAATGCGCAAGATGAGTTAGATTTATAAGTCTAAGGAGGTCAGCTGACTGCATCCGTTGATTACTCATTGGTTAGGAAAGAATAAGGCCAATGACTTTCCTAAGGGTTAAAGTGCAAATAGAACGATCCAGATATAATTTGAATCATGTTTATCGAAACCATTTATAGCGATGTGCTTATAGCTTTTTAGAATACTTCTTTCCTTGTCGTGAGATCAGAGTATAAAGCGCATACTTGCCCTCTAGTTTGTATGAACAATATTATTGTGAACTTGATAACCACCCTTCAGTGTTGAACGCCCACCACCATCAACAAATAAATAACAATGGCGTATGGAAAGTTAATTTGATTGCTCATTAATTAATGAAATCAATGAACATTGTTTCACTCAGTCATTAGGTAATCACCGTTTGTGATGCAGTTCTGATTCCAACGAATGTCGGTTACGTTCAAAGACTCTACAGGAATTTTCCACTGAAAAATGCAACAATTTCTTCTTTTTTTAATGAATCACTTATTTGGAAACAGAACATTTGAACAGCAAACCCTTTTTCAAATTATGTCTGGATAGTTTGATGGACTTGTATCCAATGTTAAAGTTGGAACTAAATTCAGAATAAAAATAGTGTGCCAATATTCCTAAGAGAATAAAATGACCTTTACTAAAGCATAAAAAAAAGAATGAATTGTGTGCGGACAATACACTGACCTGACAATACACTTATTTCACATTTAAATAATAATCGAATATAGATCTTATACAATGAAGATTTCAGGCCCAAATGAGTGAGCTGAAGTCTTGTTAAAGTGAAAACAGCAGGATCTGTCGCACAACTCGATATGAGACATTTACTCTCTATCGATCAAGTGAACTCAAAGTACAGGGCAAAAAGCTAAGACTGGAATTAAGAAAAAAAAGTAGCGGGTTTCCCTATTCGAGAGAATGTTGTTTTGGTAAGAGTGTTCCCTGTGAAGATTATATTTTCTGAGTAAACGGAATCCCTGTTTAATCGCTCGATGTGTGATATTATTTTGAAAATATATTGTAGCAGTGGTATGAAGAACATATATATTACTAGCAGTAGAGCCCGGCATTGCCCGGGGATGTAACAGTAAGAGATAGATCAAGTATCGACCATCATAAAGACTGAAAAATAAAATTGACAAAGATTATTGTTTAAGGTTGACGGACACGCATGTATTAATTAGTTTTTGTTTTGTTTTTTTTTACGAATTGGTCAAACCCAAACTCAAGCAAAAACATTGTTTTCAATCATTATGAGTCTACCGATGGAATATATTTTTTTTATGAACAATTGCCTTGTAAATAGAATTTTTAAAACATTCTGAATGTAAAAATAAAGAAAAAAGTGTGCAAGACAATAAGAAACACTACCTGCCAAAAAAAAAAAAAAGTGAAGTTTTGTTGAAAATAATTTGTTGTTTTCCTCTTTTTACTTTTTTTTTTTTTACTTTAACTGGTTCGCTTAGCTTTTCAAAATGTTTTAACTGTTTGTATCTCCACTAGTTGACACTTATTTTTTGAACAAATAAAAATGAAGGGGCGTAACAGGTTATATATGTCGCTTGTGTTAAGGGGAATTTGCTCAGATCTATTAATTATTGGTTTGATTATATTGATGAAAAATATTTCCTTATTAAATCGCCTTTGTTCGTAGGTTCTGTAGTCGCACTGGTAGAATGGGAAGACACTGAAAACTTGGGGTATTTTGTCTTCTGCATTCTTGTATATGTTGGCTATGGGGTATTTGTGAGGGTCCCTAATTTGTTGGCGATGAACTGTCATCCTTTGCCGGGGTGACTGATCGGTTTGGCCAATGTAATGCTCGTAGAAACCTTTGTATGTATTTATATATATTGAATAATCTGAGACACACGAGAAATAATTTTTAATTTTTAATTCTGACCCGTCTTTGATAAGAAATCCATGGCCCTCTAATAGGTAGTTGCATACTCCGCAATTTTTTTCACCTGAGGTTTTTTAATTGTGTTTTGCAGTTTTGCACTCGTCACTATCTTGTTTAGTGATTTTAATTGTCGTTTAGTTTTTTGCATTTATGTTTTTTTTTTTTAAAGGCTTTTAATTTTTTTTTTGTCCTTTAGTAGCATTGGTAGATTTAGTTGGATGTGTGTGTAAGTTTCTGTGTTATTGTGGTTGAAAGTTGAGATATAACGGATGACCTTTTTTTCTTTTTTTTCCTTTTGTTTCTCGGAGTGTGCAGATGTTAATTTGTTTTGCTATTTCAATATTATTGTTGACCAAACTTTGGGGTTATTTTCTCTTGATGAATATTTTTTTCATCTGTTCTAGTCTGTGGTCTCTTTTTGTGTTTGAAACTCTTGTGCGTATCCGCTTGGTTAGGCTGAGTGGGATGTTTGTACGAGTGTGTTTCGGGTGAGAAGATAAAAAAAGGAGATAATGTCGAGAATCAGTCGGTTTAAAGTATATGTCGGTTTCTAGTTTAGTGTTTGTTTTTGTTATTAATACGTCTAAAAGGGGAAGATTTTTGTTGTTGTACTCCATATGGAATTGATGCTGGGATTTATATTATTAATGGATGCGTGAAGTGTCTTTAGTTTATCCAGACTTTTATTCCACAAAATGAAACAGTCATTTAGATATCTTTCCGTTTTTTCCTTTATGTTGCAACTGAAGCCATCCCCATAGATTTCCAAGGTTCTGTCATAGATTTTTAGTTCATGGTATCCCATGACTGGGTTGGCATATGCTGGCACAAACTTTGTCCCCATGGCTGTTCCTGATTTTTGTCGATATGGTGTCTCGTTGAACATGAAATAATTGTTTTTTTTTAAGATTATATATCCAAAAACACATGTTAAAAAGTGAATATAATTTCCCAGCGTTTCGTGCGTATGTGTATTCGCATTAATATTAAAGTAAAATTAGTTCGAAGAAGTAGTGAAGGATAGTCATCCACAGACTGTTTCGCTGTATCACTGCTCTTTATTGTGGCTAGACGTCTGGTTGCCTCTAGCTTGGGTCGAAACCCGGCTGAATTGGCGTATATATATATGTGAAAAACATCAAAGAAAACAACAATGTAGCTGTCGCTGCACACTTCCACCATATATGCTTAAAGATGTTACAAACAGTCAAAAGTGCTAATCGAGTGAAAAGAACAGCAACACAGGCGGAGATGAAAGAAATTATTAAAAAGAGAATACACTAGTGAAAGACAAAAAATCGTTTAGCAGGCTAGTAATTCCCGAAGCAAGGATATCTACCTTACCTCCCCGCGAGACAAGATGTGGCACAAAGCGGGTTTTTAATGCGGAGCAAAACCGAGCCAGTAGGCAACGGCAAAAATTGCCCGTAGACCCTGTAGATACGGAGTCGGTTAGCTGTCTATCACCCCAGATCAGACTCTGTCCTTCGGCATAGCCTCGTCTGGGTTCTTCTCCGCCCGAAGGCAGAGAGTTCGATCAGCACAGCCGGAAACGAATCTCGAACAAATTACCAAAGCACTGTTATTTACTTTACCTTTTTGCAAGGCAGGATGTGGGTCAAGGTTTTTTTAATGCCGGTTAAAACCGAGCCCGTAGACTCGGGCAAAAATACCCCTTATACCTCCTAAAAACGGGGTCGGGTAGCTGTCTACTAGCCCAGACGAGACTCTTTCCTTTGGCACAGCCTCATCTGGGTTCCTCTACGTCCTAAGGCAGAGAGTTCGACTAGATTAGCTGGAGACGAATCTCCAACTAATTGCCAAAGCAAGGTTATTTACCTTACCTCCCTGTGAGGCTGGATGTGGCACAAGGCTGTTTTTAATGCCGGATTAATTCCCCGTCGACAAGGTGGCATAGCATCGTCTGGGTTCCTCTCCGCCTGAAGGCAGAGAGTTCGACCAGCACACCCGAAGACGAATCTAGGTATATCCTGTGCACAGTATATGTACTGATATAGTCAATCCCCAATAGGCAATAGAGAGTTTAATATTCCATTACAACAATATATATATATATATATATATATATATATATATATATATATATTGTAGATTATAAAATGCATTTTTATTTTTATACATTTTCCGTGTTGTATTTCGCTATAAAAATGTACTGTTTATGGGTTCCCTATTTGCACATAGCAACGACCCTAAAATGGGCTACCACCCCGGGGTCAAGTTCTTCCTGGAAACTACAGCAATTAAGGTAGTGCCACGCTGTTCAAACCTCCCATCTACCAAATGGCGGTTTTGCTCCGGGATGTAGTATATTGTCATACCTAGGACGAATTTCTGCTCAGAATGTTATCAGAGAGATACAAATGCAAAAGGACGTGCTTTATTGATTGCGCAAAGGCGTTTGAAAAATTACGCTTCAATGATCCGTTGGGGCTGCTTAGTAACCTTGACTTATTTTTCGAAGGATATCAGAATAATCCCGAATCTACTCTGGCAGCAAACTGCCTGCATACGGATGGAAATGAGTTCAGGAGATATACACAAATAAAAATAGATGTAAGACAAGGATGTGTCTTCTCACCGGACTTGTTCAACCTATACAGCAAGACGATTCTGAGAGAATAAGTCTTACCAGGGTTCATTATGGGTGGCCACAGACTTAACAACGTAAGATATGCAGATGACACAGTTTTGATAGCAGAGCCGGAAAGAGATCTACAAAAACTCATAGAGAAGGTAATGAAAGAAATCGAAAAGAAAGGAATAAACATCTGCAGCATAGTCTTTAGGAAAAGGATGAGCCCAATATGAAAATTACAAATGGGAGATACAAAAATCAAACAAGTAAAAAAAAAAATGAATGAAATCTGCGAAGAATTTGAACAGAGAACGGTAATTGCGACATTGATATCCAAAGTTGCTTCAGGAGTATCAAAGATGAATTCCAAAATCTGAGCAAGAAACAGAGAAAAAAAATTCGTTAGAAAGCAAGAAAAAAAGTACTGAACTGTTACGTGATATGTTCTGTACTGCATTGAATGTTGGACAATCTCATCAAAGACTAAAAAGAGACTTGACGCAGTAGAAATATAGTTCTACAAAAAAAGATGCTGAAGAAATCATGGACCTTATAAATGAGTACAAAAAAAATTCTGGAGAATATTGGAAAACACAATCCGATTGTCGCAGGACAGATTAAAGGCAAGGAGGACAGAGGAAAACAACAGATGACCTACTTAATAAGCTTGAAGGACTTGTAAAAAGCCATGATCACCTATGTCCTTTCCGGACACGGCAGATAAAGAAGAAATTATTTGATGCTTTTAGTACCTCGTAGTGATAACTTTCTATCAGCCTTCTTCATCCATTTGCCACATCACTTCCGGGCATGGACAATTATGGCCCTCCACAACATCTTATATTTTTTGACTCTTAGCTGGTTTTCTTCCGTTTCCAGTTCCTGCATTTATTCACGAAGACCTTCAAGCTGCTATGATCTCCCATCATTCTTGACCCCAATATGCCCTGTAGGAATTAGATTTTCAAAGACCTCATTATATATCCAATACATGTTCATTGTCTCTTTTTGTTTCTCACTATTGTTGCTTACCCATTCCTTCATGAAATTCTCAGTATCCGTCTGTGGAACTATATTTCTTTTGTCTTCTGTTTTCTCTTCATTTGTGGGGAGATTTCCCAGCATTCACTGCCATATAAACGGATGGATATCACATAACAATTCTAATGTTTTCTCAGATTAAGTGACAGTTTCTCAAAGGTTTCTCAGACTATATAACAGTTACGTTGGATTGAATGGAAGGTATATATACTGTTCTTCTCGTTCGTCGTGGTGCATGATAAGTGAAGCGTTAAGTTAAAACTGTTTTGAAAAATGAAAATGGTACGCGGTATATTTAGGAAAAACATCTCAGATTGGTCTTTAGAAAGGCAATTTGTTTTGGTTTATTTTGTTTAATAGCATATCAACCTTAATGGGTTATGTTCTATGTGCAAAGAATGTGGAATGTGGAAAATAATTAATAGCAGAAAAAATAAATTAGGTACCCTCTCAAGGAAACGGCTATATTTTAGTGGGTCTTATGCATCAGTTTCACTTTATTTGAATTATGGTTTATTTTATTTTATGACATATCAAACTCGACATTTTTAGGATATATTGATATGAATAGAATATGTATTCTTTGTAATAAATCAGTTTGTAGATCAGATTTCATTGACGTATTCTTTAAAAAGGGTTTTTGTCGAGAATATTGCTGGCAATATTTTTTTCTATAATAATCTATTTTTATACTTAAATATTTTTGAACCCCAGTTTGGGGGATAACTATTTGCACATAGATGGAACCCTAACAAGTGCTACCACCCTGGGCAGTAATTAAGAGGTTGTTTCATGCTCCTCAAAGCCTTGTTGCCGGATGTAGTTTATCGTCATACCCCGGATGTTGGAAAGACTGGTTCTCCAGTGACGTATTCAGTCATCTTCTTACTTGAAATCTTTTTTCTCTAGAAGATTCTTTGATCATTTATTCTGCTGAGGATATAAAACGTATGGAGGCAACCGTTTCACAACCGTATTTTCCGTCTTCGTTCCACTTTTTCTTTTCTCTCCATTGAACATTTACATGTACAATGTCCCTGTCGAAAATCGATACACTTAATATGTCGATAGTCAGAGGTCAATTACGAAATATGACTTCTACCACCAACTTTATTATCGCCAATTTAGGCAATATTTTTTTTTTATGAGTTGATTTATAGCTTCAACTGAAGTCTTAATATTGTTTCTACATTAAAAGTGACACTTCGAAATTTGTGCAACGTTCGATTGGGAAACAGTGACCAAATAACACCAAACGCCCAAGATCGATGGTGGAATGCAGCATTATTTGGAATTTATTCAGTCAATTGAGAGAAAAACAACTTCCAACATAATACTGTAGATTTTGTGCAAAAAATAAATCAAAATAGGGATAGAAAAACGGTGTTTTTATGTCTTTTGAGAAGGCAACCGACCTCTCTGGATTTGCTGCATATCGAAAAAATAGTTCGAAAATAAATGTTAAAAAACAACATTTATTTGAATTGTAAATTGTTTGAAAGAAAATTAATCGCTTGGACAATTGTACTAAACGATAATTATTCAAAATACTAGTTTGATATACGTATGTTGTCTTGCTTTGAGAGAGTCTATGCTGATTTACTTAGAATTAATAACGACCTTGAAGGATGGCATAAGGCTTTTTTGCAGAAAGCGTCATCCCAACATCCCATAATATGGAAATTCTTAGACGCTCTTAAACGAGAACTCGACTTGCAAGAAATACATATTGCTAAATAAAGAAGCGCCTTAAGCATCCTTTTGTAGAACTACATTTCTGTTGCGTCAAGTCTCTTATTAATCTTTGATGAGATTGTCCAATTAATGGAAGACTCATGAGTTAATGGAATATTTTAACGAGTACTCTTCAGTGGTTGACTATTTGCGTTTAGTATCATAAAATTTAATGTTATAAGAATTTTCTTACTATATTGTTTTATTAACGATATTTGTATTTCGAATAATTATCATTTGTGTAGTTCCTCTTTTAATTTTTAATTTTTATTTCCATATTTTTCATTTCGAATAATTGTTATTTAGTAAAATGGACCTTTCGATTAATTTTCATTGAAACAATTTTCAATTCGAATAAATGTTTTTCGCACAATTGTTTTCGAACAATGTTCACATAAAGGTTTGCTGATTGCTTCAATAATAACCAGTCAATCACTTAGTTTGTATATTGAGTACTTCTCTTGCTTTCCAAATGCTTTGCTTATGTATTATCTTTTTACTACGAGTTTCTATAATAAACTTTATTTGGTAGTACGGTTCTTCATAACTGCTTTAGATGCACGTTATCAATTATTCAAGACTAAAGCAATGAAAAACCACGTTGTTTTCGCCTCGATTGCAAAACCACAAGACTGAGATATGTTCTAGTCGGCGTCATAAAACAGTATTTTACAGTTAATGTGTGAAAGACCACCAAAATCAACCGAAGAATTAGATTCGATCATTCCATTCGATTATTTCAATACGTTTTTAATGCAACGCGTTCCCACATATTGCTAGAAAAGGAATGTCTCTCCACTGATATAGAAAATAAATACTGTATATACACGCGTATCGTGTGACGTTTGAAGACCTAATTTTAAGGTGGGGTCGCATCATACACGAAATATAAAATTAGCTTATGTACTACTGCTAACCTTGGCTATGCTGTTGAGCAAACTATACAGTGCTGTTCGATAAAAGTGATTCTCCTGATTTTTTTACTTAAAAATTTTTCGCCTATTGTTTTTGGGGTCAAACTAATTTTTAATCTTACTAATATAAAGACCCCTTCCCGACCACCTAGTAAAAAAGTTTACCCACTCTAAGGTATTCTATTGATAATTATAATTTTGGATATGAATGAGATTTAGGGAAAAACTCTGTGCAAAAAAAAGTGACTCACTTATTTCCTGCAACCAGTAATCAATAAAACATAACCGAACAGCTTTAAATAAAGAATAATAGAGGTATAATTTATTTATAATAGGTAATATAGTTCGAAATATTTAATAATCTATGGGTCCTCCTTTATTTTGAATAACCTTTTCAATCCTTTTTGGCATTGACTTGATTAGGTTCTGGAAAATTTAATCTCCATGCATTGAATTCCATTCGGATATGAAATTCACAATCAAATCCTCTTTGTTGCTCAACTGCTTTCTCGAGAGCCTGTACTTTATAATGCTCCATAAGTTTTCTATGGGGTTGAGGTCAGGAGATTGGGGAGGCCATGTCATAACACTCACCTGCTTCTCATCAAAGTATTCTTTCATCAATTTTGATTTGTGACAGGCAGCATTATCTTGCATAAAAATGAACTTGGTGGGGTCAATTTGCACCCTTTCAGCAGAAGGGAGCAGACAAGACTAATATTCTCTCGTACTGCAAGCTCCTGAGGATCTTTTCAATAGGTTTTAAGAAACGAGTTCCACGAAAAGAAAAGCATCCCCAGAACATTATCCTGAATGGATGCTTGACAGTACTTACTGCTAAATTCAAAGAGCTTTCAAAGCTTCTGCGGATTTTAGATTGCTTATCCTTTGAATTTAGTTCAACTTTCGTTTCATCGGAGAAGAGAACATTTAGTAAAAAAAGAAGTCAGGTGAGTTAATTTTATCGAAAGCACTGTATATTCATTTACTCATTGTAGTACAAAAGTACAGATGCATTTAAAATAAACATGATTTTGATAAAACTGATGTTTTACTTAACTGTATCCAATAACTTGCAAGCGTACCCAGCAGGTCGATCATAAAAAAGCGTTCAATTAGAATGGAGTAAAAACAGCATCATGTTTAGATGTAACAGACTCTATCTTCTTCAATTGTTTCAAAGTACGTCCATTAAAAAAAAAACGTTTTGAATTAATGCAGTTACTGATATAACAGAAGTAGTCTGTATTTATTCAATCGAAGTTAGCCGAGGACATGAAGGGGTAAAACAGGTAACATGAAAACCCATTTCAGGCCATTATTATTTTGGAGTTTTTGAAATTCAATTTTTAAGTTTGCTACCAGAGATGTAAAAGAGGATACATTTATAAATCCGTTGTTAAGTTTGATGAAAACGGGTTGAAAAATCAACGAAAAATAAGAAAGAATACAGCAAAATTCACCATTTTTTTGTTATTTACGCGGGTTTTCACTATATGCGTGAACTCAATTATCAAGTTAAATGATCGTCAAACAATTAACTTATTGTTGGCTACAATTGAGGGAAGTTTGTATAAGATTGCTTGAAAACTGAGGCAGTTTTTAGTTTAAAATTTATGTTGAAATCGATTGTTCGTTTTTCGCGGTTTTTCGCTAAACGCCGTTGCGTAGGAATAAAAATAAGGTATCGTTGAGCTCATCATGATATAGGTTACCTACTTACCGAGTTTGAATGAAATCGGAGAAAAAAATTTAATTCATCGATATTTGATCGGCTTTAAAGATTATTAAATTTTAAAAATTATCGATTTTTACGCTAAGAACATTACAATGTATGTGTCAAGTCTGGTCAAAATCGGTTGGATGGATCTCTAGTGAAAAGGTATATGACAGACAGACAGACACACATACAGACATCCCTTGTTTATATATAGAGATATAATATTTACATGTTTTAAAATACAAACAGCAAATATGCATCTTTTCAACTATTTACATTTAGAAGATATTTTGTTGTTCCAGGTTCGCTGGTTTTGTGACCGTATGCGAGTATGACGTTACTAACGGTACTTTTATCATTCACTTTTACTTTTTATCTAATTTGGCGAGAAGATAGAATAAAGAAATAGAGGAAAAAGAGGTTAGTCTATTGTAATTTGGTCTTTCAGAAAAGGGACTTGAATGATATACGAGGTACGTGATAAAATCATTTTTTTATAAGTGAAAATTTGGGGGTTGCACAATACGCGAGATCACGGGTTACACGAATATATATACGTTAGATAAATAAAAGTGATAATTTTTTTCTATGCAATATGCTTGAACTTTTATTCCAGCATGGAGAGAAAAAGGTTTATATCCGCAACAAGTTTTATCAAACACGTTCTACTCCGATGAACACATGCCTCTAGAAATCAGCTTCTGAAATGTCGTCGCAGTTCGATAAAACCGAAAATCTTCAACAATTTTCGTTTCGAATAATTCTATAAGCTAACTACGCAGCATTATCACATGAAAATAATCGGTTCTTCTCCGTCGATACAAGAAAATAAACCCAGTATGTTCTTCTGTACACAGGTTACAACAACAACGTGTGGCCAATGAGTATTCGAGAAAATATAAACTTGTTCTGTTCCGGTTTTCCGATTGCTCGTATCCAATTTCCAAGATGCGCTTTTAAACCGGCACATAATTTTTTTTTTCTCTCCAGAATCCACCTTGCACATTTATAAATCGATCATTCACCATCACATTGAATATTGCTGCCATATTTTGTTTGTGCTCCTGCTATATAACTCAAGATTCTAGTTAAAATCTAAAGAACGGTCTGTAATTTTATTAGTCCTGAACGCTGAACGCATCTGACGCTGAAGTCATCTCGACGTCAGCCAATTACTGATCACCGTGATATAGATTCTCTCTATCTTTTATATCAATAATTTTCATGGTAATTGTTCTAATAGCCTTTCCAACTCCGTATCTCGACCGCATAGATAAAAGCATACTACTAGATTTGTGGCTTCGTTTAAATTTGAAATAGCTAGCTGTAGCCATAAGTTAAATTCTAATAGTATTTTTCTCGCACTTCCCGCCATTGCTAATCTCTTTCCGTTTCTGGTTTCCTCGCCAACTACAATCTTCAAAAATGTAAGTGAACCTCAAACCCCGTCTTCTGTCTTCTTGAAACCTGTTTGTTTATTGTCCTTTCTCCTCACTAAAGAAAATAAGATAAAACATATCAATTGAAGAATTCGTTAAAAATGATTCAAGCAGAGGCATTCTCGAGTTCTTAAAGAATGCTTCATCTAATCTTATAGACTGTTTTTAGAGAACCACAAACAAGTTCAACCAATAAGATAAAGCATATCAATTGAAGACTTCGTTTAAAAATGCTTCAAGCTGAGGAATTCTCGAGTTCTTAAAGAATGCTTCATCAGATCTTATAGACTGTTTTTAGTTCAACCAATAAGATAAAACATATCACTTGAAGACTTCATTAACTACCATCGACATATCTAGATTTATATATGGATGACAGGCAAGGCGCCATACTGACACCAAAATCTATAACCTAACACCTATATAAAACCGTCTTTTTGCCTGTTTTATGCTCGTTCCCCGTCTTTTGAACAGGAAAATAAGTTCATGTTTTTTTCCTGTTTAGAATTGGGTTTCCGGTTATTTATTCTAACGTTTTCATATTCTTTTCTCTCCCAGTAATTCTTTGTGCCTTGGTAGTATTATTACCTTGCTTGTGGTGAAACAATTTAGAAAATAAAAGAATTAAAAAAAAATGATTAAATCTGAGGAATTGTCGTGATCTAAAAGAAGAAAATGCCTCACCAGATCTTATAGACTGTCGCAAAATAATCCCAAAGAACTTAATCAAATCAGAAAAAACATATCATTTGAAGACATGATTAAATAAGGCTTCAAGATGAGAATTGTCGATGTCGTAAAGAAGACAATGCTTTATCATATCATATAGACTGTCGCAAAAGAATCACAAAGAACTTAATCAAATCAGAAAAAACACATCATTTGAAGACATGATTAAATAAGGCTTCAAGATGAGAATTGTCGATGTCGTAAAGAAGACAATGCTTTATCATATCTTATAGTCTGTCGCAAAAGAATCACAAAGAACTTAATCAAATCAGAAAAAAACACATCATTTGAAGATATGATTAAATAAAGCTTCAAGATGAGAATTGTCGATGTCGTAAAGAAGACAATGCTTTCTCAAATCTCATAGACTATATCTATAGAATCAAAGAGGTCTTTAACAATTAGGAAAACAACACATCATTCGAAGACTTTATTTAAAAAGGCTTCAAACATTGTCGATGTCTTAAATAAGTCAATGTACCATCAGGTCTCTAGAGAATCACAAAAAAGTTTAATAAATAAGAGCAAACACATTTGAAGACTTCATTAAATAGGATTCAAGCCAAGGAATTACCGTTGTCTAAAATACGACGATGGCGCCTGAGATCTTATATACTATCGCAACAGAATCACAGGCAAAAACCTTAACAAAAACAAATTATTCGAAGACTTGATTAAATTGGGTTTCAAGGTGGGGAATTGTTGAGGTCTTAAAGAAGAAAATGCCTCATTGTGTGACGTCACCCCGGCCTCTCTCCGCGCCCTCCGCCGTGCTATCCTGTGATGACCAATGTGACTTGGTATTGGTCGCGGCACCAAATGTGACGTTCTAAGCCTTTGTTGATTCAGATGGGAATCTCGTTAGATTCGGTATCAGCTTTGTCGTTCCCAGCTCGCCTGCAACGTCTGGTTACCGAAGTAACTGCTTTGATTTCTATCTAACATACCCACGTTGTGATTTGATCTTAGGTAGACGAAATCAATCAGTCGACGGGCCGCAATGCAAGCCAAGTCCGAGCAAAGGTAACCCCACACAATTATATGTAAAAGAAAATAAAGTAACAACTCGAAAAGTTCAAATGTGTAAAAAAAAGAATAACAAATATTTTTATATCTGGTTGTTGAATACAGGACGGCGTCTTTCTCCCAAACCGCTAATATGGATTCTTGACACTTTGTGTTTGTTAGGCGAGCCATAACATCTTGATAAATAAGAAAAGAAAACACATCATTCGAAGTCTTGATTAAAAAAGGCTTCAAGCTGAGGGATTGTCAAGGTTTAAAGAAGACAATGCTTCATCACATTTTATAGACTATCGCTAGACAATGACAAATATGTTCAAAAAATAAGATAAAAAGCATTACTTGACTTCGTTAAAAATGCTTCAAACTGAGGAATTCATGATTTCTTAAAAAATGCTTCATCTGATCTTAGAGACTGCTTTTAGAAAATCACAAAGACGTTCAACCAATAAGATAAAACATATCACTTGGAGACTTCGTTAAAAAGTCTTCAACCTGAGCAATTCACGAGGTCTTAAAGAAGAGATTGCTTCATCAGATCTTTTAGACTCTGTCTAGAAAATCACAAAGAAGTTTAACAAACAAACAATTCTGTTGTTATAGATTAAATTTTAGGATTGGAATTCTTATCATTACAATAGCAGTAGACTTTTAAAACCTTTTTTTTTTTTTGATAATAGAACATTTTAAGCGGAACATTTTATAAATACCAATAGATACTAATGCTAACTTTTCGGTCAGAGAATCTTAATTTTTCCGGTTTAGAAACTGTTAATCTTATGATTATAATAATTATAGACACGACCCTTTCTTCTTGCTTAAGCGTCTTCCTTGGGAATTTACATTCTGATGATGCAATACTGTTAGATAAGCCGGAAAGAACCAACAGTGTTCAATTCTATGCGTGATTATTGATCTAGACACGTAAATCTTTTCAGCCAAGCTGTTGTTTCAATCCGGGATATCATGGGAATGATTTATGAAATAAATGTCAAAGATTTCATTCAGTCGAATAATTACACGAATAAAAAACAAATACTGAACATTTTCATTATATTTTTCGCGGGAGGGAAAGTAGCTTATCTTTCGTTTGGCGCCCAAGAACAAAAAGGAGACGAACAATGTGCATTAAACGCACTACTAACAATGTTCAAGAATGGCTCATTAACCACCGTCGCACGCTGAGTCGCGCCAGTTAAAATATTACCTTTACCGATGCATCAGCTCGAAGCACGAAAATATTGTTTTCTAATTTCACCACAAGTAAGGCAATAAAGCCACTAAGACGCAAGGCTTTCATAAGTGAGAAACAATATGAGAAAAAAGAAAAGCAAAACATTATTAAGGAACGAGAACAAAAAAAAAACAGAAATTAATTGTTATTTACATTATTTATATTTTTCAGACTGTTGGCCTCATTTTCATTTTCATGTTCACGACGTTTCGGATGTTGTACGCTCCGGCCTTCGTCAGGTGAATGGAATGGAACGGACCAGATTGTTCTAGTTGCATTTAAAATAAAAATGAGGACAACAGTCCGAACAATGTAAATAATGTAAATACTTACAACACCTCATCTCAGAAATATAGGCAGATCCTGAAGAAGGCTGGATAGTACAATGGACGAAACGTCGTGGATATGGCAATAAAGATGAGGACAACAGTCCGAACAATGTAAATAATGTAAATAATTAAAATACCTCATCTCAGAAATATAGCCAGATCCTGAAGAAGGCTGGATAGTACAATGGACGAAACGTCGTGGATATGGCAATAAAGATGAGGACAACAGTCCGAACAATGTAAATAATGTAAATAATTACAATACCTCATCTCAGAAATATAGACAGATCCTGAAGAAGGCTGGATAGTACAATGGACGAAACGTCTTGGATATGGCAATAAAGATGAGGATAACAGTCCGAACAATGTAAATAATGTAAATAATTACAATATCTCATCTCAGAAATATAGACAGATAACGATTGGTATTGTATTTACTTTTTTCAAAATCATACTTAAATGGAAAGCAATAAGCCGGAAGTGAGTTCCACAGGCGAGAGATGCGAAAGAACAAGCTTTTAGTATGAAATATTTTTGACATACAATAAGAAACGAGATGCTTGTAAAATTTGTTACTCAACAGCAAAATGAATCCCGGGAAGAAGTTGTCACAGACAGCAAAGACGAAAGTCCAAGATCAACTGTTGTCTATCTTACATATCCACATAAAGTACAATACTTACATTCATAAAACCGCCCCCACCTATTCTTACATTCATACAACAGACCTCCCCACTCATTCTTACATTCATAAAACAATCTCATCTTTGCTTTAACGGCATCTGAAAAAGGGACACAGGGATGATGGATATAGACGTCGAGAGGTGGGACAGTGACACCGACGATCGCTCACGCTGGTGATGAGATTTACACCGAGGGCTGAAGCAAGAAACTGACACTCACCGCCGGAGAGAAGCTAGCTTGGCGGAAAGAAAACAACACGGCGACGTCGAGGGAGAGCGTCTTCATCGACATTCGTTGCAATCGAGACTGTCACTCCTGTGATATATCAAAGGCAAAAGGAACCACGGGAAGCAATTGCCCACATACCTGAGCCGCTTTTGCTTTTGTGAATGCGTAGCAGTACGGGATTTGAGAGGTATGGTAGAGGAGAAAATGTTACTTAGACCCACAACCAATAAGAAGTCGTGGAGAGTTATTAACCCTTACGGTCAACACTTACAAGATATCTTTATAAAGGAGGGGGTCTTCAAAGTATGTGGTACCTCTTGTTCAGATTATATCACGTTGAAACAACGCTTCCCGTACGATCACCAACGTTAAGCAACGTTGACCTTCGTTAATATCTAGATGGTAACCACTTCGGAATATAAGTTGCTCTAAGCTTTGATATGCGAGTGGTGTAATGAATAATGGCTTGGGGTTGTTAAGCGGAGAGCTGGGTTTCAATTTCATTTTTTTCGTTTCATTATCTTACGCTTAAAACCGTTGGAAAGGTATAAATCCGCGTCTTTTCCCCCTAGTCATGGGTTAAATAGTAAGACTTCTATCACTGAAACATTATTATCTAAAAAAAGTCTTATAAACTAAAATCAGTTTGAAATATCAGATTGGATATGCAGGTGGTTTAGTGAACAATGTTTCGGAATTGATAATCGAAGAACCGAGTCCCAATTCTGGTTGGGTTCGTTATATTTAATTCTTGGGAAAGCTATGAATCCATCTCTTCTCCCTCCAGTAATTGATTAATTAGTAAGCCTTGTATCACTAACAAATTATTATCTCTAAAAAATCATATGATAAAAAAATATTTCTGCGTTTAAATAACCAGCGAAGGGTTGATAAGCCGTGAAAAACAAAACCAATCAATCCTTCAGAAGGGAGCTAGAGTTAGTTCCTGACATCCGTGGCGTCTATAAAAAAGGGGAGATACATAAGAAGATTGAGCAATTTTTCCTCCCTAGTTCTCACCGTGGGTCTCTCGCTTTATACGCATCGTCCGCGCACCTCCTGAAAGTAGTTTGTGGGAAGCAATAGGTTACAGAAGATTTGGAGCAAGATCGGATAGGAGTGATCGAGGAAAGGATGAGGAGAAGGATAGTGGATAGATCAAGGCAATTGGAGATGTCGATTGACATTACATTTGAATAGCTGGAGATAATAGCTTTCAGGGAAAATGGAATAGAGAAGAGAGTTCCACAGGCAAGAGGTGCGAGACATGAAGATATTGGAGTAGAAGAGATGGCTACATTTATTTGTTTCTACAGTGAAAGGGTGAGAGCGGGATGCCGGCCTCGTAGGGCGTTTGAACTCATGAAGTCTGGGAACCAGCGAATGCTGCTCCTCGGAGCAATTAGCATGAAAGTATTTGTAAAACAGACAGAGAGAGGCAACGGCGTGTCTGTGAGAAAGTGACTGTAGACGAGATGCCAGAGCAGGGCCAATTATATTGCATATCCGCCTCTGGAGCCTATCAAGAACCCCGAGGCAAACAGAAGGGGCACCAGGCCATATATGGCAGCAATACTCCATGCAAGGGAGAAATGTTGATTTGTAGATCTGGAGGATCGATTCCGGGGAGAAAAATTTCCTGGCGCGGCACAGGGAGCCAACATTCCTTGCGGCGGACGAAGCAATTGACTCAATGTATTTGTTCAGCAGTCAACGTGAGATCGAGCCGCCGCCGAGGTGCTCTCGAGAAGTTGAGCGTCAGATATTCTAATGGAGAGCAGGGAAGGATCTCTGTGGTGATTAATAGAGAGCAATTCTGTTTTTGAGGCATTAAAGTTGACCAGCCAATTCCTGCCCCAGTTCACAACCGATTGGAGGTCCTTTTCGAGACGCACGGCCAGGTTAGTTTTGTCAGGGACACTAGATTTGTTTTTGAGGCAGGAGTAAATTGTGGTGTCATCCGCGTAGATGCCAACTTGAGAATTTATAGGATGGCCCATTAAAAAGAATAATTTATAACATCTGCTGTCTAACCTGGAATATACGAGCCGTCTTCAATAAAAACACGAATCAAATCTTTCTATTTTTCCTTTCTTATTTAACTATTGAAAAAAAGGTCATTTTTTTTTCTTTTTTGTTTCCTGTCTCTTGTAGATTGAGATTGAAATGCTGAAGGCAGATTTTCTTCGTTCTGGATTCTCGTAAAAAATCCATTTTTCATCGTCAGCACTTATCCTGTCAGAAGATGCCTATTTTGTTATTTTTTTTTCCTTTTCAGTGCCGAGCAAAAAGGGAATGGTAAGTGTTTTAATATTGACCCATGTTCTTTTCTCATGAGTGAGATTCCCTTTCTAGAAAAGAAAAAAAAATACCTGTTGACTTACTGGACAAGTTATAAAACTATTGAATACTTTGAGCACGAGAAAGCCTTGCAAACATTTGAAGCTACCTTTATTTGTTTCTTATGCCTTGTCTTTTCCGGGCGGGGGCGATCATGTCTCCCTACAACTTATTGGTTTGTTTTTATTGTGTTAACTTAATCTGTTTCTTTTATCATCCCTGTTTTTGCTACTTTTTCCATCCATTCAATGAAACCCGATGAGACGCTTCACTTTACAATATGTCAAGCCTTGCTGTGTTATTTAATGCTGAATTTTCTCTGAGACACCTAGGATCGAACTCAGTCTACAGTAGTATTGGTTAAGAGTAATCATTACACAACGCAGATACCATTTTGTTAAATCGGTTACACACTGTTTCCTTTGTTTTGTTGCTTTCAATGGCTCACGTTAAAGTTTCTAGGCCTCCTGTCTTTATTATCTGTGCCAGAAATTTCGAGTCTCTCTTTCGAATTGTAAATATCACATTCCTGGTGATTTCTAGTTTGCTTAAAACTTACCCTTTACCCAAATTTATATTAACAACATTATTCTACTAGAGTGTGCGATCGGTAAATTGTCGCTATATTATATTTTTAATTTCGCGCATGCGCTTTGTTTTTTTACTTTACTGACCGCACATTATAGTCGGCTCAGATGGACACCATGTGTGAGAATAAAAGCACCATGACGAAACTGTTTCACCCATAAATATGGAAACAGTATGCCGTACTGCTTGGGATAGGCGCATGAAGCCTCAATACGAATATTTTGGGTGTCAATCTGAGGACACTGCCGAGGGTTCGGAAAGAGTTGAATGATATATCCAGTCAGCATCATGGGTTTTAGATTATTCAATTGTAATAGCGACGTTATGCCTCCATTCATCTTCACACAGGTATTCAGACTCAACGATGATTCTTATTAGGTTGGTGCAAAAATAATGACGTAATAATGTCGTTTTTTGACGTTAAGAAATACGTCAAAAAACGACATTATTACGTCATTATTTTTGTACCAAACTAATACATTAAGTATCTAGTGTTATCCTGGGTCAAGAAGATGGATGCCGGAAGAAACTCTCTCTGGCACCAAGACTCTAAACCATGGCACACAAACAGGAGAACACAGTCACGGCTGTTAGACAATTTCTGAGTCAGAAATCAACAAAAATCCTTGTAACAACAATGATGAATTGAAGTCAGGGATTATGGCAGCATTCACCACCAACTTAAACAAGGATGCCGTCCAGAAGAGTTGCAGGAGATTCCGAAGTCTTATGGAGACCAGAGTTACAGCCAATGGGGATTTTATTGAATAAAATTAATCTTCAGTATTTATCATGGTGAAACACACCTATTATATATTTAATAGACTCTCCCACCTAATATAAGTAAGAGTAGTAAAAGTCATCAGTCGATGTCGGAGGACAGTCGAACTCTCTGTCTTCGGGCAGTGAGTAACCCGGACGAGGCTATGCTGAAGGGCAGAGTTTTGTCCGGGGAAATAGACAGTGCCGATCCCGTTTCTGCGGGGTCTACGGAATTTTTGGCCGATCCTACAGGCTCGGGAACCCCAGATTAAATTCGGCCTTGTGCTACATGTGACTGCGTGCGGCAGTTACTAAATAGCGGCGATGTCGGACGACAGTTAGTCGAATACGAAAGGAGTCAGCGACCGCTACAAGATTACTCTGCGTAATACCAAGTTTCCTAACGTTTTGTACGTCGAACCTATTTTAGGACCGATACAAGCCACCACTGCGAAATAAATCCACAACAGTATTTCAAGATATTTTTGTGTAATTTTGCTAAATATATCTGTTGATGTGAGATTAGTATTATTTTCATTTTCGCGTCGCATCCTGTATTTTCTAAATTACGCTTGGCTCAATGTGGTTTAGGGTGATATTCAGGGCAGAATAGTTGTCAGTTTTTATTGCACTGGGGATGCAATAAATGTGTTATGGGGTCCACCCCTTTTTCATATAAGTGGACTCTACCAAGTGT
>OZ010578.1:56998678-57078678 GCA_963932145.1 Acanthosepion lycidas | reverse complement strand
ATGTATTTCGTGGTCAAGTCGGTTATGGCACGTTGGATGTAACGACGGTTTCTTTCTACTCATAAAAGCTGTCTGCGTGCAATCTGTGGAGGTAAACTTCAAGATAGGACATCTAACGTAGACCTGTTTAACAGGTGTAATATTGGAGGAATCGAGATTTTTATCATACAGTCTCAGTTACGGTGGACTGGTCATGTCTTGAGAATGTCTGATGACAGGATACCCAAGATACTAATGTACATCCACTTAGATCAGGGTTACAGGAATGTAGGACGCACATGGCTAAGATACAAAAACTAGCTGAAAAGCAACCTGTCAGCAGTCAATATACCACATAACACCATTGAGCGCTTAGCCTTGGACCGGGTAGAATGGAAATCGACGTGTTTTAGTGGACTCAGCAATTTTCAATCTGCTTGTCTGAATCATCTTCAAGAAGCGAGAGCAAAATCTAAAAGGTCAGCCAATCTAAGAGTGATCTCATCTCACAATCCTCACACTTGCTCCATATGTAGCCTCCTTTGTAAATCACTAGCGGGTCTTAAATGCCACTTAAGATTATCGCACAAACATTCTGAATCAATAAGCTGTAAGATCCACATACGTCGAAACCTACGAGAGAGTCCATTACTATATATATATAGTGTATAGGGGCAGCAGATCATTATTCAAACATGTACTATTAAATATTACAGATAACGTTATTATGCTTGATCATGACCCCTTCTAAGCTTCCTATAGTGGCCTTAGTTTCGGGAGAAAATAACGACAAAATCTGCCCAAAATTTGGATATTTCTTATTATGCTGTTCATCGATGTAAGCTTTCGGTTCACATGTGGCATCATCAGAGTAGTTATATGGACTTTAAAGCAGAGATGCACAACATCAAAGATGACATCCGTTAAAAAAAAAAACTGTTATGTAATTTTTTGTAACTTTGTATAATATTTATGCATTACACTCTAATCTTTATTCGTTAAAAATGTCATTGCTAATCATGCATTACTTTTTAAGTAATACACATATTTGTTGTTTCCGTTCCTTATATTATGGCCGCTACTGTATATATATATATATATATATATATATATATATATATATATATATATATATATATATATATATATATATATGTATATATATATATTATAAATTAATTGATTTAAAATATGTTTTCGCTACACAGTTCTAACCATGCTTCTAACCATGTTTCAAAAATTTTCATTTTTGAAGCATGGTTAGAAGTGTGTAGCGAAAAAACATATTTTAAATCAGTTAATTTATAATATTAATGCTCTGTAAATTTACATTGAGCACTATTTTGTAAAAATAAAAATATCACTAATTATTATATATCTTACTGTTCTTTCTTTTTATTTATATACATACACACACATATATATATATATATATATATATATATATATATATATATATATATATTAAGTGTGTATGTATGTGTCTGTTTGTGTGGCTTCCTTTACAATTATGTAAAGAGCTTATAGAATATGTTATCCTTTTTTTATTCAGCAGTAGCAAGGAGTGCACAATACCAAGGTGGATGTGGGGTTATTAACTCAGTTATGGGGGCGTAAATGGGAATCGGCGAGCCGATGTTCAAAATCTGCAATAGTCTGCTGTATTCACATTCGCACAAAGGAATTTAAGAAAAGTACCAAGCAATCTCATCGATTTGGTAAATAGGAGAGTTAATATAAGTGTCTATTAATGGGTTGTATTCAGTTTTAGTGATATATACTCTTGACCAACATCATGGGAAGCCCCCACTATATTTACGAAAATGGTATGGAAATTCCCAGATATTTAAAAAAAATGTCTGTGGATAGCCATGACCACCTTAATCTTCGTGAGACATGGTAAAAACAATATAATGCCTAAGACTCATTATTTACTATGAATTTTTTCCATAAATACTATTCGACAGAATGTCTGATTTTGTATACTACTACTTTTGTTCTTGAAGAGGTTCGACAACATCTTCAGACATCTCCCACATTAAACGTGTAAAGGTCACGATGAGAGGACACCTAACTGCTTCAGTTACCCCACCTCAAACGATCGGTAAAGGTAATATGAGCCATTTTTGCTTCCGCTGGGCGGGTTACGTGTCCAGAATGCATCCCGCTCGATGTCCACGTATCACCCCGTTTGAAGAACTAGCCAATGGCAAGAAGCTACGTGGAAACTCAAAACGACCATTCAGGGATCAGTTGAAAACATTCCTGGCACAGACCAACATCGACTCTAAGACCTGGGAAACTGTTGCTGCAAATCCACCATCCTAGCGTAAGACCACCCGATGGGTGTGATGGACCGAAACTTTCGAGGCCAACCGTCAACATGTAGAGGATCTGCGACGTGATGTCAGGAGGGCCTGACTCGCCCAGTCACGACAACTACCTACACTCCTATGTGACTCTTGCTCTGGACTCATAAGGAGTAGGTTGGGCCCTCACAATCATCTCGGTTAACTCCATCAGAGGGGCAAAATTGAATAAGGAGAGAAGATTACTATCCCGATTCTCGGATGCGATCCGGTGCCGAAAACGATAAGTCGTTTCCTTATGAGAAAGCATTTGGAATTCATTGCAATCGTTTGTTGAAATTTGTAAAGTCTTTCTTTGAAAACAACGTTTCAAGAAAATAGGTTTCTCAAATCTAAAAACGGTTATCGCCCCTCTCCTGTATTTTAGGTGGTTCTTATCCAAACATTTGGTTTGAAGTAATGTTGAACGTCAACATCTTGATTGTCATTTTTTTTTTTTTTAGAGTTACATTCGTTTTAGTTTTGCCGCTCTTCGGAGGATTTTTTTTTTTTGTTGTTGTTGTTGTTTTTTTTTTTCTCTGTTACGATTTCTTGTCTGTGATTCTTGAAATTCTGTTCATGATCCAATCCTAGCTAAAACCTACAGGCTTTTTTCAACTCGAAGCCATATTTAATCAATGATCTGATGAAGCGATTATATACTGCTTTGAATTTAGATATTTCTCAAAGTGTTTGGCGCCATGCATGACATTCAGATGAATGTCTCGATCTAATGAAGTTATTTAAAAACATGAAACGTGTATTTATGTTAACGTTTTGTAGCAACTTGCGGTGTTGAGTGAAACTATCCCGAGGTCAGATTATTTTACTGGGTGCGATGAGTAAATTGTCGTTATATTATATTTTAAATTTCGATCAGGCGCCATGTTTGATTTTGATTTTGTCGACTGCAGAGTACACCAAGGTCAGTTGGGCACCGTCCGTGAGAAAAAAAAAAAGCACCATGACGCAATTCACTCCGTCAGAAATTTGGAAACTGCATGCAGCAATTCTGGTATTCGCACCAGAAGCTCCAATGCGAAAACTTCAGAGTGTTTGGTGTCAATCTTAGGACAGTACAGAGGATTCTGAAAAAGTGAGATGAGTCTAATGGTGATTACGAAAGTGTTTGGATTGATCTCTCGCAATGGCGACGTTATGCCTCCATTCATCTTTTCACAGTGCCTCGGACACAACACTGAGGCCTAAATCAAGTGCTTTGAGAAGATACTGCTGCACTGGGGGAAGAGGGTGGCAGCTAGACGATCCTATGTCTTGCAGAAGGACTCTGCACCATGCAACACAAGCAGGAGAAGCCATCATGTCTGTCAGACAATTTCTGCGGCCATATTACCGCTTAGTTCTCGACACCTAACTCACCCGACTGCAACCTCCTCGATTATTATGTATGTGGCTCTGTTGAGGATATAATTGTGGCAGTATTTATTAACTTAAACAAGAAAACCGCTCTGAAGAGTTGCAGGAGATTCCAAAATCGTCTGGTGGCCGTGGTTGAAGCCAATGGCGATTTTATTGAAAAAAAACTTTAGTCTTTAGTATTTCAAGATATTTTTGTGCAATTTTGCTAAACATATATGTTTAAATGAGATATCGATTTTTTTTTTCATTTTTGCGTCACACCTTATATTATCATTTTTTCTTATCTTCTATAATAAATTGATCCATACTACGACATATTTGACGTGTTTATTATGTTTGGTTTACGTATTCTGAACTTTTATAATGGAATCAATGTATATGCCATCAATTATTTTATTCTATATCGGGGTTTTCTGCTTTGGAATGAATTACTGAGTCATATTTTTTGGAACACTTATTAAAGGATGTTGATTATTTTTTTTAGTTTAAGGTCATTCTTCTCCCAAGCAGAAATACCTGTCATCAGTGTAGCCCCTCACATCATCAGTACACTGACTTTATGGAGAGAGGAGAAGCAGTATTGTTGTTTTTTTTATTAGTAGATGATACTCACAGATGTATATTATTCTATGCCTGTCATAATACAGGCTGGTTTTAGTGTGCTAGTTTTAAGGCGCGAAGAGGATATGTGGTCCTATGCTAGTCACGGCACGAGGTGTAGTCCTAGTCCCGTGACTTTCACATTTGTTTCCGACTCGTTGTTCTCTGAAGTCTCTTTGCGTCCACGCTATGTTTGGAAGATGGCATATGACATAATTCAGCCGGAACTTCTTTTGATTGTCAGGATAGTCGGTATGACTTGCTAGAAGGGTCAGCAACTTAAGAGTCAAGCAGCTCTCCGTTAACAAATAACAAGAATATTTATTGTACAGTGTAACCCGGATATCAGAGACCCGGATATGAGAGAAAGCCGAATATAAGAGAGATGTTCTCTGGTCCCAAATTAGAGCCATACTTACCTAAACAAAATAGACCAAACCCGTATATAAGATAAACCCGGATATAAGAGACTTCGTCTCCGGTACCGACAACTGTCTTATATCCGGGTTACACGGTAACACGATTGTGAAACAATGCATTAAAATATATGTTAATTTCTGTCGGGTAGTTATTAAAAGAAGACAGTTCTTTTCAATAGGCATTAATGTCCCCAAGTGGGAGAGAAAAAAAAAGACACGATGAGAAGTTTCGTAAGCACTATGGACTTATGCTAATAAGCATGTGATTACAGTTGTATCTAGTAGTTGGTTAAGAATCTGGGATTTTTCTTCAATGAGCCGGGTTTTCACAATGTCTTCTACTAGCTAGAGAGACCCTGATGTCGGTGGGTGGAGATATGCTCCTTAACATTTCGTCACTGGTCTACTTGCTGTAGAACTCAGCCTTTACGGACGAAATTTTAGGATCAAAAAGGCTTCTCTTTGGTAATTCATTTACAGACCATTTTGTGTCATATCCTCGTAGTATCGCTATAGTTCCTCTTATAATTTACGGAAATGAGGCAAAACACCTTCTAAATAACTGATTCGTAATTGCTTTTACTTATTACATTCTTATTGGCCTTTAAATTTGAAGGCAGCAAGGATGCTGTAAGTAGATTAAATCCAACTTATACAGGTGCTGTGAATTTTAACAGTTTTTGATCTCATTATCTCGCAGTGACCTTTCAATGTGTAGACCGACTACGGAACCAAAAAAGTAAACAAAAGGCTTCTTGAATTTTGACAGATTAGAACTTGACAGTGACATTTGAAACAACCAAATTCTAGCAAAATGCTTTGCGTTCAACAAAATCCTATACTTGATACAATCTTGTTAAAAAAGAAAAGATTTTTTTCTCAAATTTAACGTGTCAGTTAACAATCTCATCGTAAAAAAGATATACGTTGCACTTACAAAGGTTTTGATTACGTTGGGTATTTCCTTTATTTTGAAACGTTGGCATATATAGATCTGTATATGAATTTGTATGTGATGATTGTATTCAAACTATATTTCCTATGATTTTAAACTCGAATAAATTGAAAGACATATTTTATTTGACATTATTTAATATAACTATTGCTAAATGGAAGTTCTGTCATATCACTTTTTATGTTCTCTTTAAAACGAAATCATCAAATCGGACCTTCGAAAAGATTGACTCATAGCCGAAATGCGAAGGCAAAAACATTTCAGTGGGAATGGAGCAAATATTTTTTTTTAGGCAAACAGTGAATAAGGATAATTAATCGATAAAATCGATTGCCAGAAAAAGTCATATTCAGCTAAAAAGCAGTTTATAAAAATCATGTTTATATTCACGGAAACCATAAGATCACAGGGCAGTGAAAAGCCAGACTTTTTCAGTTATTAGGAAGAAATTTGAAAACAGATTTTTAAGTATCAGGAAAAAATTTCAAAAACGTGACTTTTAGAGCTATTAAGAAAAATTTACAGATTTTTTTTTAGATATTAGGAAGAAAATTTGAAAAGCCAGACTTGTGTTATTAGGAAGTAATTTGTCAAGTGTGATTTTTGTGCTGTGAGAAAGAAATTTAATGCAAGTTTACCTAAAATTTAGAACAAATAATTAAATCAGATTTCATTTTCATTTTATGGGAGAGAGTGAACGTAATGGGGTTCAATGATTCAAAATGGTCCCTTTATATCAGTAATTCCCTTAAGTGCGCAGCGAAATATTGTCACGGCATAAATATATATGTGCGGGCGGAAGTAGAAAGACGACTACGCTGAATTGAAAAAGAAATGAGTTTGCTTATTGCACAATCGACCTAACATTGTATAAATCACGAAAAACAACCAAGCACAGTTTTCACACTAAATAAACTGCAAAAGTTGAATAACATTGAAATAAATTAATTTCATATTTGTATATGCTTTTTTTTTAAATCGATGGTTTAATTTCATAACATTTATATGTATATCCTTTAAAAATCTTAAGTTCGCCGTGATATTGTCATTTGCTTCTAGGTGTCCATACAAGCAAGACATCAATCTGTCATCGAATATTATTTTCCGCCATTGAACACAGAAAAATATGATTGGATTCGAAATCCCTTAATAAATGTTACTTTTAATATGGGACTTAAATCATAGGAAGAAGAAGAATTGGGCACCATTTCTAGTGGTCGAGGGCTCAAAATAAAATATTCGACGGTACCTATTGATACATTTTGGATTTCAATATGACCCAAATTAGCTAAAAAAGCTTTATCAGTTTCATTGCAATTTTCTACTTCTTATTTACGTGAATTAGGCTTCTCAACCCAAAATAACATAAAAAATATAAGAAGAGTGAAAGACTACGCTCATCTGAAAAAGAAATGAGGGTTTACCTATCACACATTCGACTAAACATTGAAGGATTCACGAAAAATACTAGACAGGTTTCACGCGAAATAAGTTGCAAAAATAGTTGAATAGAAACATTGAAATAAAGTTAATTTGCTGTATGTGCATTTTTTAAATCTATGATTTTTTTTAAAAACATTTAAATGTATACCCTTTAAAAATGTTGCTAAGTATGCGATGATCGTTTCATTTCCTCGTAGATTTGCCGTTGCTTTAAAAGTTTGAGAAACACTGCTCCATATCAAAACTGAGTAGCATGTTCGATCCTCACTAGAAACACCCTACTTTCCGCCTTGTGTCACATCTAAGCTGGACTTAGTAAATAAGAGAATTGCGACGTAGTGCAATGATTATTAAGCCTATCTTCCTACTTTAATAACTAATGGTTTTGATCCTTCCTGCAAAATCCGCACTGTGTATTCCATACTTCCGGTTTTATATCACATTTAACCTGAGTTTAGTGAATGACTATTTTTTGGACACTTTGCTGTAGCGTGATCGTTAGCAAGCTTGTGTCAAAAGAGCTGCTACGATTAAGTATTGAATTCGATCGACACTGGGTCCCCATGTCTTGTGGTCTCATGCCATATATAAGATACCTTTAGTATATCACTATTTCTTTTGTACTTCACAGTGATTTAATGCTTGGCAATCTCTTCTCGCTAGATCAATTACTCGTGCTTTCCATACTCAACTCTTGTAGCCTTGTGTCAAATTTAAGCTATTCTTACTTAATAAGAAAATGCATAATAGATCAGGCTGGGATCAGCTTGTAGCATCTGTTTTTGATCATTCAGTAATTTTTTGGTTGGGTAGTTGAAATTTCGATATCTCCATATTTCTGAGATGAGATATTATGTACATTATTTATATTATTCGGACTATTGTTCTCATCTTTGTCGCCGTATTTATTACAACGTTTCGCCCGTTGTACGCTCCGGCCTTCTTCATGTGGTTGAAATGTCGAACTGAACACTTTATTTCGCTCACTGAGGTAGACTGTTCTGTTTTCACATGCTATGTTTTAATGGATGTCATTTGTCAGTTATCTCCTGTTAATTCCCCTTTCCAAGTTCTCAATCGCCTTAACTTCAAGGACACATGGCACAGTGGATAAAGGCGTTAGTTAGACCCAGTGACAGGACCCAAAACGGGATGAGTTCAATACCCGGTTAAGGCAGTGGAGAACTTGAAAAGGGGAATTAACTAATTAATTTCTAGCGTACATAAGAGGCATTGGAAAATGAGGTACTCACAGGCCAGATTGAAGGGTAGATGGACTGAGAAAAAGAGCGCAATGTGACCGAGAGTAAATGAATCGCAGAACAAGGTTTAGGAGAATTAACGAAAAGACAAAATACAAGACAAAGAATGGGCGATTTTGGAGTGCTATGACCGCCTACATACTGAAGGGACCCAGCATATCGAAGAAAAGCTGTAGGGCATGCATGATCGCGGGGATTTCAACTCATTTCACCAAAGAAAGAGGGTTGGTGGATAACAAAAGCCAGCGTGGCTGTGGTTGTGTGAACAAAGCAATCAGCGTCCTAGTTTTATATGTAATCGTATGGACACTTTCTCTATTAAAAAAAAATCAAGTATCACATCTTGAACAGGGATACCGATTAAATTCAAGGTCAGTGTGGTGTAACTTTTCCCCTCGTCGGCCATGGTTTTGCCGTCAGGCGCTTTCACGGTTGCGTAATGGATGAAACATAGACATTCCTTAATACCTGGCTGCATTAGATAAAAATACAATATGTAACATTGGTAAGTATATGGTATCTTTTACTATATCGAATAAAAATGGTGGGATATTGGACATTAACTGGGTTTAAATCAATTTCAATCGAGATATCTTCCAATTGTAAATAACTTACGGCCACATCACGTTGAAGCACCAGTTCCTCTACGATCAGTGAAGTTAAGCAACATCGAGGATGATCAGTATCTAGATGGATGACCGCTTGCCAATGCCAAGTACTGTCTGCTTAGATTTACGGATGCTGTAGTGAATACCGGCTTGGAATGTTTAATCAGAAAGCTCTGGCGTTGGCAATAATGGCTCTCCACAATTTCGTATCCTTTGTAGCTCTTGTATTTTTGTTATGTCTCCAAAACCCTGTTTCACCATCCATTTACTCAAAATCGTTAGATAAGCTAAGCGTTTCTTTCCTCTGTCTCTCTTGCCTCCAATATGTCCTGGGAATATCAAATTTTCCAACCCATCTTTCCTCAGCTTCTCACATCACTTTAAGATATGACAATATTATATGTGTCACTTCTTAATCTTCTTCTACGTATCATTTCCCTTCAGGTTGTGGTCAATCATGGCTCTCCACAATTCCCTACCCTTTGTATCTCTTAGCAAAATTTGTCTTTGCTGTCTCTAGTAAACCTTGTTTAAATATTTACGCAAGTTCGTTACTTGGTCTGTCTCTTTAGTCTTCAACTGTCTCTTTCTGATGTTAAGTGTAATGTCCTTTTTGCCCCCATCGTCTCCTAAATTTTGTCGTCGCTTACGTGTTTGGTTCATAGTATTCTCAGCATCCTTCTATAGAACCACATTTCTGTTACTTCAAGTAACTTCTTCATCTGTGAGGAGTTTGCCCAGTATTCACTACCATATAGGAGGACTGATATTACGTAGCAATTCAGCAAGATTTCTTCTCTTTCTGCTGCTTCATGTCTCTTCTTCATCTGTGATGAGGTTGTCCCGCATTCACTACCATATTGGAAGATTGATATTAAGTAACAGTTCAGGAATCTTTTCTTTGTTTCTATCGAAATCGTCCTGTTTCTTCAGACTTCTGATTAGCTTTTCGATGTGTCTTCAGCTATGCCAATGTAACTTCGAATTTCGGTGTCAACCTTTCTATTCTCTTTCGAATACTTCTCAGATAAGGTTGGTTTCCTGTGCTGGGCTATAAAAGTTCTCTTTCTAGAATCTATCTTATCTATTAATATGTTTACCTTTCGTCCTTGCTATGAATATTGATGCCGCGTATGGTCTGGCGCTCCTGTTATCTATTAGGTTGGTGCAAAAGTAATGTCGTTTTCTCGCATGTGTTATTATGTGAGAAAACGACATTATTTTTGCACCAACCATAATATTTAGACATGCTTGATAAAATAGAATGAGGAATCTGCCATGTTGCTGCTGACCTGGAATCTCGATTTCATTCACCTTTTCACCGCCGTAATTTAGCTTCCCTATACATTTTCTATAAATACTTTCGTTGTAATTTTTCGGTAGACTTTCCTCTGTTATTTATGCACATTACTAGATTGGCGGCAAGGTCTCATCATTTTACAGTTGAAATGTGTTATGGTCCAGGTCAGGAACAAGGAAGAACAACACGAACACAAGAATAGAAATAACGAAGGTATATTACCCGAAATAATAATACAAGAGGTGGAAGGTGTTAGTATGACTGTCAGTCTGGTTTGGAGTGATCTGCTATCAGCTCGACTCGATTCGGTATCTAGCCACCCGGCCACGAGGGTTGCATGTGGCACAAGGCCGAGATTAATGTGGGTTTCTCAAGCCCGTAACCTCGGCCAAAAAATACCCGTAGAATCCGTATAAACGGGATCGGGTTGGTCAACCTCCCCGAACGAGACTCTGCCCTTCGGCGGAGCCTTGTCCGGGTTTCTCTCTGCTCAGAGGCAGAGAGTTCGACCGTCAAGCCGGGAAGCTCGGCTTGATTCGGTATCTAGCCACCCCTCCAGGAGGGGTGCATGTGGCACAAGGCCGAGTTTAACGTTGGTTTCCCGAGCACGTAGGCTCGGTCAAAAATGCCCGTAGAAACCGTCTAAACGGGATCGGGTTGGTCAACCTCCCCGAACGAGACTTCGGCGGAGCCTCGACCGGGTTCCTCTCTGCTCAGAGGCAGAGAGTTTGACCGTCAAACCGAGAAGCTCCGTTTGATTCGACCCTCTCTCTTGAGAGGCGTAGTATACATAGTGTTAGGAAGAGTTGATTCTGTAGTTATAAGTAAAGACCCATGACAAAATGCCTAGATATAATCGTAAGTTCTGTGATAAAAGTTTCTTGTATTGCACTTCTTGCTTGTGGAACTCTCTTCCAGCTTCCTAGTCAATTTTGATCTACAAAAATTTGTAAACACTTCCTGAAGGGAGACAACACAGCAGAAAAAAAAGAAGGTGTATCTCCTGCATAACATTTGGCGCGCTTAGAGTTACATTTTCAAACTCACACCCCTCTGCAGTCATTTCTTAGCACACTGTTTATTACAATGGTTTTCGTCTCAAAATATATAACGATGGATGTCTGCAAGATTTGAGCCACAGTGGAAGAAAGCCCAGATTTTAATACTGTTGGTTCTTGTGTCCACTCTAATTTCGATGGGTCAAGAACGGCAAAAATGCGACACCTTATCAGTTTGGTTTTCACGCACAAGTATTAGAAAAGTGTAGTAGACGGACATAGATCTGACAGAAATTAAAAATTTATGCCAACTGTAGACATCGCCATGTTGTATGCGGGTCGAATGGCAGTTACTCGCGCGGAAAGGGGAATCAGCACGCCGCATGAAGTTATGGATCTATTTCTGCGTTCTCGGCTATGGATTAAATAGCAGTATCCTATGGACCGTCTTATATTAGTTGGTAGCATGTCTATGAGAAGTGGAAAATTAAATTAAAATCCATGGAAAAGCGAACAGGAAACCATTCCACCATATTCCACAAAATGGACTGGAAATACAGAGATTATAAAAAAAAAAAACCTAGTAAATTACTTTCCTTCACCACAATTATACCAGCAACAGCCTGATAATTGCTGTTGCTATAAATAATTATTTCTCCTTTAAACTATCTGTGGAGAGCCAGGATCGTTTACGAACTAAATTGCCACAGCCAAAAGATACAACAAATACAATTATCTTTCGCCCTCTCCTCTCTCTCTCTCTCTCTCTCTCTCTCTCTCTCTCTCTATATATATATATATATATATATATATATATATATATAATAGAAAATTATAAACAGAACTAGAACCTGTAAAACTTCGGATGGCCCATGCCCTTTATGCCTACATGAGAAACTACACATTATTAAGTTTCTAAATAAAAAAAGTCTATTAAACAATAGACATGAGTTAACGTTTTTTTGCCGACATTATCAAATCTTTGTATTGAATAATTAGCATATAATTTTTTTAAAATCCATAGTCCTAATAAATAGCTTAAATACCCTACAAAAAAAGATAACCCTTTATGAAGTCGTCAAATAAAAAATGTTACGGCATTTTTTTATATACACAAAACCCTTTCAGAAATAAAATAAATAAAAAAATAAATAAATCTCCATAGACACGTAAACCAGACTAGACTAAATCATCTTCCGTTTAAAATTTAGACACCCCAACCTTACCCTGACTTGACATCTATGAATGTAACTCTATACTGATACAAATAATTAACACCCTGCGCCCCTTTCTATATGAACAATCGCGCTGGCCGTTACCATGGAAATTTTGATTTCAATAATGAATATGCTATTAAAACACGTAAATTTCAGAAATAAGTTATTCCCAAAAAAATTTCGCTTGAAGATGGAACAGAGCTTATTTTAATTCAATGTAATTCAAATAATTACATTGAAGTTTTCGGCTCTTGTTTTGAAACATGAGAACTCTTATGTAGCGTGTTGGAATCATATTTTTAAATAAATAATTATATTTATGCTCTACTTTTGTATCGAGCAGTATTGTTTTTAAAAATAATAACAAAATTACTAAAGAACTTTGGATTATTTACCTAACCAGTTCTTTCCTATTTTCTATATATTTTCTCATACACACACACACACACACACACACATATATATATATATATATATATATATATACTACAAAGAATTACACTTAGTGTTATGACGGTTCAACTAGAATGTCATAGATTGACTGAAGGCTTCTCTTTCTACGGCTTACCAACACTTTTCACGCTATTTATAGCGAGAAAATATTTTAGATTAGAAGAATTTTATTATTTTGGAGGTAATAATTATTGAGAGATAACGGTCTTCCTAATTAGCTCATAGATGGGGACCCAAAAGGAGTGGATTCATGCCTTCTCCAACGGCTATTTCCACGAAAATGAATATAATAAACCCAACGGGAATTGGAATTTGGTTCTCCGATTTCAAATTCCAAATCATTATCCATTATACCACCCACGCATCCAAGCTTTCAGCAACAGGTATTCACAAAGCGTATCATAGGTGTTTACACAGAGATCCCCTTGCGAAAAGGTTATTTTAGCTTTTCATCTGCTTTGTACGGCTTCACTTCGGCATAAAGGACTGAATCTGTTTCTGCGTCCTCGGTTATGAATTAAATAGAAGAATCGTCTGTGCCGTCTTATATTTGTTGGTAGCATAGGAAGTAAAAAATGATTAATGACTATTGGTATCATTTGTGTTTTGAATTATTGGTATTTTATTATTCTCTCAAATTTTTTACTTAGGGAACTCTTGCTCCTTGCTTCCCAGTCTTTGATTATCAAAAATATAAATGCAAAAAATTGAATGCAATGTCAGCCCATAATGTGTCTTCTTAATTTCCGTTCTTATAATGAACACCCTCCTTAATAATGCTTTTGTCTCATATTCTCAGGAGCCTCTACGCGTCTTTAGTGCCGTGTTTTGGGTGAAAATATTTAAGAAATTGAGTATATTCTTAAAAAAAAAAGTTCTCATTAATAAAACAATATATTTTTTCTAATTTTCTTTACTTAGTTGAGTTTTGGACTGAAATCTCAGAAAATAACCAATTCTATTTCTCCATCTCTGGTGGATGAAAGTAAAAAGTAAAGATTTAGAAACTTTGTTTTTGATAAAACATTTCAAAAAAGATTAAAAACGGTAAGATTATCTTTTCATCTTTGTCGAACTCAATAATCTACAAAAATGACTGAAAACAAAAGAAAAGAAAACTCATTTTGAAAGCCGATCAAAGCAGAGGAAATCCTAAAATAACCTTTTCGCAAGGGGATCTCTCTATCATTGGCTCGAAAAAGCAAACGCTTTTTCAAATCTTATGAGTGACGTTATGACAACGAACGCCACGAGGATACTAAGAATGTTTACGGAATATAAGTAAAAAACATGAATATATGATTCTAGTAGAGTTTTACATCATTCATGAATTTTTCCTTATAAGGAAACGTTTAAAATTACCATTTTTACCCTCTTTTTTGTCTTTATGTAAACATCTATGATATTCTTTGAGAATTCCTGGTTCTGCAAGCTTGGATGTCCGGGTGATATGATGGATAACGATTTGGAATTGGATATCGGAGAATCAAAATCCAAAATCCAAATTTTATACGTTGTATTTTGCTTATAGCAACAGCGATTATCAGGCTGTTGCTGGTATAATTGTGGTGAAGGAAAGTAATTTGGTAATTTTTATAATCTGTGTATTTCCATCCCATTTTGTGGAATATAGTGGAGAGGTTTCCTGTTGGCTTTTCTATGGCTTTTAATTTCATTTTGAACTTTTGTTAGACATGCTACCAACTAATATAAGACGACACAGACGATACTGCTATTTAATCCATAGCCGAGATCGCAGAAATAGATTGAAGCTTTTATGCTTAAGTGAAAACAGTAGGGCACGTTAGAATTTGGACCTGGCATTCTGATTCCCATTCCGCGCGAGTAAGTTTCAATTTTCCCGAATACATCTTTTAATTTCCGTCATATCTATGTCCGACTACTACTCTTTTCCAATACCTGTGCGGAGAAACCAAACTGAAAATGTTTCGATGTGAGTTTGAAAATTTAACTCTAAGTGCGCCAAATGTTATGCAGGAAATACGCCTTCATATCTTTATTTTTCTGTCTCTCTTCAAGAAACTCATAAGCATGGCCGTCCATACTTGCCTATTAGAGAACGTAGATTTTGGAACCATGGTATTGCACAAAGTTTTAAAAAAAGTTTGGGTTTGACATCATAAATAATAACAAAATATTTCTTTGCAAAGCTTTACGGATTTTTTTTTTTTTTTTGAAGAATCAGAAGTGGCGAGAAGCCACTAGGATGCAGGAGTTTGCAGAAGATTTGGAGCAAGAGCAGATAGGAGTGATAGAAGAAAGGATGAGGAGAGGGATAGTGGATAGATCAAGGTAACTGGAGGTGTCGAGTGACATTACATTTGAATAGTTGGAGAGTATAGCTCTCGGGGAAACAGTAATTGGGAAGGGTGTTCCACAGGCGAGAGGTGCGAGATATGAAGCTATTGGAGTAGAAGAGACGGCTACATTTAAAAGTTTCTACAGTGTAAGGGTGAGAGCGGCATGCCAGCCTCGTAGGGCGCTTGAATTCATGGAGTCTGGGTACCAGTGAAAGCAGCTCATCGGAGCAATTACCATGAAAGTATTTGTAGAAAAGACAGAGAGAGGCGACGGCGCGTCTGTGACAGAGTGACTGTAGACGAGACGCTAGATCAGGGCCAATTATATTAAATATCCGTCTCTGGATCTTTTCAAGAACTCCGAGGTAAACAGAAGGTGCCCCAGACCATAAGTGGCAGCAATACTCCATGCAAGGGCGAACGGTTGATTTGTATATTTGAAGTATCGATTCCGGGGATAAAAATTTCTTGGCGCGGCACAGAGAGCCAACTTTATTTTATATGTTATTATCCTTTCACAATTTAACATATCGTAAAAGATACTCAGTTTTTGTGCATATGCATATTCGTGTGGACATGTTTCCTAGAGGCGGTGATATGTGTTTTATTTTGTAGTTTTCCGGAAATTATATTTTAGAATACCATTTGATTCAAGAAATTGTTGGATATTATAAGGTTTGTGCAAAAATAATGACGTAATGATGTCGTTTTTTGACGTTAAAAATACGTCAAAAAACGACATTATTACGTCATTATTTTTGCACCAACATAATCTATAGACTAATGTCATGAATGTTTCTTCATATTAGTTGTTCGATTGGTTGATTTTGTTTGGCGGTTTATTAACCTCTATGGTTAATTAATGTCGAAATCTAAATATTTTTAACGCGTTTGTATGGCTTCAACCACAGATAAAAATGTACTGTTGGTAATTTAACTATAAAAATGTACTGTTGGTAATTTTATACTTTCAACTGCAGATAATTTTGTAAATAATTTTATTCTTTCAGAATAAAGGAATGATTTGTAGATATATATTATGTAGATCATAAAATATATTGTTGGTAATTTTGCTATAAAAATGTATTTTTATATTTTAGTGTTGCATTGGTATTAAAATGGTATTTTATTTTATGAAAATGTACTATTGATTTTTGTTTGGGGGTTCAGTATTTGTTTATAGTTGGGACTCTAACAAGTGTTACTACTCCCAGGTCATTTTAAGTCATATGGCTATTTTCCATACGTGGCTTTGATGTGGTACAAGGCCGAATGTATGGCGCCACTAGCAAAGATCGAACTATACATTCATAATTGATCTAGCCATATTTTACGATATATGTGTTCTATGAACATCGAAAGTAAACACTGACATAATTTTTTTAGCTTCATTTTTTCCTAATTCCAAATGTCTGTAAAGTTATGACCATTAATCAAGTTAAAACAAACTAGAACATGTTACATCATTTATTTTTAGAAGATCAGTTTCGGATAGCTGTTATTTTTTTTTTTATGTTTTTGCTCGCAAAATCATTCGAAACTTAATTAATGTTATCATTGGCAGACAGTTAAACTTGACATTATTTTTTTAAATAAGTGACGCGTGTTGAAATCTTCACAGTATTTAATATTGTTGAAGTTATCATTTGTGTCGAGATTTCCAAACTCTAAGTCTCGTTCAATTTCGCAGAACAATCGATGAAATTTGAATAAGCTGATTTGTTTGGAAAAAATACTTTGACAAAAAACCTACTTAGCAGTTTAATAATTTCACAATATATAACTTTTTGGGGTTTTTTTGTGTTTTTTTTTCTTATAAAAATATATGAAATGAGGGCAATAACGAAAATAAAATACGACAAAACATTCTAAATTATTTCAATGCTTTGTAGTCTTTCTATATCCTGAATCAGTTTCACAACGACCGCTGGTTAATCGTCTGGTTGCTTTTAAAAATGTGATAGCGCCGACAGGATATGATAAATCTAACACATGTTGAATTAATTCGGTTTTGTATAGCTATCTATTAAATGTATTTAATCTTTTAAAGCTGCGGTCATTTAAAGTTAAAAAATAATCTTTATCTCTTAATTTTCCTGAATGCTTAGGTATCTTCTTGCTGTAGCCTTCTAGGGTCCTTAGCATTCAGTAACTTTCGCCAGTTTTGGTAGTATATTTTTGTTAACAGGAAGCATTACAATCATTAATGTGTTTGTTAATTACTTATATCTTTTAGTTACTAGAATTTGTTGAAATCCTCACAGTATTTAGTATCGTTGAAGTTATCCCTAACATTTTTGTAGAGATTTTCAAACTCTACGTTTCGTTCAATTTCGCAAACCAATGGATGAAATTTGAACAAGTTAATTTGCCTGAAAAAACACTGTGACAAAACCCCTACTTCGGGGTTTAATAATTTCTTCAATTTCATTTTATAGGAAATAATAATTTTAAAGACATTTTTTTTTGTTTTCTTTTTAACAGCGAATTCTTAGAATTTCTTACTCTTGAGCATGCAACATACAACTGACCATGCGTAAATATTTCTTTCTCGAGTCGAATTCCATATTTTGGAAGCATTTGACATTGTGATTTGTTTGTAGTACTCGCAAACGAAGGGCAATCTGGAAACAGAATTCTTGTAGACTCGGAAATATATTCCGGTGGTTTAGGAATAAATAATATTCTTGGGATTAATGTCATCTGTCCTGATACAAAACATGCTGTAGCAGAATGTCGTCCATAGTTTTCTTGAACGTAAGAGTTGTTCCATTACATAGGCCTTTCCGAGGATTTATATTGCGCAATAGCATTAATGCATTCCTGATTTCAACAATAGTTTGTGTCTTGTAAATCCATTTGGCACTAATGTATTCAAATACTTATAATTGAAACATAAAATATCTTTTGCATAAGCGAGGCTCTCTGTACTCCTCAACTTTATTGAATTACATTGCAACCAATCATGCATTGTCTTGTTTATATCATTATTACACATCTTCCCCATTTACAGTGCTACTACCGTGCATTATATTTTACCAGAATATATAAAAAAAATCTTAAAGAAAAGATATACAAAAAACAATATTGCATTTTTATTAAATAAATATTTCTTATTTTATTCATTAAATTATTTTTAAAATAGTGGGAATATTTTTTTATGTTTAAGAATAAACCTGTAAATTTTTTCTAAAAAAAAAACAAAAAAACAATGAACAAAAATTATTGTAGTAAGCTAGGTACGCTAGTAAAGCCAACTGTACTTTGTTCCTTTTTTACCTGTCAGCATTTCACTCAAAAATTTGTTTTCGATGTGCCAATGTATGCTATTTTAGAGGGTGTGTAGGACGGACGGGCGGAAGGACTAACGGAAGTCATAAAATTTTATATATAACCGATTACATACATTTCTCTCCAGAATATATCATACATATATATAAGTCTACTATTCGTCCATGCTTAGAATATCCCTACCACATACGGCCTGGTGCTCTTCCTGTTTACTTTGAGCGCCATAGTAAAATCGAAAGAAGAATCAGCAATATTATTGATCCTGACCTGAGTCATTTTCTCATTGCCATAAGGTTGCCCCCCTGTCTTTTCTATAAATAGTTTTATGTTAATCGCTTGCTCTTCAATATGGTTTCATGTAAGTAGTTTTTCTTTTCCTGTTGTAAATACACATTGGGGCTAGTTTTTAAATTGTTGCTTTATCCCCCCGCCCCGACGGACAATGGATTGACCAGTTAGGCCTACATTGTCTTTCTCAGGCATTATTGCAGATGAAGTCATAATGAATTTATTTGGTGTAAGGAATATTGTTGTATGTTTGGGTCAGTTTCTTTGGCTAAGTTTAACGTTAAGACAGAAGAGGACAGTCGTTTTTCCCACCCCTCTTTTTGGCCTTGTATCAGATTTCTGTACATAAGCAGAATGACTATCGCTCTTCACTTCGTATCTAGCCTTCATGAATTTAAACGCAGTAATAGACTGGCGTCGAGATCTAATCAATTTATAGATGAGCTGCATAAATGTAACCGTAAGTTCTATGATAACAGTTTCTTTTCTTGTACTTCTCCCTTGTAGAATTCCATCCCGGCCCCATTTTTAATCTGCAGTAATTTAAATGCAATGTCAGTCGACATCTGCTGCCCTCCTTATTATTCTTCCTGTTCCTGCTTTTAGTAATGTTTCTGTTCTTCCTCCTCGAGCAATACTTTTGTGTCTTAGTGGTTTTACTTCCTTGCTTGGATTGGAATAGATTAAAAATAAAAAAATATCCAAAAAATGTCTAGTAAATTTTGGAACCCTACAAATATAAAACGCAGTGAAATTACCGCACTTATCGCCATATCTTGCCTGCTTCTTTGTCTCTGACTTTCCCGACCAATTCCGAAAAACGCTTTCAAAAAAGAAATGCTCGAGAATTTTATTTTTTTTGCTATTTGGCTGTAATTTCCCAAACACTAAAAACTTAAATTTACAAAATGAAAGAAAACCATTCGCTGGAAGATATTTTAAACGCCAACAGTTCCAATCCTAGGTATGTTGAAAATGTCGGGACTTAAACTCAACCCTGACTTCAAGTGAAATGCGTACCCATATGCTGGAAAAATGGTGGGTACTCTGTATTGTTTCAGTAAGAAATTGAAACCTCCTGCTATCCTTTATCTTTACGAGAGCCAGATCAGGCCGAAAAAAAAGTAGTGTTGCCATAAATTGGTAAGAACTAACAAGTCTTCACCTTCCAGTCTCGACAAAGCCTTAAAGTGTCTTCGCGTTCTTGTGGGTGACAAATTGTTTTCCACCCTATCACTCATTTCTCGCAGACGAAACGATACTAGTCACTCACTGCTCTGTCACTACTTTCATACTTTCATGCAAAATAGATTCTTTAGTTCCAAAAGATCTCACCTTCATAGCTAACGTCAGCCATCCTATGTACATTGTAGCGAACCACCCCCACCTATTCCCTTTGCATTATATTGCTAATATGTAAGTTCCACTCGAACAGCTTCTAACCTTAACCGCTACTTTGTGGAATTAATTCCCAAAAGGTTTCTTCCCCGGTCTTAACCCATTCAAGATTAGGATTAACCGTTATGTTCCTCACGTATCCGCATAAACACTGACACTTACTCTGTTAACCTCTACCTCGAGTTACTCTCGGGCCCTGTACAGGGTGAACATCGTTGTAGAAAAATAATGTCAAATTCTTGTATTTACTAGTGTGGGTATTATGTTAAATTATATCTAGAAGCAAGGCTTCTCATCGGGATATAAGAGGATTTGAGGAACTTGGAAGGATTTCTAAATTTATGTTATTCCCAGTTTCACCCAGTTCCGTTGTGGTAGCACCAGTTAGTGCTCCAGATATGGGTAAATAGTAAACTCCCAAACAAAAACAAAAAACTATGAAAATATCAACATACTTTTTATGGGAAAAATAACAGTAATATGTTTTTATACAAAAATATGATCAACAAAACATATTTATGGCAATATCAACAACAATACATTTTATCTCTAGTTGAAGCCATAAATTGTGTTCAAAATATTTAGACTTTGTTATCAAATAACGCATAGAGGTTGATATGCTGCTAAAAAATAAACAAACAACGTAAAATAAGACTTTCATGATATTAATCTATATTTCTATCCTACAATTTCGTAAAGAAATCAAACTGTATTGCAAAATATAACTTCAACAAAACTACATGCAACACACATATCACCCCCTTTTTAGCAATTATGTTCACACAAACATATATATCCAAAAAGCTGAGTATGAACTTCCATGTATTCGATTGTGAAAGCAGAATAAATTATATCATATTTTTATTACTTCAAAGCAGCCAGGAAAAATTAAATTTCGGCATTAGATGACTCATGGGGAACCGATATGCCGTTAAAAAAACAAAGCAATAATTTTATTTATCAGAAATTCTTGATCTAGGCTTGTATTACTATGCTTTTTTCAGTGCCGAATTTTAAAATCCCTCTAAATGAGGCCCATTGAGTTATATCCAAAATTTAAGTAAACTAGGATACCTAGATCTAAACCACTATTTTTTGATTAAGGAGGTGACCGTTTTAATCTTAAATCTGGCTCTTAAGTAGAAATAGCATTTATAAACCTCCATAATTGAACTGAAAATCATTTAGGTGGCTCGAAAACCACAGGTATCTCTTTGGATGTATAAGGTGAGCAATAAAAACAAAGAGTGCATTTGTCATCTCATCTTAGAACTTCATTATTGCTGACATATTCTGTCTATAGTATCATCAGCAATCTGTTGCAGAACTATATTTTTGTTGCCTTTTCTTCACCCGTGAGGAAAATTTCCAACATTCACAGCCATAGAGGGGGCTTCTTATTACATAACAGTTTAGCACGTTTTTCTTTCTTTTCGTACCTCGACCCCATGCATTTAAGCGACTAGATTGGCTGCTAGGTCTCATCTTCAATTGAAATAGCTAAATTTAACCCTATGTTCTGTTCTAATAGTTTATTTTCCTTTATTTTTCACCTGTAGAAAACACATCCGATTTCTACGAGTTACAACTGAAAAGATCACAGTCTGACCAACTTACACTCATGGAATGGGATTAAATGATGTTTATTTTTCTTCCATAGGTGTTGCAGTGTTTGGATCCCATTCGTGAAGAAGCTTTCATCCTGTTGGTCAAAAAGTCATCAACGGCAGATGTGATGTCATTATCAATACGATACTGGTTCCCAGCCAAATGTTGGGGGGCAGATCATAGTCAGATGGGAGCAAATCAGGAGAATAGCGTTTGGACCGATGATAATAGCACAATAACAAACATTGTCCATTTTCAAAAGAAGTCGCAACTAGTTATTATTGAAGCCTTTTTGCACAGTGAGATGTCAGTTTACCGGGAAAAAAAAATTCAGTTATTAATAAGGGGAGTCGAAATCAATTCATGCAAGATTCACTGCTCAAGCATCACTTCTCCATAGTCAGCCTCTGAAACTTTCATCCCACCCTCGTACCTAGAAAGAAACACTATATTTATTAATTACAAGAGTTAGCAGTAATGCATGCAAACTTTCACTGCCCTAGTATCACATCTTCATATTCAGCCTCTGAACCTTTCAGCCCATCTTAGTACCTGGAAAAAAACAATGCAGTTACTAATTGCAAGAGTTCGCATAAATACATGTAAGCTTTAACTTACCTAGTATCACATCTTCATAGTTAGTCCACCCTCTTAACTTCCTTGCTATCTACAATCTTCCAAAATTTAAATGTAACGTCAATCGCTATTTTCTGTTTTCTTGAAAACTGTTCATTTATTGCCTTTTTTCATTCTCCTCCATCTCCAGTAATCCCTTGAACCTTAGTGGCATTGTCACCTTGCCTGGTTTGAAATGATTAAAAAAATAATAGTTCTTTTAGCTTTAGGAAGACATCTTACATAACAGTTCTGCGCTCTCGGTGCTAAAATAAAACTTATATTATTGTTTTCATTATTGTTTACTCTCAGATATTACTCTATCATTAATTCAATGAATAAAAGTGCTGATATTCTTCTCCAGAAGTTTATTTCCATCATATCGCGCAAACAACGTGTTGTTGGTGAAATATTATAGGTCTAAGAAGCCATTTCTCCGCTCAAAAACTCTGATATTTGATCATTTTGTTAGATTTTGTAGAGTGGCATAAGCCGAGTACTCTGCAGTATTTCCTTGTAAATGATATCGCCTTGTGTAAATGGGTATATTTCCCGAATGGTGAACAAGTAACATTTCATCAACAGACAACATCAAAAGAAATTAGCTTTATCTGTATATCTGGACTGTTAAATACTTTCTTTAGATAAGCGATCTGAACAACGCCATTTTGTGAAGTGATTTATCGCGAGAGATAAGTTAAGGACATCAAACGGAAGACATAACTGCTTCACAAAAAGAAATCTAAGCTGCCATATTGTCGTTTGCCGCAAGAATAGAACAAGACAGAAATTGATAGTTTAGTGCGTGAAGAACGAGACATATACGTTAGATGTACTTTTGACAATCAGTATTATTCCAAAACAGCTTGTTCATTCAAGACCGAGATTATCATAGTTCTCCACAGCTTCATTATTCTTTATCAACTGCGAATTTGAGCGGCGTTTGAAAAAAAAAATAGTGGAGCATTTTCCAGTAGACTTATCCCTGGTTTCGACATAAAATTTTCCCTTCCTTTTGACTGGATACAAATCAAAATTCCACTCAACAGACTAGGTCGGAATTTGAAACCGGCTTGCTCAATTCATTTTCTGTAACGCTCACCACACATCCTACACATCAATAAATCTATGTCTCCTCTTTATTTTCTTGAATTATTATAAGTGGAAGGATTAATTTTTGACTCGTATTTCTTCTATCATACAAAATTTACAATAATGTCTGTTTGCATAGTGCCTGTAGCCAATCCCTGTAACAAACATCAGCTCAGACATATTTGTGTCTGTCTGAAAAAACCAGAGCTTACCAGTATTTTTATGCTGCAACTATTCTGAGCGGACCTTAGCTAGAGTTTCTAGGGGGAGAACGCATTATCTGACGTGATCAACAGTCTGAACAAGGCCAATACACTCAAACCCTCAGTCACAATGACTTATGAATTCGTGCTAGCATAGCCACCAACTGTTCCATCTACCCACTTCCACTCACAAGGCTTGGATCAACCAATGGTATGGATTTTAAGATTATTTCCAAAACTGCCGCACATTGGGATCGACTTCTCACGTCGATAACCTCGATAATTGATCAGTGCGGTTTCAGTGTCGACTTGCTCGATGATCAAGCGTACCAAATGAAAGTTGTCCTCAATAGTATTACTCTTCAGTGCACAACTCTTCACGGAGCCAATCAAACTAGGGACAGCCTGCAGGCGGCTGGCTAAGACCGTGATTAAAATCTTTCGGTCGGGTAATGGTTAGCGGCGTGGACTGAGGAATTGGAGAGGCGAGTTCGAATTCCAGTGGAATCCATTACATTCACTTAGGTGCTTGTACCATTGGGAAAGGTACGAGTCCTCATTTTCTCCCCGCAGATATGCGTAAATATCAGGACAGACTGGTTTCTTATAGCCTTGGATGGCAAATGGTCAACCGCAGAAAGAAATGGTAACCTACTGCCGGAAAAAAAATCTTCCTTGTCAGTCATATATCAAACGATACATGATCGCCTAAGCGTGTATCACGCTTGGCACATAACTAACTGAAAGGCCGATAATAACCTCTACAATCTCTAGACTTTTTGTCCTTGCGTCTCTCGTCAGATTCGAAACCGTATCTCATGATTAGATTATTTTAAAATTATTTTTTGAAACATTTCACTCCAAGCAAGTGCTACAAGGCGTGAAAGAATCTATGAAGACAAGAAGTCGAGGAAAAGTCGAGGAAAAGGACACGCTTCAGGAGGACGGAGGATGGCGATTGGCGTTACATTTACATTTTGTAAGTTTGTAGGTCGAAGGGAAGCAATGAATTAAAAGGGAGTTCCACAAGTCACAAGTGCAGGAAAATAAACTGTTAGAATAAAAGTGGCGGTTGTATGTAGCTAGTTCACCAGTAAAACAGTGAGACCTATCTGATAATCTCGTAGCGCGCTTAAATTCATGTAGTCGATGCATTAGTAAAAAAGAAGGTATTAGAACAGTTGTCATGGAAATATTTGTAGAAAAGACAGAGGGAAGCCACGTCGGCGAGAAAGTGACTGAAGTCAAGATGCTAAGTCAGGATCGATTACATTACAGATCCGTCTTTGGATTTTGTCAAGAATCTCAAGATGGATAGCTGGAGGACCAGACCAAATATGGCGGCAGTATTCAATTGAAAGACAAATGGCTGATTTATAAATATGCAAGAGATATTCTGAAGAGAAGAAATGCCTGACAAAACACAGCATACCAACTTTCGTAGCAGTTGACCTTGCAATTGACTCGATATAGTGAAACAGAATGAGAATACTTTAGTGAGGAAAAGACAATAAAGGAATAGGTTCGGGTGATCCAGATGATGACGATTGACATTGCCTTTAAATCTTTGAAGTTTGTTCGTCGTAGGGAAGCAAGAAATCGAAACGGGGTTCCACAGGTGAGAAGTGCGAGAAAAGAAACGTTTAGAACAAAAGTGGCGTTTGCATCGAGCTAGTTCACCAGTAAAACGGTATGACAGAGTTGCCAGTGTAGTAGCTTGCTTGAATTCATGAAGTCGAAGCATTAGTGAAAAAGAGGGTATTAGAACAGTTGGCATGGAAATATTTATAGAAAAGGCAGAGGGAAGCCACGTCGGCGAGAAAGTTAACTGTAGTCAAGATGCTAAGTCAGGATCGATTACACATCCGTCTTTAGATTTTTTCAAAAACCCCGAGATGGAGAGCAGGACCACCAGACCAAATATGGCAGCAGTATTCAGTGCACGGACGAATGGTAGATTTATAAATGTGCAAGATGGATTCTGAAGAGAATTTTTTTTCTGACACGACACAGCAAACCAAATTTCCTAGCACCAGACATAGGACTTGATTTAATATAGTCGCTCATTTCAAGTCTGTGGAAAACGGGAGCCCAGTAAGGCATAGGACCCAGAGCGCAGACGTGCAGTCTTTCGTTTATCTCGGTTCAACCATTATACCATCCGGTGAGGCTGCTGCCGAGGTTGAACGCCGTATAGGAGCTGCAAGGTCCGCATTCGTGCGTCTCAAGCGGTCACTATAGCGGCGACGGGAGATTTCCACGACTAAGAAGGGACACATCTATCAGACTATTGTTCGGACTATCCTTCTCTATGTCTGCGAAACGTGGCCACTTAGAGCGGTTGACCTACGAAGGCTTGAAGTGTTCGACAACGATTGCCTTCGCTGTATTCTACGATGCCGCCGAATCGATCATGTGCCCACGACCACTCTACGTCGCCGCCTGAGTCTCCGTTCTCTTCCACCCGTCCTGCTCCATAGTCGCCTCGATGGTTCGGGCACGCAGTTCGACGCCCTGAAGGAGAGCTCATCCGCGATGTACTTCTCCCTCCTTCTCTTCCTGGCTGGCGAAGACGTGTCGGTGGGAAGCTGAGGACGTCGGCTAGGACAATCAAGGATTACCTAGCAGTACTATCAGGTCCACAAGTAGTTGATCTTCGACGATGGAAATGCAATTGGCTCGCCATTTCGTGTGACCTGGCTCGGGGTCGGCGAGCGTGGGCAGCGATGGTCCGTGATGCTGTACTTGCTCGGGAGGAAGCCGGTTCAACCCGACCAGGGAGAAAACCGGTACAAGTCAAATGTAAGTCAATAAGGCATAAAGTATTTTAGTATTATTATATTATTTAGTATTATTATATTTTAGTATTAGTAGTATTAGTATTATCATTATTATAATAATGATATACATCTTACTATTTAACACATAGCTGGGGAAGAAGAAGTGGATTAAAACACACACATATACATATAGATAGATACACGTTGGGCGCATGGCCGAGTGGTTAGAACGTTCGTTTTTTTGAGCTGGGTTCGAATCACACCCTGGTCGATTTGTCAGGAAGGAGACTCCCTGGTGTTATCAGAATGGATCGAGGTCGATCCCAGCGTGAGGCACCTTTGGAAAGTGCATAAAAAGCATAACACGTTTTGACCCAAGCCTTGTAAGTGAAATTGGGGTCCCTGGATAGCTGTGCTAGCACGAAGCTACAAAGTCATCGTGGCGGAGGACTTGAGCGTCTGGCCTTGTTCAAATTGGTGATCACGCTAGATAACACGCTATCTACCAGTAACTAAGTTCTTCTCAGCATAGTTGAAGGTGGGCCTTAGCGAGCGTCTGCAATAGGAATTGGCTAGTCGCCCTAGTAGACGGATTCCCTCGAATATGTTTTTGTCCTAAAACATCAGGGCTTCCTCCCAATCGATTTCAAAGCTAATGCCGGCAAACGGTTTTTTGCAACTTTTAAAATTATTCTTTTCTGAATCGTATTCCTTTCATCTTCATTTCACTTGACTTATTAACACTAGTATTATTAATATTATTTTATGGTATACTAGCAGCATGGCCTGGCGTTGCCTGGCGTTGCCCGTGCTTGCTTCAAAAATCGTACGACTCATAGAGCAATAAAATATTTTTGCCCTTCCTTGCCTTTAAAAGAGCTCCCTTCTCCGTGCTGATGTTGCTACATGCCTTACTTCTTGCCTATCCCACACTGCGAATTTTTTCTAAGTTCTATACTAAACATTAAATCTGTTACGAAAAAAGAACTAAACAAAATGAACACAAAACGATCAGCTTTAAAAAAAAAACTCGTAACTGAAAAAAAGAATGTTCACAACAAATATTTTTTCACACCCAATCCAGTTCTGCGAAATCAGAATTAATGTTGCGTTTAAGCAAGCGAATGAGCCAATTGGAGTAAAGTGACATGCAAATTTAAATTTTTCCCACTTGTGACGAATGCAGCTATCGATTTTTTTTGCATGCTAGTTAAAATTCGTGTCAGTCAGCTGTTGGCTCTCATGCTGGCCAATAGAATCTTCCTGCCTATTTGTGGCAGCCAGCTATAGGCTCTCACTCTGGCCAGTGCAAAATGGCCGCACACTACATGAAAACTGCCGTAGAAGCATGAAAAATCCATTATTTCCTCTACTGATGGGAGTTGGTAAATGCAAAGTCGGTCTTGGCCTTCTTGCTAACTTGGAGTATTTGCATGTAAATTTTGCTGCAAAGCCATGCATTCGTTACACACACACACACGCGCATACACACACACACGCATACACACACACATCCTGCCTTTTATAGATAGAGATGGTATATTTTAGTATTAGTATTATTATATTATTTTATATTTTAGAGGAAGCAGAGTCAAGAATGATCGATTTTTGACATGTACTTCTTTCATCTCAATTTAAATTGATTTATTTACAGTATGGCGATATCCCTTTGATTGCGTTGGTTCTCGTAATATCGCCGAAAGTAAGCAACTGGGTGACTGCTTGGAAATAAAACCTACTGTAATCGTGAGTGACCGGTGGGTGTAATGGATCCAGAATGTGAAATGTGAAAGCCGTGTTCGAATTCGAGTCGAAATCGTTACATTTACATTCATACCACTGGAAAAAGTATGAACCCATATTTTCTCCGTTTCCCCAGTTATGCGTAACGGAAGCTTTTCAACAAGTTTAGAAGAAAGGAAAAAGTCCGAATTCAAGAAGTGTTTATTTAACGGCATGTCAACTACTTGTGGGTCATTTAATGACGAAATTTATTTTTTGGGGGAGCATTAATAATTTTATTTCCAAGAATGAATCGCTGTTATTTTTATATATTATATATTTTTATATTTTCATGGTGTTTGAACAACAGATTGGGCCCAACTACTGGCCCATAGTAAGGAACGTAACAGGTGCTACAACCCTAGATATGGGTGGCTCTGGGAAAATTAGCAATTAACATGTGGAGTCACGCTCCTCAAAACCTCCCGATTAGAGTCCTTGCTGCCGGATGAAGTTTATTGACTTTGACTGACACCAAATCGGTAGGGTTTCAGTCCCGGCTAGTCGCACTGAAGAGCTGCGAAACACACACAAACACACACACACACACACACACACACACATATATATATATATATATATATATATATATATATATATATATATATATTGACAGAAATATAGAATAGTAGAAACAAGTGGTAACTTAAGCTGTCTAATTACCTTATAACTGAACAGAACTGTTAGGAGTGCAGCGATTATCAAGATACAGAGAATGCGTCTAATATGTTAATAGTTGGAGGAAACTGTAATAGTAACTTATCTTTATTCAATTGACACAAAGAGGAAACATAAAACAGTGCAAAGTTTTCTTGACAACACAATATTATCACAACAGGTTTCTTTTTTTGATTTGCATCATATCTAATCTGATTGAACTCTACCTGTCAGCTTGTTCATATCTACCTGTCTATATATCACAGATTCTTAAGATATATCTATGTATATCTTTTATATTACTCTTATTCAGTGTATCTCTCTCTCTCTCTCTCTCTCTCTCTCTCTCTCTATCTATCTATCTATAACACTTAACAGAACAGCTTGAAATCTGTATCTTTCCAGTTGAGCATCGAGTGGAATAATCCAGTTGAAAGATGTCCTTCCAGCAGGAGGTAATTGAGGTTTCTAGCCAGTAAAATATTAGTGAAAGGAACATGTTCTAAATTGATTACCGCATCAAGCTGCACTCTCGTGACTGACAAGATGTATTTATATTTTTTACACCAGGGAATTAGTTTCTATTTGCAGAAATATGCGAGAATACTCCGTGACTTAGTTCCTATTTACACGAGACGAATTTCATTGGATTAATTTTTTAAATGTTTTCTGCTTTATCAGTGAATATAAATGATTAATGGGAAAATGGTATTTCATATATATAGTAGGTTGGTGCAAAAATAATGTCGGTTTTTGACGTATTTTTAACGTCAAAAACCGACATTATTTTTGCACCAACCTTATATATATATATATATATATATATATATATATATATATATATATATATATATATATATATATATATATATATATATATTATGAAATGAACAAAGTCCAAAAATTATTATATTTTGGGATATTTTTTATGTTTATACGTTATTTTTATAGATACAAATACTTAAGTAAATGCTCTGTTTATAATAAACAGTATTAATAAAATTTACCGGACTGAAGGTCCGAGAAATTTTCATAGAAAATACGCGTCCTCCGACAGTAATCGATCCTGTATCCTATACGGAACCGTCATATAGCCTGACGTGCCTTAACCAATTGTGTCACAGAGTTTTATGTTTATACGTTTTTTTTATAAAAAACAATGTCACATTTTGTCTTTTACATAATGTATAACGTCATTTGTTTACATTGAAAAAACAAAACAAAAACTAATTAAGACATGCGTGTCCGTCAACCTTAAACAATAATCTTTGTCAATTTTATTTTTCAGTCTTTATGATGGTCGATACTTGATCTATCTCTTACTGTTACATCCCCGGGTAACGCCGGGCTCTACTGCTAGTATATATATATATATATATATATATATATATATATATATATATATATATATATATATATATATATATAGTCACACACAGACAGACTGTTTCGCTGTATCACAGCTCCTCAGTTTGACTAAACGTCCGATTTCTTCAAGCCGGGGCCGAAACTCGACCTATTTGGCATCAGTCAGAGATCCTACTTCAAAATTATCGGCGCACGGCAGAAAGAGTTGGAAATTTTAGGGTTTTATACTCCAGTGGCCATGATAACTGAAATCTTACTTGAAGATTAATACAATAATAGCAAGTGTAGTCACAGTTTTTAAATTTACCCATTTCTCCAGAGAGCTCTATCGAGGTGGGGTGTTCAGAGAGCATATATATATATATTTTATATATATATAGTCATCCACAGACAGACTATTTCACTGTACATACATACATATATATATGTGTATGTGTGTGTGTGCGCGTGTGTGTGCGTTTGTGTGTATGTAAGATGATCCTAAGGGGCCAGAAAAACTTGCCTAGGTTCCACCTAAACGGATCGTCAGGGCGATGCTGACGATCCGTTTAGGTGAAACCTAGGTTAGTTTGCATGTCTCCTTAGGATCATCTTAGGTTTTTCTCTAATTAGTGTATTGAGCAATCAACAAAATATTCCAATTCATGTTAAAGCATAATTTGCCAAACCTCAAAATGCTTAATCTCAAAAACCACTAGACTAATTGATTAACGCCAGCAATATATGTGTGAAGTCTAGTGCACACTTTTTGCAAGAGCTGAATGCAGAGGACTGCTGCAGAATGTACTACAAGTTCTTCAACCAAGCCTCCGCAGGTTTTGAATTAAGAGTTGTCCTTCTTCTAGACCGGTTGTCACCCAAGGCTTTAGAAATCTGTCTGCCCTTCCATTTACCCATAGCTGGGAGAAGAGGAATAGAATTGATACCTTTCCCAAGGGTATTAGCACGTAAGTGAATGCAGTGGATTCGACTGGAATAATGAATAGTGGCTCGGATTGAAGAATCGATTAATATACCTGAAGAAGGCCGGAGCGTACAACGGCCGAAACGTTGTGACAAATATGGCGACAAAGATGAGGACAATAGTCTACTAATGTAAATACTGTACATAATACCTCATCTCAGAAATATAGACAGTTCCTTATCGTGTTGTTTCTTCTTGAAATTTGCGTAGTATTTTCTGGGCAGGGTATCCCGTATTAAATTCTCCTTTAATCTGGGTACGCTGAACCCCACATAATCATGCATAATACGCACCCCTTGTTTGGTAATCAAACCCTATAAATTGTACCTCTCTAATTTCATTCCGGACAGCGTTTCCTACACTTATTATACTTAAAAAAAATGGTTTTAAACATAGAATAATATTGTACTAATTTAGTTTTATGACAATTATGGTGTTATTTTAAGGGTAATTTATTTAAAGATTTTTTTGTAGTTGTGTATAATACGCAACCCTAATTATGTTTATTATGTTTTGGAAAAATTGCGTATTATACATGGAGAATTACGGTATTTGGCGAACCTAAAGTCAAAAAGTTAAAGCCGGTAACATAGTATGCATAAATGAAATATAGAAAAACAACGTGAAAAAAAAAAATAACATAAAAAATTAAAATAAAAAAATATTTTATGTTTTATCCACTCCCGGATTATAGCCGCAACATAGCAACCGACATTGGAAAGATTTTCCTACAACTAATCGATAAACATTTCGGATCTTCTTCAACACTCAACAGAAACAACATAAAAGTATGCTTAAGAAAAATGAAAAAAATTAATATTACCTTATCATAACAAATTATTGTATAACTACAAATTTCAAAAGTAACAACACCAATTAAAACATACAAGGAAATATAAAGATTTTAATATCAATGTTCCGTGTTTGGATTTTAGCATCATGCTGACGTGCATGACTTTTTTTCTGTTAGTTCTCTCACTTGTTATGCATATCTGTTTTATCTATGATATTCATTCTTCAATTTCTGCACATTTTTCATTGGGCCATTCCTCTTTAAGTTACCTGCATTTTTTCCTAATTTATTTGTACAGATTCCAATAAGCTGCACCTTAAATTAGTATTGTTATTTGCCTTTTTTTTTTTCATCATGTTCAAGAATTCATCTGTCATCCATTCTTTTTTCCTTTGTCTGTTTTTCTTTGGTAGAATTTCGATTACTGATGTTTCTCTTGAAGTGTCTCACTTCGACTTTCCATTTTTATTTTGTTTTTTGTTTATATTTATTTTTTACTCTGTTCTTAAATTAGTCCTTCAGATTCGGGTTTCGTATTGCAATTTGTGGGCTGCCCTGACACTCCAATTTCCGTAGTTTCACACGCTACATAAGGAGTAATGAATAGCTGCTCGGATTGAGGAATCCCAGTCGAATCCATTGTATTCACTTACGTGCTAATACCCTTGGGAAACGTATGAATCCTCTTCCTCTCCCTCCAGCTACGAGGAAATAGCAGACCTATATCCTTGTGTGGTAACTGGTCTAGGAAAAAGACAGCTATGAATTCAAAAGCTGATCCTCCAGGTTGGAGCCAACAAAATACTCACTTAAAAACTGGCATGTTACAGAAACCGCATATCTTCCGTGTTCCTCAAGGAATTTAAAGGTAGAATATATAATATATCACACGTCACATTACCATAATTTACTTCTCCCCAGGTGGTCGACTCCGCAGTCGGTACTTGGGTATGTTTTGCAATGTAAAACTACATTACCGTGTCTCTTATAGATAGTTATATAGCTGATTTGTTTTTTTTTATTTCTTCTCTTGGGTTTCGCCGTGTCCATATATCTCTTGGCTGTTCTTGAAACCAGGTTTTTGCTACTACTTAGTCATTCGCCGAACACCATTGGATTCATTTACTGAAAACTAAAAAAAAATTGTAACAACGACCATCAGGATATATCGTGGAATGTGGTGGCAAAAACTATATCATCTAATGGTAATGGAAAAAATGTAATATTTGCCTTTTTGAAAAATTTATCATACTGCAAAATATAGATAATGCAAATTTATTTAATGAAATAAATGAATTAATAGTAACCAGTAGACATACAAATAATGTTATATTGAAAACTGTTGAAGCTATTTGATTGCGGTAAATGCCAACACCTTACATGCATAAGCTATATATGATTACCCGACCTCAGATAATAAAAAAAAAAAAATATATCTCAGAATTGTTGCTATGGTAATGGGAGAAAGTAGCTAGAGTGAATCTGATTGACACAGATTGACCTAAAGCTCTGTCGTACATGTACACTAAGTTATGACGTTCTCGCTCATTTCTGTTACATATAGTCGTGCTTGGGAGGAAAGTGTGTAGAGTGTGTTCGTCAACCAGTAACACATAGAATAGACATCATGGCTTGTGCATGAGTTTTGGGCCAAGTACAACATTCTTCATGTTCGAAAACCACCATTTTCCTCAGATCTCGCCACTTGTGACATTTTCTTATTTCCGGAACAATTTGGAAAAACAAGATTTCAAGACGGCGGGCAAATACAATAAATTCAACGTTTACCGCTGCTCATTATCCTAATAACGCAATTCTAGAAATGCTTCCATCAGTAGAAACGACGCAAGATAAAGTGTGTGGCTTTAGAAGGGGACTATTTCAAAGGAGATTAAAGGTCGAATTTATACATAAATATATATATATATATATATATATATATATATATATATATATATATATATATATATATATATAGTATTCTTTTTATAAAACCAGTCTCGATACATTTTGATCAGCTCTCGTATATACATTTTTATATGCATATATATTTATATGAATTAAAGATTGAGCAGAAACATGACACACATTGTTGCCGCTTGGTGTTGACCTCAGTGTCCACTTTTATACTTACATACGCTTATTCTCTGATAATGAACACTTTTACCTATAAAAACGATTGTTTTTGCACGAAATCAATTAGAAATGGATATCCGTTGGATGTTTTGGAATCTGTTATTGAGCCTTCCCTTTGTAAACAGAGGGAATGCTTGCTGGGTCTGAATATTATTGGACTCTAGTCTCCTTGTAATTCATATTTTTTTCTTCCCCCCATTTAATTACATTCGATAATTAAATAATTTACACGCTTTTAAATTCCCAGAATAAATACTTGATAAGTCCTGGGACGAAACCGGTAGTTCTGTTTTGGCTTTTTAAAAAAATGCCTTCTTACTATCTGTTCCTTTCTAATATATATATATATATATATATATATATATATGTATATATATATATATATATATATATATATATATATATATATATATATATATATATATATATATACATACATATATATATATATATAAATATACATATATATATATATAAATATACATATATATATATAAATATACATATATATATATATATATATATAAATATACATATATAAATATACATATATATATATATAAATATACATATATATATATAAATATACATATATATATATATATATAAATATACATATATATATATATATATAAATATACATATATATATATATATATAAATATACATATATATATATATATATAAATATACATATATATATATATAAATATACATATATATATATATAAATATACATATATATACATATATATATATATATATATATAAATATACATATATATATATATAAATATACATATATATATATATAAATATACATATACATATATATATATAAATGTACATATATATATATAAATATACATATATATATATATATATATATATATATATATATATATATATATATATATATAGTTAACTACGATACTGCGTTGGGAAAAATACTGAAGACGTCATGCCAGATCAGGCCCAATAACGTCGCAGATAATTCTCTGTATTTTTCAAGAATTTCTTAATATATAGCATAAGAACCAAACCAGATGGATGGGCGAATGGCAGATGTATAAATATGCAAGATAGATTCTGACAAGATTACGTTTCTATTATGATCTATCAGATGTACCTAAAATATCAATTGATACAATAGTTGAAAACGTTAGCCCCAGACTATATTATATAAGGCTAAAGTGGCAACAATATTAAAATCAATGTGATTAGATTGGGAAAATATTTACTGAAATATATGGAGACAATATCCTATCATACAGTTGTAAAAGATACAAAATTTAACAGCTTAATAGGAAAACATATGGAGAAATTAAGAATAAAAGAGAAAACACCTTTAGTAAAATGGTGTCTAATAAAAAAGATGAAGTGAAATAGGGAAAAATTGCAGTCTCCGTGTGGAGACGAAACTGAAAATAATTGAATTTAACAATGTGAATAGTTAATTAAACAAACGTAATTAAATTATTTCTTATTGTTGACACGTAGGCGATTTTTGGTGAAAAGCGGGAAGACAACGTTATATCTTGAGAGCGTCCAAAACAAACAGACACCGATTCAGGAAAATTGCTATACATGAAACAGGATATAAATACGTAATCATATATATATATATATATATATATATATATATATATATATATATATATATATATATATATATATATATATATATATATATATATTTTGAACAATAAAAATTAAAAAATTAAAATCCTCAGACACACTGGGTTGTAGATTAATATTCTTTCGTTTTTTTATTATTATTCCATTTAGATTCCTCGACTAGTTTCGGCCGAAATGGCCATCATCGGGAGGAGAAATATTTCTGCTTGCTGCTAGCACTAAACTACAGAAATGAATCTCTTGATGGAGAAAATGAACTTTTGTCTGTAGTTTTCATTTGTTTTTTTGTTTTTTTATCTTTTTAACATGAATCTTTTAACATTCCTTGTGTTGGTCAAACAGTCTCTTTTAAGTTGTTATTTGAGATAAGAGCTGGATGCTGCTATGAATTCTCTGGTCAGTTTGACAGTTTTATTGGACTTGGTGAGGGGATGTGTCTCTGTTTAGTGTTTGTTTGTGTGTGTGTGTTATTTGGTTCTTAGGGAGTGAGTGAGTATGATATGTGTAAGCGTGTGTATTGTTGTGGGTGTGTGTTATCATTTGACTCATTAGGGAGTGAGTGCGTATGATGTGTGTAATTGTGTCTATTCGTGTGGGTGAGTGTATAAGTGTGAGGCTTCCATGTGTGTATATATATATATATATATATATGTGTGTGTGTGTGTGTATGTGTGTGTGTGAAATATTCTTTTACAAGTTCTTCATACCAAAACAAGGACAAAAGTCAATATAAAACATAAAATATATATCTCCACGAATACATAAATCATAAATCATATATTTGTCCGCAAATCCTTCGTTTTTTTGGTTTTTTTTTTTAAGTTACCAAATTTAAAGTTCACGGTAGACGATGTTAAAGTTATAGTCCAATATACAATCCAAAAATAGTTTTACAAATTTTGTGGGCGGCTTCCTGAAATCAAAACAAGATAAAATGTCAATATAAAAATAGGTATAAAAGGTCATCCATGTACCTCAACACAACTCATAACAAATGTTCAAGATGTCCTCCGCTTGCTTCTACACACACATGCACCCGTCGATTCATGACTGGCAGGCCTTTTCAAGTAATCCAACACGGTCTCACAGTCCCCCTACGACACGCTAATAAAGTCTCTCTTCTTTATTAATGTCTGCTGAATAAACCAATTGTCTTAGGTAGCCTCAAAGATAAAAATCTATGGATTGAAGCTGGAGTAACGTACAGACTATGGAAAAGCACTCTCCCCCTTGCTATCCCTCTCTCATAGTAGATGTCGCAAGAAATGAGACTAAAATTTGCTGGAGCCCCATCATGCATGAACCACTTGCATCTACGTATTAACAGGATTGCATCCTTTACATGACTGGAAGTGTGTTCGAAATAAAATCACTGTAGACAGCTTCTATATGAAGTGCTGGAGGAACATATGGTCCTACCAGACAGTCACATATCTAGCCCGCACTGTAATCTGGTGCCGGTGTCTAGTCTGTATTGTACCACAGGGATTCCTATCCGCTCACAAATTTGTTTTTCCATTTATTCCAAATGTTACACAATTCGTAAAAAAGACACTTTGTGCAATAAACCATCGTCAAAAGTTATCCCGTGGTGACTGACCAGTAGGCGGAAGTCCCTGCACACGTTGCAAATGATACGAATACAGGAGCTGCTCTTGAATTCCCCTCCATGCAGTATTATGAGATGTACGACGTGCTAGCGCCACTTAACGTGGGATGATAACTGGTTCCTCTCTGAAGAAAGTGTTCTTGGTTCCCAGGCGTCCAGGCGGATCTCGGTCTTCCCCTATCCATAGTTTGTGATGTCACGAATCGTATATCAGCCACGCGACGATAAACAGGAAAGTTTGGATGATTTGGCTACCTTTGGTCTGGCAACGCAAACTGATACAGCTGTGCAGCCTCGCGTCCATATGTAAAAATCATATTGGGCCTTTATCACAATAGGTAGGAATGATTAGATTCAATAGCTGGCAATAAACAATAAAACTAAAGAACCGACCACTGCTTTTTAAGTAATGCATTAATATTTAAGCTTACATTTTGAAATTTCAACGAAAATTCTTCCCGCGCCACTTAATTTAAAGATAATTTGATGTACGTATGTCGATACATATTGTACATACAATCATTTTTATTTAATGGTTGACTTTCAAATGTATTTCCAAGTTATAAAAATTGTTATCGACAAAAAGTTTCGTCGCAAAAATACCCGTAAAAACTCGCCGAAAACAATCTTTGTGACAAAAACTTGGTAATCACAAATTTAAGGATTTCGGGCCCGGATCTGGCTCCAAATGTTTCAATTTGCTCACAAAGTTGGCCTGATTACAAAAAATTGTATGATATATTGCGCCTGGGCCTCTAGAAGTAACGTTGAAAAGTATGACACAGTGAAATTCGTATTATATATATATATATATATATATATATATATATATATATATATATATATATATATATCATAAAGTTGTCTGATGACAGGATACCCAAGATCCTAATGTGCAGCCAGTTAGATCAGGGCTACAGGAATGTAGGACGCCCATGGATAAGATACAAAGACAAGCTGAAAAGCAACTTGTCAGTAGTCAATATACCACATAACACCTTTGAGCGCTTAGCCTTGAAGCGGGTAGAATGGAGATCAACGAGTTTTAGTGGACTCAGCAATTTTCAGTCTGCTTGTCTGAAACATCTTCAAGAAGCGAGAGCAAGATCTAAAAGGTCAGCCAATGTAATAGTGATCTCATCTCACAATCCTCACACTTGCTCCATATGTGGCCTCCTCTGTCAATCACTAGCGGGTCTTAGATGCCACTTAAGATTATCGCACAAAATTTCATAACTGAATCAAGTAAGCTGCCAGATCCTCATACGCCGAAACTGACGGGAGAGTCTATTATTATTATTATTATTATTATTATTATTATTGTATGATAAAGTGGAAGAAACTAAAGTGATGGAAACAAAAAGAAATCAGCTAGATTACCTAATAAATGAATAAATTTAAAATTATATGTATCGCTCGTTCGTGCGCATGGGTATTTGCACCAACGTAACAAATTTACTTCGATGAACTGGTAAAAGACGTTAGACGGATTTTTTTTTTTTCACATTTGTCGCAGCTGATGCAGGCCGCTCGTGAACAACATCTAGGGGGTCACGTTGATGTACAAAGTTATTTCTACTACCGGAAAAGAATCAGTAGTCAGGGTGTAGATTTTGTATCAGGGAATGCTAACTAGTAATTAAACAACCATCGGAATATGTTGAGAGTTAAAAACATACATATAAGCATGTTAAATAAGGAAATTAAACAACTGTCGGGGCATGTTTATATTTAGCGCTTTCTACTCCCAGTAGCCATGGAGCAGATGAACACATGATATGGCATAAATTTAACCTCTTTTTGATAAAAAAAACGACATTCTCTGTTCTGGGGCCACCTGCCTTTAGATCCACTTGGCAGCTAGAGCTAGCCTCGTGCAAATCTATTAGATCTTGTCGATCTTTAAGCTAACAGTTTCCAAACTCACACTTCCTGTTTGTGAAGCTACCTTCCGGTTCCATTCTTTCCAGGTAACTTTAATCATCAAAAATGTAAACACAACGCCAATCGCTATCTACTATCGTCCTGATCACTCTTCTTTTTTTTCTCACGGTTTAGTAGTGTTTCAGTTTTCTAATTCTTCCACACCCAGTAATTCCTTGCATCTTAGTGGTTTTCTTTCTTGGGGAGAATATGATTTAGAAAAAAAAAACAAAAAAAAACAATAATCTTTGAAATGTAAAATATTTTCAGCATTCTTATATCTGAATTTATTAGGTTGGTGCAAAAATAATGACGTAATAATGTCGTTTTATGACGTATTTTTAACGTCAAAAAACGACACTATTACGTCATTATTTTGCAACAACCTAATATGTATAAAACTCGGCCTTATATTAGGTTGGTGCAAAAAATAATGACGTAATAATGTGGTTTTTTGACGTTAGAAAATACGTTAAAAACGACATCATTACGTCATTATTTTTGCACCAATCTAATAGGTTTATTAACGAAGACGTTTATTAAGAAAATTTTAGAAAAAATTAAAATTTACCATAGCTTCCACTCTCATACTGATAATGTCGTGTATGGCCTTTCTTATTTACGCAAATTGGCATGTTTATAAGATCAATTAAAAAAAAATCAAAATTATTTTTACAGTACTGGCGGTCGATAAATTATTGTAAGCGTTTAAATTTATGACTAAATAAGAGAATTTATTTAAGAATAATATCGCCTAACCGTTACAAATTAAGATAGAATTTTCAAAGTTTACAAATCACTCTAATTACAGTGTAAATAATTTAAAACAATCGTTACAAAAATTGATTATTGATAATTTTTTTTTCCTAAAACAATAATGTCAATAATACATATTATCCATAAGGCAACTAAAAATGTTCTATTAGTTTGGTGCAAAAATAATGACGTAATGATGTCGTTTTTTGACCTATTTTTAACGTAAAAAAACGACATTATTACGTCATTATTTTTGCACCAACCTAATAATTAAATAAAGTCTTAGTTTTATTACATATTTTGTGTTACAATTCAGAACAGATTTTCTTCAACTAAGCGTCCTGTTTGACCTAAAGCACATGATGATTTACACTCTACGAGGAATTGTCCTTATTGTCATTTATTACGTGTTAATACCCTTGGGTATGAACACACTACTTTTCTTTCGAGCTATAGGATAAATTCTATAGGGTTCTCTAGCCTTGGACGGCAGCTAGTCTAGGAGAAGGACAAGTCTGAATTCAAAACCTGCGGAGTGTTGTTTGGGGATTTTGTGTCACGTAGTGCACCAGGTCTGTTTATTCGGTCCTTCAAAAAAGTGTTTAGTTCTGCACAGGGCCTTCCCCATTGCAATCAATCATATGTGCTCTCGGAACTGAACTGCTTGACCCTCATATTTCGATATACGACGGGAGTGTGAACAATATATATATATATATATATATATATATATATATATATATATTCAACAAGAATTTTTCTAAATTGCTAAATATGGACATGCATGCTGTTGTGATATGTTTGATGCATCATTCAAATGAAAATTCAGCCATTGAGACACCGTAGGAGTAGAATGGCCAACATATATATTCTTCAACACGTCATATATATATATATATATATGGGGAGGCATATATATATATGCGTGTGTGTGTGTTTGAGTGTATTTGTTTGATGAGAACAATAAATCAAGAATATGTATTTAATTACTTGTTTCAAAACCCTTATTTTGAACGAATTTTATTTCGAATGATTAAACAGTCAAGTTTCTGTCCTTGGAAAATTTTGGCACGTTCCACATTATCTAAAAAGCCTGATGACATCTTTACAAATTGCGTTAATGCTAAATGTTTCTCAATCGCGTTTGTACATACAAGCACACTTATATACATACACACACCCACACATATACATATAAAACGTCTCTAATTTCTTAACCGGAAGCGAAGCTATTGTTCTCTTTTAATTCGTCCACCATTTTCTTTTTTTACTATTTTCTTTTCCTTTTTTACTCTTGTTCTTCTTCGATTACTTATTGGAACGAAACAAAAATTATCCACGAAATAAAAATGCAAAAATAAATTAGGATTGTTTCAAATGTAAAATGCATTTAGTGTAAAGAGAATAAGCAACATTGAAGTATAACCTCCAACAATTAGAGAAATGCAATCTGTTAGCCATTTTGATGTTATTTGAATCAATTAAAGCTCACAGGATTGCATCTTGTCGCTCCTACAGTGAAACACTTTTTTTCTCAAATGTAAATTTCATTATCAAAATAATCTTCTAATGTTGACATCTGGAAATAACGAGAACACATTTGATGTGAAAATAAAGTTTCTGACAATTTTTGTTTTTATTTCTTGAATGAGACAATTGTAATAATATTGTTCAATGCCAATATATTTCTTTTTATCAATTCCTCTCCCCACTAAGAAAGTGGATAAAATCACGAGGACGTAAGTGATGTCTGGGATAATATATAAATTATTATGGAGAGAAAAGAATAAAAGAGCAGGAGCCAAGAATACAAAAGATAACGGTTGATATTACATTTAAATATTTGAAGATCAATCTTGGCTGGATAGCAGGCAGCTGGAAGAGAGATTTGCCTACCTACCTGAGATTTCTCTGATAATTATAATATTTAATAAACAGACGGGACACCTAATCAAATACGAGTATCCGATAAAAGTAAAGTTTAAAATCATCCAAATATGTCAGATTTATATAAACATTTTTTTCTTAAAATCTATACGTATGTATATTTTGATGCTAGAAATTCTGGTGCGAATACAAGAAAAAAGAAACAATGATGGGATTTTTGTATTTCCTGACTGTATTCACAGTCAATGATTCAAACTTTCTGCCACTGACTTCAAAGTCTCAGTCAGTTTCTCTATAAATAAAAAGTGTTTTGTGGAGGGCCAAGCGGCGAGGCGTGCCGGGCTAAACAGTGGCTGCCTCTTCTCTTTCGTTACTAAGATTTCCCCAATATTCAAGCCGGTAGCTGAAAATAAATAAGTATAATGTTTAACACATAAACAAAGCATCTACTGAAATAGGTATATTCACTAAAAATGACGCTTAAAGTGATACAAGACATGTCGGATTATTAAGAAAAAAAATATATATATTCTAAAAATGTCCATCGGTGACAGGAAAAATTTCGGTTGAAAAGCATGAAATTAATTTTCCCTGATAATCTTTTCCTTTGTTGCCAATGGAGATAAAATTCTTGAATCGTTGCAATACGAACTGCAGCGATGGCGTGAGGTAAGGACATTTTCCACGATCAAGAGCGAAAGTTGGATGTTCGAAGACGATCGGTTACCGTCGTAGTTTAAACTGTAAAGGATGCCGTTTCAACTTGTGGCCAAGAGGTAAGGTGCACCGGGCTAAACTATGTCTGTCTCTTCCCTGAATAACGCCGGTTTGCAATTTTTTCTTTGATATGATTTTTCGAATATTCAGGCCAATAGCTGAAAAGAAATAAATATACTTTTTAATAAACAGAACACCTACTCAAATACGAGTATCCTCGAAAAATAATGTTTAAATTGTTATATATATATATATATATATATATATATATATATATATATATATATATATATATATATATATATATGCATGTATGTAAGTGTATATATATATATATATATAAATTTAAGCATTATATATATATATATATATCAATTTAAGCATTATATATATATATATATATATCAATTTAAGCATTATATATATATAGCAAAGTAAAATTTTAATTATTTCAGATGAAATGAAACTAATCATTAATAAGATAAGCATAGCAAAAGTTTATTATTTCAAGAAAACGAAAACTATTAGTTACAACTACTACAATAGAAAAATGCAAAAATATATATTGATATATACAGAGATGAAAGAGGGGGATGAGAAAACATGCAGAGAGGCTTCCAGACAGAATATAACAAAGAGTAAAGATCTGCAATATCTTGCAACTGAAATATCGCATAAAATTAAGAAATGAGATGATGATACGGAATATATATATATATATATATATATATATATATATATAATCATATTCACCATAGTCTATGAATAAAAAAATAGAGCGCAATACGTAATCTGTTCAATGAAACAACGTTGAAGTTTAATACTCACGAGTCAGACACACTAATGAATCTGACTATATCGTCAATACCAGCAGCAGCTGTTCCGTAATTCTTCAGTCTTCGATATCAAAGGCTGGCCGTGAGTATTCGGGGAAAAAACATGGCCACCTTTATACACGTCGCATTGAATATTTTGAGCCTTCTGATTGGCTAACCCTTCTATTGGTGAACTATAAAATGAGTCAGCTCATTTTGGCTGGCTCACTAGTAACCAAACATTCCAGGCTCACTAGTCTTACACAAAAAACACTAGTCATAGTATATACACCCTCTCTCGTAGCGTGGAGTATTCTATTGTATTGTGCTACATCACCTTCGCCAAAGACTTTCAAGTATTCGATAAGTTATTTTTGTCTTTTTGTTGAAAGTTTCAATTTTGTTTAAGTTTTTCTTTGCATTTTACATTTGTTTTTGATTTGGTTTCCGTTTTAATCCTTTGTTGTGCTCTTTTTTGTTTCAGTTTTATTTATTTTATTTTTATGTATTGACTTTTAGTTTACATATTTTGTATTTGGTTTCTTTCTTTTCCCCCTTTTTTTTTGACTTTTCTTTGTTTCTCGTGGCAAAAACAAACCATTTAAGGCGCAGTTACAATTTTAAGCCATGGTGGAAGAAAATTTCACCATGGCGGACAATTTAAACGACATTGAATCGACGGTGTCAACACCAGAGAAGTCACCGAATGGAAAAACGGCCTGGATTGGAAACCGGACCAAAAAAGATGCAGCCTATTATGAAGAGCGGAGGCCGAAGTTAGATAAGTTTATCCAGGGAAATTAATTTCTGACAATTCCGGAGGCCCTGGAGGCAATTGAAGTTAAAGTAATCTCCCTGCTGACCTTTGATATAAAGAGTCGCAAGCTGCTGGGGTCAGTAGGGAGACAATTGAGGATGCCTTGAGGAACTTAAAAATTGCTCCGAAAGTGTTGGCCCGGAAATCCCATGCAATGTAGGAGATGCTTCTTGGAAGCGAGGAAGAAGAAAAAGGACTTGCAGGGAGCACTCTAACTACTCCAACGTTGAGGCTCCAAACCGAATACATGGGCACTAGGCGAACGAAGATAACCGTCCACGGAGTGCCCGTGGATATCGGCGAAGATAGGTTGGGAGCCTTCTTCTCCAAATATGGATTAGTGGAGGAGGTGGGCACAATAAAAATAAAGCAGGCATTGCAACTGGGGACATAGTTCTACAAGTAACAATGAATAGAGAGTCATTCAGGGACGTACCAAATGTACTGACATGTAGAAATAGACGCATGTTGGTGGTAGTAGAGGGACGCAGACCATACTGTTGGTCATGCGGAACTTTGGGACACATGGCAAAGGTGTGTTCTGCCAAGAACCCCCAGCCTTCAGCACCCCCGCGGCAACAGCAACAACTCCAGCAGCCAAAACGGCAGTTCCGGAAGTGGCGAAGGAGAAGGCTCCCGATAACGAGTGGAAGACCGTGAAAGGGCGTAGGAAAGAAAATGCATCCTCGCCGTCAAAACAAGATGTGTCGTCCCCCAAAAAGCAACGGCAACCCCAGGAGCAGCCCAAGGAGGGGCAGGTACAGAAAAGTCCTTGGAAACTGCCACAAAAGCAGAAGGAGCCGCAAAAGGAAAAACAATCCCCGAAGCAGCAGCAGCAGAAAGAACAAAAGGGACAAGAGAAGAGCAAACCAGAATCCGACAATGAAATGCAGGTGGAGCAAATGCACCCCCCTCGAGTCTCTTCATTAAAGATGAATAGGGTGGAGGAAGAAGACACTGAACCAAGAGAACAGCATATTAGTAGAAAGGATGAGGACTTGGATAGATTCAGGTGACGATCTGTCACTGGGTCCCCGAAACCAGCAGTCCTTATAACAAACAGTCTTCCTTCCTCCCCTTCCCATGCTTCAATCCCCGCTCCGCCCATATCCGCATTTGCTTCTATTTCCACCCAACCTCCCTCCTTTTCTCTACCTCACACATCTACCCCGCTCTCCCCAGAGAAAGAAAGAAAATGAAAGAAAAAATATTTTCCTGGCCCCGACTATATCTGCAAGGTGGACAGGAGAGAACTGGAGAAGGACTTGTCGGCGAATAAGAAGGCCCGGCTAGGTCCACTGTTTAAACTGACTGCCGTGGATGGCAAGTCTGTAGAAGACCCCAGGAATTTCCCTAAAGCCCCTGGTATTGTTACCTTTATTAGGGACACTGGGGGGCATTTAAAAATTTGGCCTTACCTTCAGGAATGCAAGGAGGTATTCCCGGAGATTAGGATCTTTGAAACTGGCTCACAAGACCTTAAAAAACGTTCACATTTCTGTGCAGGGAGGGTTCCTGTATTACTCCATCCCTCTGTATATAGGGCAGCCAAATTAACGTTCCCTATGGACGTCGGTGGAATTGTCGCAGATGGTCGTATGACGACAGAGTTGGGCATGGGGAGCCTGCGACAATCCGTCGGGGTCCTGTCACCCACAGATTTCCGCCCCGTATGTGAGTAGGTTTTTTGCTCTTACTCTTTTTCTCTTTGCAGGCCTAGAAGATGGAAATAAAGATAGCTACGTTGAATGTGAGGGGCTTAAGGGATCGGGGTAAGGCTGCCCGCCTGCTCCGGGACCTTTTGTCCCTTGATGTGGATGTCGCCGCGATGGAAGAGACCCACTTTGTTTGCAGTTCCGATGCGTGTGTGCTGGAGGATGACTTTGTCGTCTATTCAGCATATGGAGACCGTTCTGCCAGAGGAGTTTCTTTGCTTGTCAGGCGTACTCTTGATGCGAAGGTGGGCCTTGTGCATACCGATGCCGAGGGCCGGTTGATCGTGGCCGATATTGCCGTGAAAAGTGGTTCGTTCCGAGTCGTTGCGGTTTATGCGCCCAACGACCGGGAGGAGCGGGTCTCGTTTTTTCGGCGGTTGGGGCCGTTCCTAGTGGATTCAACGCGCCTAGTCTTTATGGGGGACTGGAATGCCATCCTGGACCCCAAGTTAGACAGGGGGGGGGGCTAGCGGGAGAAGGGGCGATCGTAGCCTGGTTGATCTGATCGACGATTATGGTCTCGTCGATAGATACCGGGTCGATCATCCCGTGGGGAAAATGTGGACGTGGGCTCTTAATTGGCCTTTTGACAAGGTAGTTAGCTACCTTGACAGAATGTTAGTTAGAAGAGCCGACATAGATCTACTAGATTGCCCTACGCTCCACTGGGTAGGCTATTCGGACCACAAACCCGGGTGGCGTTAGACAATAGGCCTAGAATGGCTGGGTACTGGAAGTTCAATCTGTCCTTACTGGACAGGGAGGACTTCCGGGAACAGCTAATTAGACTAGTGCATCGGGAGCTAGTGGGGGCGGTTATCGGGAATAAGTGGTGGGAACGCCTTAAATGTAGGATTAGGTTCTTCACCACTGATTTCAGCAAACGGCTCGCTCTAGATAGAGCTGATAAGGTGAAGACACTCAAGTCTAGTTATTCCCGGGCGGGGGCTGGAGGGGATCCCCTAGAGATAGCCTTAGCTAAGGAGGCCCTGGATCGTTTGAATAGCGAGCGGTACATGGGCCAGGTAATTAGACATAAGTTAAGCACGATGTCTTCCGAAGCTGTGAATTTGGGCGCAGATCTGCGCAGGGAAGAGGTCCGTCGAGGCGGCGATCGTTACATTCGTGAGGTCATATCCCCGGAGGGGCGTACTCTTCGGGCGACTGATGACATGTGCGAGGCGTTTCGGCTCCATTTCGAGAGCCGGTTTACCAAGGAGCCTGGTCTCCGTGAGAAGGAGTTTCGCAGCTATTTGGCTGACTTTCCTCGGTTTTCGCCGACTGAAGCGGCTAGCTGCCAGGGAGAGGTCACGGAGGGTGAAGTCTACGCGGTATTGAAGAAGGTCGGCAGAGGCAAGTCGCCCAGTCTGGATGGTTTGCCCGATGAATTGTACTTGAGGCTGTCGCACATCTTTGTTCCGATTTTGACTGCAGTGTTCAACAACTGGTTTCGGTCGGGGTCCATCCCCAACCGGATCACCAGGGGCGTGATCACTCTGTTGAAAAAGGGCAAAGGTGGTGGGGGAAAGCTAGATGATTACAGGCCCATAACTTTGCTAAACTCAGAGTTAAAGATTATGGCCAAGATCCTGCAGGAGCGTTTGCAGTCAGTTGCCGAGTCTCTGTTGGGACCTGAGCAGACTTGTTCTGTGAGGTGCCGAACAATTCAGAGCAACCTGCATCTGATCCGCACGATTATAGAGTGTGTAAAAGACGATGAAGAAGCCGCGCTTATCAATTTGGATCAGTCCAAGGCATTTGATAGGGTCGACCATCGCTACCTTGCTACTGTCCTGCAGGCCGCTGGATTCGCACCCAACTTCTGCCGCTGGATTAGCCTCCTGTATCGCTCCCCCAGTGCTGTGGTACAGGTGAACGGAAGGTTGTCGGACGCGTTCGTGCTGTGTAGGTCGGTTCGTCAGGGTTGTCCGCTGTCGCCTCTCCTTTATGCTTTGGCGTTGAAGGACGAGACCGGCAGTCCGGCCCTACGTGGAATCGCCGTTTTGTAATTACGCAAAATAAATACCCTAGTGCCCCAAAATTCCAACATATATATATATATATATATGTGTGTGTGTGTGTGTGTGTGTGTGTGTGTGTTTCTGGCCAGCAATTCCTATTTTATACAACTTTCAAAACCCTAAAAGTATACTACAAAAAACATCTGTAGCATAACGGATAAATGCTTTGAATCTTTTTAATTTTTGCACATTCTTATAGTTACGTATGTGTGATTTTTATAGGATTAATTCTTTCAGGAAAGGAGATAGTAAAAAGAATCCGGGATGCAGATTTATATTTTGATAAGATTCAATAGCGGCACTTTCCGTTAGTTTCTGTGTGTATTTGTGTGTGTGTGTGTGTGTAAGTAATATTTGATATTTATTTTATAGTATACTTAATGTTATACAGATTATGCAAAAGCGTTTGATAAAGGACCCCACAAAGGACACTTAGGTGTATTTGATATATTTAGGAAGGATATTAGAAAAACCCGGATCTTGAACTGGAAGCAAACTGGATACGAATATAAACTGAATTCAGTAAATATACTAAAATAGAAAGGATATGCCTTCTCGCCGGACTTATTAAAACTTTGCAGAGAAGTGAATCTGAAAGAATGAGTCTTCGTAACAGGATTCATTATCGACGGCTACAATCTTAACATTAGATATGCAGATGAAATTGTGTTGAGAGCAGACACAGAAATGTAGTAACGGAAAGTGAGAATAAATGTCTAGGTATCAATGCAAGGGATACAGAATGCATGTTTGTCGGCAAAATGAACAACTCAACATAACAGGATTGGAGATGTCAAAAATTTAAATATCTTGGAAGTTTTTTTAACAGAGGACGGAAATAACATCGAAATCCGGAAATTAATAGATAGTGAATGATGGCTTCCAAAAGCTAAGGAAAGTATTAAGAAACGGGAAAATCTCTTTAGAAACAATGAAACACTTAGTGAATTGTTACATAATATCGATCCTCCTATAAACCAGTGAAGGCTGGACAATCTCTTCACAGATGAAGTAGAGACTTGAAGCAACAGAAATGTCTTTTTATAGACGGATGTTCAGAATAACACGGAGTGAACATCGAAGCAAAATGGACATTTATACTTGATATTAGAAAGGATAGCAGACATTTGTAGGGTTCATAATAAGGAAAGAGTGCTTAGAAACTTTGACACTGACAGGGCATATTAAAATTAAGAGAAACATAGAATATCAGCGCATAACCTACCTGAAGATGATGTGTAAATGGTTGGCAGAACAGGTATTAGGAGATATTAATGATAAGACAAAATTCACAACCGAGAGTGGGTGGAACCTCGGTCGGTGCGCCATACTTTCGCCCTTGTGTCACATTTGCCCTTAGTAAATCGCTATTCGGCCAAGCTTAGTAAGTTCATTACTTATCGCTTCTCATATATTTAGCTAAGATGAAAGCGGAGTATAAGCTCTCCTCAACTGAGATGGGAATTGGCAGCCGATCACTGAGACTCCAATCCTGAGGCAGAACCTTCCTTGTTGCACTATGTGAGGTGGGAACCGTGTAATATCGACGCCAGCGTAACAGGCATCGCGGGAACTGGTCAATTTTTCACCTAGGTCCCTACGTATATGGATGGGTAGGGACGCTTAACCTCAGAAAACACCTTGTGTCGGAAGGGTAGGTAAATACTATGAATTGTAAAGGTTGAAAATTCGACGCGGTGTAATGGTCAGCAGGCCTGTCTCGCTGGATCAATTATAACTGGATAGTTAGTTCGATTATCACTGGTTGATCCATACCTTCGGACTTGTGACACATATGCAATGCTTATTGAACCGCTTTGAGATGGAAAGGTGAAAATGGGGTGGCTGTTTAATTTTGCAATATATGTGTACCTACTGGATTTTAAAATATTGTTTACGTATTTCTCCTTCGTTCAAGTGGACCGGTCTGTGATTGTTAGCGGGATGAATTTGTTAAACTGATACGACACAGGGTGGTGCCCAGGAACAATAATTTTCAGGTTGTATTAGATCATTGATAATGCCCCTGCCCTACTAGAAAATTGGAAAAAAACAAAATTGTATATACTCACAAATAAAACAAAACAAGTATTTATTAGTCAAGTAGATAGTTTCCATTGTTTTTAAAAAAAAATCTTTTTTCTATCAATCTACAATCTTTTTGGTGCCATTTTCGTAGACATTTCGTATTTTTTGTCGGAAGAACAGTGTCAGGTAGGTTTCGACTGATTCTACAGACTCAAATTTTTGGTCAATTAAATTGTCCTGTGGAGACCGGAACAAATGAAATTCTGAAGGATCCAAGTCATGAAAATGCGTTGGTTGATGGCGGGTTTCCCATTTCATCTGTTTATGCTTCTGCAAAGTCTATTTTGCAACATGCATTCTTGCGTTGACTTCGTGGGGAAGGATACCTTTTCAATTTGCCAAGACCGACCGTTTTTCTTCAGCTCAAATTTCTTCAAATTCTGAAATGCAGTTGGGATATCGATTTTTCAACTGTTAGCTATCTCTGGCGAAAATATTCGGTTTATTACGTTGGCAAGCAGAGCGTCTTCATCGACGTCGGAACGTCGGCAGCGGCGAGGCTGATTGTTTAGGTGAAAATCACCCCGACGAAATACTCCCCAAAATTCATATGGCGAAAGTAAAACTTTTCATTCTATTTCTTGAAGGCATTCGTTTGTGGATAGCACGTCAGCATTCAACAAATCTAGAACATACCAGGAATCGTCACCAAAACGAACGCTAGCGTCAAGTTCCTGTGATTTATTTATTTTATTTATTTTTTTTTTTTTTTGTTAACTCAAGGAAAAATTATTGACCACTGATGACAATTCCAGAACAACGTAATTATAAACAATTTTTTTCTATCCTCTGCCAGCCTAAATGATGGAGAAAGTATTACCTCGAAGCAGAATCGCTGCAAGAGCCACTACGTTAAAAAAAAAAAATAGGGCTTGAACTTTTGCAATGATCTGGTATTTTTCCCTGTCAATGTCGTTTCTTATCGACATTAATATTTTTTCTCTCTTCGAATGGAACGGTAGAAAACGGTTTCTTGATTCCTGGTGATCCATAACGCGGGGAAAGCCCAGGGTTTCTTTAGACATACGCTGTTTCTGATCTTCCTCAATAATCCACGTGATGTCATCAGATCTCATCAGATCAAGTCGGTATTTATGCAGATTACACTACTATTTAATCCTGTCTCAATAGCAAATCCCTCAGAGCTGACAAAGTAAACCCGGCAGTCAGGGTTGAAAAGGACATCCAACCAGTGGTTAACTTACGTAGGAAATGATTTTCAATTTCAACGCCTCCCAAACGAAACTGTTTTCTTTTAATCAAGACAGATAATTTTTTCTGCCTACCATCAGGGTGGCTGATGCTGAACTCCAGGAGAGCCTTCTTGCCCGCACGTTTTCCATTGACAGGAAGTGACCCGACTATATCAAGCCATTTGTTACAACTGCTGCAAGGAAGTCTGGATCACTGTGTCTTGCCAAAATATGTTCTCGTCAGAATCCATCTTGCACATTTATAAATCTACCATGTATCTGTGTATTGAATACAGTCACTGTATCTGGTCTGGTGTACCTACAGTGCATGTTGAGATTCTTGACAAAATTCAAAGAAGGGTCTGCAGTAAAATCAACCCTGATCAGGCATATCGATACCAGTGACTTTCCGACCGACGTGACCTGCCCTACCTCTGTCTGTTCCACAAATATTTTCATTTGTTACATTGTTCTGACTGTTTACATCTTTATTGCCATATTCATGACGTTTCGGTCGTTGTACGCTCCTACCTTTTTCAGCAGTTTGTAATTTAGAACTGAACTCTTTATTTGGTCCACTGGGTTAGATTGTTCTAGTTACACGTTTCATGCCTCTTTCGGACGTCTCAGTTATCTCCCTTTAACTCAACTATTTTGTTCACCACTGCAGTAGCCAGGTATTGAAATCACAACTCTTTGGGTAAAAGTCACAACGAATTTTTCCACTGGTCCATGTTTCAGAGATATATACAAATATATTCATGGTAACTCCTTGGATATGATTTTCTTTCTTGGTGTCCAGACTACATGGATTTAAACTTGCTATAGATTATCCACTAGTTCTCGACGTTTTAGTGTCTAGCTAGATAGATGCAAACGCCACTTCTACTCTCACAGTTTTTTTTCCGCACTTTCCACCTGCAGAACACCATTCTGATTTCTTGCTTCCCTGACAACTACAATCTTTAAAAATTTAAAAACAACGTCAATGGTCAACTTCTGTCTTTTTTCTAATTTCCTCAATACTTCCCATTTCCAATTTTATCATTCTTTTTTCACTTTCACACCCTGAACACCCCTCAGTTACAGGGGAATTGTCGATTTGATTGCTGACAAACGATTAAAAATAAATATATAAATAAATAGATAACCGATTAAAAAAAAATAGCATACACCCCTGGTTAAAATCTTAAGACCAGTTACAAAAGGGTTAAAATATATAAAATATTGTTACTTTAATTGAAATATATTTACAAAACATTTACATTTAATTAGAAAATGCAGTTTATCAAAAAACAAGTGAAAATTTTAAGCTATTAAGTGATAAATTTGAACAAACATTGAAAAAGACTATGTCTGAAAAAATACTGTACAAAAATTTTAGAACCAGTCAGTGTGCTCATAGCTTCAGGCGTTTATGCATCTACTTAGACGATTTCCCGTATTAAATTCCAGATTTTAAAATATCTAAGCGTAAAATTTTAACAAAGTTCGAACAGGGCAGAATTGTTGACCTTTAAAGACTTGGTCTTATGCAACGAGCCATTGCAAATCAAATTAGCCTTAGCAGAATTAGCATTGCTAACTTCATTAAAAATCCGGATTCGTATGCTTCTAAAAAAATCAATCGGTCGACCCAATAAAATCTCACCATCTCTCGTCAGACGTTTTAGGCGAGAAGTTAAGTGAGATTCAAGACTAACATCAAATCAGATAAAAGCGAATACAGAGGCTGAATGCAATTCTCGAACAATTCGACGGTATTTAAATAAAGTTTTTAAGAACTTAAAACGGCTGCAGAGACCTCGCCTTCTTCGCCATAAAACCTTCCGTTTACAATTTGGATCGGATTATCGAGTTTGGGATGTCAGTGGGTGGAGGAAAGAGTGTTTTCAAACGAGAAAAAAATTCTACCTTGATAGCCCAGACGGTTTTCAGCGTTACTGGCATGCAAAAGATGTCCCAACAGAAATTTTCTCAATACAACACAATTGAGGTGGATCAATTATGTTCTGGGGTTCATTTGCGTACGATGGAACTCTTGCGTTACAGGAGGTAAAAGATCGCCAAACTGAAAGACTTTATCTATGTGGAGAAAACTGGATTGTTCAACCGGACAATGCTGCAATCCACAACGTTAGAAGGTCGAAGGAGCATTTTTTTTATGGAAAACAACATTCAGCTTTTGAGCCATCCACCGTGCTCTCTAGATCTAAACCCAATCGGGAATGTTTGGGGATGGGTGACAAAGGATGTTTATAAATATGGATCGCTATTTAAACCTGTGGATGCTATTCGTGCTGCATTTTATGCATGTTGGGCGAGCATCTCAAGCACCCTCATGCAGAAGATAATAATGAGTATGCCAAAGCGAATTTTCGAAGTAATTCGCAAAAATGGAGAATATTCTGAGAATTAAATTGTCCTTGTGACTTATTTGTTCTGTATTTTCTATTTTTATTTATATAATAATTTATCTTTATAACCAACCTAAAAAATATTGTTTCAATATTTTTTAAATTAATCAATTAAAAGCATAAAATTTTCACTTGTTTGTTGATAAACTACATTTTCTAATTAAATGTAAATGTTTCGCAAATGTACACCCCTAGTCAAAATGTTAAGACCAGATACAAAAGGATTAATATATATATATATATATATATTTCAATGACTACCAAACCTTATTTTGTCCGACATATTTTCTCTGACATGAATAAACTTTGTAATAAATATATATATATATATATATATATATAAAGTACTGTTACTTGAATCAAAACACTTCCTTCCATTTATCCACATTCCAAGTTTGATAATTGGAAGCAAATTTTAAACGGGTGGTTTAATGGCAAAGAAGGTGAGACCTCTGCAGCTGTTTTAAGTTCTTAAACCCTTTCTTATTTAAATGCAGTCGAATTGTTAGAGAGCTGCATTCAGCATCTGTATGCATTTTTATCTGATTTGATGTTAAGCTTGAATGTCTTAACTTCTAGCGTAATGCGTCTGTCTAGAGATGGGGAGATTTTATTGGGTCGACGGCTCGTGTTTTTACTAGGTTGGTGCAAAAATAATGTCGGTTTCTCACATATGTTACTATGTGAGAAAACGACATTATTTTTGCACCCACCTAATAGAAGCAGACGCATCCGAAATTTTAATGAAGTTACCAATGACAGTTCTGCTACGGCCAATATAATTCAGCATGGCCGTTGCGAAAGACCACGTCTTTGAAGTTCAAGGATCCTGTCTTATTCGATCTTTGTTCAAATTTTACCCTTAGCTATTTTAAAATCTGAAATTTAATACTAGAAATGAGCTACGTAGATGTCTACACGCCTGAAGCTATGGGTACACTGACTAGTTCTAAAATTTTTGTCCACTAATGTTTTTTTTTTTTTGTTTTTTGACCAACCAAAAAAATCCTTTTTGCAATGTTTGTTTAAATTAATCAATGTAAATGCTTAAAATTTTCACTTGTTTGTTGATAAACTACATTTTCTAATGTAAATGTTTCGCAAATATATTTTGATTAAAGTAACAGTATTATTTATTTATTTATTTTTTTAACCCTTTTTTAACTGGCTAGAAGATTTTAACCAGGGGTGTATCTTCATCAAAATAATATCCCAATGTGTTAAAAATGACTTACTGAACACACCATCATACTAGACGGCTCCCCACTGACAAAAAATAAATGTTAAAAAATTACGCTCATTGGCTGTAGATAAATCCAATCTATCATATAATGTTAATTTGAATGTAAGAAATCGTGTATTTCAACTAAAATAATTTCCATTTCCTATTCTGAAATTAAATAGAATTGACGTAAAAACAAACAAACGAATAAAATTGAACGATAACAATTTTTGCATTAAATGTGTCAGGTGGATTTTAAATTAAACGAAATATGCACAGTTCGAATTAAATCTGATGTAAAGCGATATTTAAATGAAATGGAAGTAAAATAAAATTGATTTCAAAGGATTCTTAAATAACTAAAATTCAATACAACATGTGGAACATTTTTTTAAATAAATCTGAATTAAACGGAATCTTAAGTAAACAAAAAATAAAATAGACATTTACAGATTTTGAATAAACGAGGTAAAATGATTGACAAATAAAATTGAATTATAAAGAATTTTAAATTAAACTGAAGTCAAAAGATTTTTGTTTCTTTTTTTTTAAATTGAACTAAGTAGGTATTTATCCGCACGCTAATGTCGTAACATTATGTAACACAAAGTCGTGATTAAAGATTTCAGAAAGACGTTCTAAAATTTCTCGAGTTCACATCCCTGGGTACTTCTATTTTTTTTTCTTTCTTTTTTTGCCGGGGGTGGAGTGCGCCTGAGGGGCCCGATAATGACCCCAGACCCCCTAACTGAAGTAGATGTATTATCTGCTGGGATAGCTACCTGGAGATTCGTCTGATAGTTAATTCTAAAAGGGCTATTACGTTTAAAGTTATAATTTTCCATTCGGTTTTAACAGATTCTAATTCGTTGTTTATTCTTCCTAGCATTCAAAAAAACAGAAAGTTTGGGGCGATTGCGGAAAATTTCAAAATCAGCTTTGAGCGTTCAATGATCAGATATTAGACAAGAAGAAAAAAAAAATGACTTCGATAAACAACCAACTGCTTGTGACAAGTTGACATTCAGTTCATCATTTCGACTCCAGTGATTGCGTTTTGCGACAGGATCGATAAATGGCAGAGAATATTAGGAGAGTAAGTAAACAAATAACATCACTGACATTTGTCCGTTCAGGTTCTGTTGGGAAGCCATTCCTTAAAGGAAAACAAGTTGCAAATATCACTTTTCCCGCCTCTCTCACTAATGTGTTTTCTTCTTCGTTTCCTTTCGAAGGGCCGAGGTCGGATTTGGTCAAAGATTGATTAACGAGGGTGTTCATTTGCTGTTTTGTTTGGTTTGAACAAATAAAGTATTTGTTCAAATCAAACATAAGAAAAAAACAACAGGATTTTATTATCTAAAAATCTTTAAAAATTTTTCAAGACTTGGCATGCTAACTAAGGTAAACGGGTCACGTGATGGTTAGTGGCTCTGTGACGAGTACAATTTCAGTTGAGTTCATTACGCTTACTTTTACATAGATAGCTTTGTAAAAGATAAGAATCCATCTCTTTTTTTTTACCTTCCTAAGATATAGTTTAAATAGAAGAGCGAAGTATGTTCATCAGACTTGGTAGTCAACCAGGCTGTGAGAAGGAAGATCAGAATTCTAACAGCAAGATGAAACTTTAGCGTGACAGTCTAAAGAATAGAACTCTCGACAAAAAACTAGTCCTTCCCCAGATTAGAGTTTGGTCTCTTGGCTAATGCGCCATCTCGTGGAACTATTCCTTTGTAGCAAAGAGCACAGCAAGAGACCGTATGTGCTTCGAGTGATCAAATACTTAAGGATTATCTATGACAAGAATTTTCACTTTTTTTTATCCCAATACGGTGGAATAATGGATAGCGACTCGGTTCAAGGAATCGAGTCGATTTCGAAATCAAGTCGAATTCATTACATTCACATACGTACTAATACCCTTGGGAAAGGTATGAATCCTCTTCTTCTTCTCCCAGCTATGGGTAAATAGCAGGACAGACCGGGTTCTATAGACTGGGATGGTAACTGGTCTATTGGCCTACTGCGGGAAAAATCTGCCTCGCCAATCCTGTATCGAAAGATACATGATCGTCTAAGCCTGTATCAATCACGCATGGCAGATAACTGAATATGTGGGTTAAATTGAGCAGAACGCTGGACCAGTCCAGGAGAAGGGATATCTAAATTCCGACACCCGGGTATATGGGCCTCGTTAGTAATTGTCTAAAAGAAGCAAAACTCCGACAGAAAACCAGTCCTTCTCCACAGTACAGAGTTTTGTCGTTCTTCTAAATACAACTTCTCGTGGAAGTATTCCTTTGCAGCAACCTCAGTAAAATGCTCTGATCACCATATATTTAAGTACTATTTATGATAAGCATTTTTCTCGAGCACAACAACTTAGTTAAATCTTTCTAGAGGCTGCCTCGCCGGTCAATTGGTTTGAGCTGACGTTACATTTAGAGGTCGTCTCGTCTCCTCTCGCGTTTATATTCTTTGCCACAAATGGAAGAGATGTTATGAATGTAGGTGGATGCCAAGTTCGTGGAGGCTTTGATCTAGACAGGTATTTCCGAAGGGTTGAACTGCTTTCATGTAGAGTCCTGAGGGTGTATTGAGAGCAGATTAATCGGTACCTTTCTGACACGATCTCTATGAAGAGTAGAAGAAACTGCTATCGTGAATCCGTTTATCACCGTGTTTCCTATAACTTAGCATTGTTGCATGTCCCTTCAGGACATGGTAGTGACTCTCCACAACGCCCTTTCCTTTGTAACGCTCCTTAATTGTTTTCTCTTTGTGAAACTGCTCATGTCCCTTTTGCCTACGATAGTTTATGTGAATATAGTTGAGATTGTATGCATGTAAGAGGATGGCGTATGTGAAGTTTATGAGGATACGTAGGATAGATAACATTTGACACTAGATATGAAATGAATATGATTATAGTTATTGGGGAAGCATCAACTAGGGAGTCTGTTCCAACATAGTAGCTGTGCATAAGAAGAAGTCCTTTGAGTGGAACTTCAATCTGTTCAATAAAATACGAAGAGAAGGATTCGACCCTGTAACATGGTATGGCTAGAGTAATTAGTTGTAAATAGCAAATAGCTAACTGATTAAAAAATGGAAAAAGTAATACTAGGTAACACGTTTCGACCTTCAGTAGGACTTCTTCACGAAAATCGAAAGAAATTATGGTTATGATTAAACATCGAGAGAAACGCTGCGGATGCTGTGATTTTTAGAATAATCTTTCAGTTTTAAATATCTGTTTTCCAGCCTTCCTAGACGTACAGCCGCTTAGTCCACATAACCGAACATATCAGCGCTTTTCATTTTGTTTTTATCGCTTTTGTTTTTAAATATACTTTAAATTCTTCACACTGAAACTATTACGAGGGAAATGGAAAATGTAAAAAAAAAAGAAAGACAACACAAAGTAAAGCGGACTCGACCACAAATAGAACACACATACCTTACACATTCGTACAAGCTGAAGAATGAATCTCAACTAACATGTACAAAATGCCAAGCTGCATTCATGGTGAATCACATTTCTACTGAATGACATGAAAAATCAAAATGAAAGAACTGGCGCCAAAATCTTGGACTTCACACATAGGTGTGAAAAACATTGTATTCAAATAGGTACTCACGAAACAAAGTGGTGGGAGTAACTCGTGATATACTTAATGGCCAGCCCTGATTGATCATGTAAGTGGCGCATCCCCTCCGCTAGACAACGCTTTTTGGTGACATTTTTTTAAAACAATCTGTCGTCATTAAACTCTACGTAAAATTTTCTTCACAGGTTTGGCCGAATTATAAGCATTACCAGCAACCAAATATCAATATTTTAAAACTAAAAAAAAATTTTGTTTCTTCTTCCTTATCGCTGCCTTCGTTGCAACAAAAATAATATACTCCATCGGGAGGTACCGTCAGGGGGCATCACGCCCTTTTGCCCCCCACTGTTCCTAGGCCACACATACCTAACACATTCATGTACGCTGAAGAATGAAGATAAACTAATTTGTACAAAATGCCAAGCTACATTCACAGTGAAACACATTCTAACTAAATGTATTTACTTTGAATCTGCAAGACCTAAACACTACCCAGAAAAAAAACCAGATGAAGACTATTGAAAAAAAACCCTGAAACCTTAAACAGATAGGGGCTGAAAACTTGAAAATAATTAATTACGCACATGGCCGCGTAATCACTTTCTAACTTTGTCAAGGCTGGGATATTAGAATTCAGTAGCTCTAATCGATACGTAGTGCTAATTGATAAAACTGAACTACGCCGATCAGGATATTTTTCGAAACATTCTGCTTTGTTTTGGGTCATTTAATGCCGAAACCTAAATATTTTGAAAGCGTTTATATGCCTCTCAACCCCATATAAAATATATTGTTTGTTTATTTTGATATAAAATCTATTGTTGGTAAAAGTGTAATTCTACTTTAATTAGGTACTATTGGTAATCTTACTTATTATAAAACGCAGATTGTGCGTGTGTGTCTGTCTGTACGTTTATATATTGGATCGGATTTCCTACATTTTTCAACTGATTTCAACAAAACTTCAAAGGACTACGTAAAATTACCTTGCGGTGGTTCTGACAGCACCAAAAATTGGAAAAACACGATTATTTTTGCACGAAATCAATTTGAAAACACGATTAAGAGGCATTAATGAAAGGGTGACAACTCTTATCGAGTTATACTTATTAATATCGAGTTATACTTATTATAAAACACAGGTTGGTTGTGTGTGTGTGTGTGTGTTTTCGTTCGTTTATATATGGGATCGGGTTTCCTACATTTTTCAACCGATTTCAACAAAACTTCACTTTTTTTTGGCAGGCAGTGTTTCTTATTGTCTTGCACACTTTTTTCTTTATTTTTACATTCAGAATGCTTTAAAAATTCCATTTACAAGACAATTGTTTATAATAAAATTCTATTCAATCGGTAGACTCATAACGATTGAAAACAATGTTTTTGTTTGAGTTTGGCTTTGACCAATTCGTAAAAAAAAAAAAAAAAAGAACAAAACAAACAAAAAAAAACTAATTAAGACATGCGTGTCCGTCAACCTTAAACAATAATCTTTGTCAATTTTATTTTTCAGTCTTTATGATGGTCGATACTTGATCTATCTCTTACTGTTACATCCCCGGGCAACGCCGGGCTATACTGCTAGTTATTATTATAAAAATATATTGCTCGTATTTTAACTATAAAATGTATTTTTATATTTTCATGGTGTTTTGTTTTTGTTGTGTTCCGTATTTGCTCATAGCTGGGATTTTGACAGGTGCTTTTTGTCTGTGTTTTTTTCCTTATTGTATAAAATATTCCACATTGTGATAAAAGCATTTCTGCCAATGAAGGTGAAATGTTTTAAGAAGCTGGTAGCTAAATTTACTCTGGATGATCTAGCAATTAACGTACTTTCAATAAACTTTCCTCTGGGTGAATAGAATTTGGAAATCAAACCCATGGTCAAATTCGTTACGGTGAGCAAATCATGCATCAAGCGTTTTCTTTTGTTTTGCGTTCATATAATCTTTTATAATCTTCCAAGTTTCTCCTGTGGATTTCTTCTGGCAATTATTATAGGTGATAGAATAATTTTTTTCTTCAGATTTTTGCTTATTTTTGTTTTGTATTAATGAAGTCTTATTGTTTTAAAAGTACCTGTAACAACTTTTTTGCTATCCTTAGATTAATTCTTTTCATTTGAAGTTGTGATTTAGTTGGTTGGTAGAAAATATATTACGATTTGTAAAGTTTGTCAGCATATGTTTCTCTCTATTTTGAAATATTTTACTAATCTTTTGTTTCAGGTTCAATATAGAATATTTATGGTATCGAAAGTGCTTACATCTGATGTTTTTACCCGCTTCATGTAAATATAGAGGGCGACAAATTTCTAATGCTCTTTAATATAATTCAGTAGATTCGGATTTTATTTTGCGGTTATGCTGAAAATAGAAATTTATGAGATCATTGGCAGATCTTCTGTTATCACAGCATGGGTTATTTAATAATAAAAGTGATAAAAACATAAACAAAAGAAAAGGAAACTAAATGAAATCGGTTAGACCAGTGGTTCCCAAACGGTGCGGCGAAACCTTATAGGTGGAGAGGATGGGGATAACAGGTGTGGCTGAATGATTAACAGACAACCAAAGTTTTTAAAAATTAATATGCCAAAGATGTTTTCAAAATTTAAAATATTCTTCTAATTGCATGCATGAGTCCCAGTATAAATAGTTATAAATAATTATTCACTGATTTTATGATTGTGTTATCTTTGCATTATAAAAAAAATATTAATGATATATTAACTCGTTTCCGCAAATTGGTGGAGAGAGTTATCAATGATAATGTTCTGACGTCGAATCCGCGATTATCCCAGTTTAAACTTCTCTCTGTTTTTTTTAAATTTTAAATTTTAAATGTACTTTTTATCACTTAAATTTAGTGAGGCGACAGGAAATTTTAATTCCAAAATTGCAGCCCAGAGAAAAAAAGTTTGAAAACCACTAGATTAGATTATACGCCCAAAATACATATTTAAAAGAAAGAAAATTATGTTTAACATTACAGCTTCTCCTCTCCTTCATGCAGGTGTGTAATCACATCGGCGTAATGATCACTTTAGTCTAATGAACTATAGAAAGACGAAACGCGTCACACGGATTTTTTCCCACTTTGCCATAAGTTTTTATTTATATAATTTGATGAGCTCGTTTTTAAAAAATAGGTTTTAAAACAAATAAAAAAAAACCGTTGGTCGCCAGTAGAAAAGGTTTTTGTAAAGGTTTCATTCAGTTAAGGAATTCTCCCTGGTAAGAAAAGCTTACGTCCAAATGACGTTGAAACACTGGTTCTCGTATGATGACCGAAATTAAGCAACATCGAACCTGGTCAGTACCTAGAATGGTGACCGTTTGGGAAGGCTCGGTGTTGTAAGTTTGGATGTGTGGGTGTTGTAACGAATAATGACTCGGAATTTTTAATCTGAGAGCCGAGTTCCAATTCCAGTCGGGTTTGTTATATTCACTTACACACAAATATCCTTGGGAAATGTATGAATCCATCTCCTCTCCCAGTTATGGGTTAATCAGTAAAACTTGTATCACTAAAACCATTATTACCCAAAAATAAATAAACAAAACCTTTAGATTTCAGCATGAAATAACCCATAGAGCTTGACATGCCGCTAAACAACATCAACCAATCAACCTAAAAGTATAAAATCGTGTAAAAATTATCTGCAGTTGAAGGCATAAAATTGCGTACAAAATATTTAGATTTCGGCATTAAGTAACCCATAGAGGTGTTGATATGCCGCTAAACAAAACAGCCAACCGAAAGTTGGTAGGAAAATAATTTGTATTTTTATATCTTTTTCTTTTTTTGACCGAGAATATTAACTTGAAGAAACAAAAAAAATGTCGATGTAGATATTAGCAAACTCAATGGATATAAACTTTTGGAAGGAAAAGAATGTATTAGACGAAGGAACGAAGAATATATTAAATAATATATTAAACGATGCAAAATGCTTTTTGCTTTGCACCCTTTGGAGATTAGTCAGATTGTCATAAAGCAATCATCGAAATCATATACTAAAAATCCGATTCGTAAGGCAAAATCTATATTTTTATATTAGGAAATTCTTTGATAAGAATATTAGTTTATTGTCCCTCTCTCCAGCCGACCGGCGCCTCCTTCGTAAAACTGACGAGAGCATCAGTTGGTCTTGTTTAAGGCAAGTGGAACAGTCTGTAAAATAAGCTATAATTACCGGTAATGGTAGAAACTCTATCAGTTGTTCCAATATCTCAAGCCTAATGTGCTTATGATATAGTTATTCATAGTTGGGATAAGGATGGTCTTGAGGAAAATCATCAACATCCTCTACCACGTGTTCCAAGAATCCCTCACTAAACTTGATCTTGTGTCACTTTACATATGACATGAGTTTACAGATAAATACCAAGACAAATCCAATGACATTTTACCAACCTTAATCAACAGCCACAAGTTGCAGTTATAATGCTTTCGGTGGTTCGCTCTGATGACATCTGCACAAGTCTTACTACCATTTACTTTGAAAAATACGGCATAATTATAGCACTTATGAAAAATGAGGCAATTATTTACATATGAATTGGCACTTATACCTGCGATGTAATATCTATATATTTTGACTTGGGTCAAAATGTTTAATAGCACTTTTGCACAGGATCAATGATGTCTGCTCTATCTATCTATCTATCTATCTATCTATCTATCTATCTATCTATCTATCTATCTATCTATCTCATTCTGTTCCTTCCTATCTATATATTTATCTCTTTCTATCTAATTATGTTCCTTCCTATCTATCTATCTATCTATCTATCTATCTATCTATCTATCTTCTCTCCAGATTTTAGTGTACTGATGAAAAGAGGAGCTATGCTGATGACATGGCATGACAGACAGAATAAGACTGATCTTGAACAAAAAAAAATCAACATTCTTTACCAAGTTTTCCAAGAATTAAGACAAGATAAATCTTTCCAAAACAGAAACTATGATGGGGAATTGGAATAAAGACAGTGATGGCACCTATCCAAAACCCAGTATAATAATACTACTACTACTACTACTAATAATAATAATAATAATATAATGTAGACCCGTACCCATCAGTGGCTACGCAGTGCAGGGTTGAAAGCGGAAACTGAAGGTTTTATACTTGCTGCGCAGGACCAATGCTTGCTAACTAGGAATTATAAAGCACATATACTAAAATATTGTGTCAGCCCAAAATGCAGATTCTGTGATAAATATCCAGAAACGATTGATCATCTTGTATCAGGTTGCACGATGTTGGCACCCACTGAATATAAAACCCGACATGACAGAGTGGGCCAATATCTGCACTGGAAAATCTGCAACTTCTACGGGAAGGAAACTGAAAGAAACTGGTATCAACACCACCAAGACCCGGTTACGGAGATAGGACCTGTTACAATTCTATGAGACTACACAATTCACACTGACAGAACAATCAAGGCCAACCGCCCAGATATTGTTATTAAAGACCACAAACAAAAACGGTACCTCCTTATTGATATGGCAGTCCCAGTTCAAAAAGCTGTCAAAATACAAGGACCTTGAAATAGAAATCTCGAAAATGTGGCATATGGGAACATCAACAATCCCTGTTGTAGTTGGAGCCCTAGGACTGGTTGGAAAAGATTGCAGTAGACTAATTGCAGGGATTCCTTGAAGCCCATGCCTCAAGGAGATACAAAAAATTGTTCTGACAAGTACAGCCCACACTTTACGAAGGGCTCTATCTATGTAATTTTTATTTTATTTTATTTTTTTTATTTTATTTTTTTTTGGCAGTGAAAAGTGTCATGATGCCATTTCTAACCTTAGGTCCCTGGGTGGGACCCGGAAAGAACTGTGTAAACACCAGAAAGCAAAGAAAATAGTAATAATAATAATAATAATAATAATAATAATAATAATAATAATAATGATGATGATGATGATGATGATGATGATGATGATAATAATAATAATAATTCTGGATATGAAATTACTAAATGTACCAAACGGTGTAGGAGACACGGTGGAGTAATGGATAACGGCTCGGGTTCGAGTTCGAAATCCAGTCAAATCTATTACATTTACTTACGTGGTAATACCCTTGAATCCTTCACTTCTTCATCCTCACTAGATATGGGTAAAGGAGGATTCTATAGCCTTGGATGGCAACGGGTCTGCCGCAGAAAGAAATCGCAACCTACTGCGGGAAAAAAATCTGCTTCGTCAGTCATGTATCGAAAGATACATGATCGCCTAAGCGTGTATCACAAATGGCGCATAACTGGGTTACCAAACACTTTAAATATACCGACGTATGGATCATTTGTTTTGATTGTTTAACGGCATATCATCTCCGTATGGGTCATTTATTAGGTTGGTGCAAAAATAATGACGTAATAATGTCGTTTTTTGACGTGTTTTTAACGTCAAAAAACCTCATTATTTTTGCTCCAACCTAATACTACCGAAATTTAGTTTTCCTAGGAGCTTTGAAGTAATAAAAATATACCATGTTATTATGCTTTCACAACTGCATGCATGGTAGTCAATACACATCTTCTCTGCATATACATGTTTTTCTGGGAATACTTGTTAGAGATATATGTGTTTTATATTGTAGTTTTGTTGAAGTTATATTTTCGAATATAGTTTTATTTCCTTAATGCATATATTATGAAGATTAATGCACAATTTGTAATTTTATCATACACAAGTATTATTGACAATTTTTTTTATATAAATATATATTGCTGGTGTTTTTTATATAAAAATGTATTTTCATATGTTCATGGGGTTTTCTTTTTGTTTGGAGGACTTCACTATGGGCCCATATCTGTTACCCTAAGAGCTACCAGCAATTAAGAAGCGTTTCCCCGATCCTCAAGTCCTTTAAATACTTTGCTGCTGGATGTTTATTGCCATAGCCAGGGACGGAAATGTAAGACATATATCTGAAGGTGCACTTGAATAGCGAAAAATGCATGTTAAATCCTAAGCCTGATATTAATAATCTAAATCTTCTAATTTGGTAGTGAATGCTGGAAGATTTCCTCACAGATAAAGAAGAAAGTCGAGCTAGAGTAATGTGGTTCTGCGGAATGGTAATGGCAATATTAGCCGTTTCTCTAACACGAAAAAATAGCATTGCTTGACCGAACAGACTGTACTGTTTACGGTTGAAAGTCAAAATCATTTTAGGCAAACAGTTTTCTCAAGTCCAATAGCTTTTATCGGTCTTTCAGTATTGATGTGGGTTTCCTTCCTAACTTGTTGTTTTAAGTAATGTGGAATATCAACATCTTTATTATTATCCTTATTTTCTCTTCGCGACACATGTACACAAAAAAGCGTCTAGTATGTTTATAGCTGGAGAAAACTGTAGGGGTAACTTGTTTTTATTCATTTAACACAAATAGGGAACATTAAACAGTGCAAAGTTTTCGATTCTTTCTCTTTGGACAAGACATTATTGCACAACAGGGTTCGGTTTTAGCTTTGCATTTATTGTATCAGATGGAAATCTATCTATCACAGCTTGTATCTATCTATCTATCTATCTATCTATGTAGCTCAGCTTTTAATATTTATCTCAGTCTGTTTATGTCTACTGTCTGTCTATCTATCTATCTATCTATCTATCTCAGCTTTTAATATTTATCTCAGTCTGTTTATATCTATCTATCTATCTATCTATCTATTTCAGCTTTTAATATTTATCTCAGTCTGTTTACATCTATCTATCTATCTATCTATTTATCTATCTATCTATCTATCTATTTCAGCTTTTAATATTTATCTCAGTCTGTTTACATCTATCTATCTATCTATCTATCTATCTATCTATTTCAATCTCTTCATTATCTGTTTATCTACCTAATACAAAATTTTAAGTTTCAGACGCTTTATATACGCCTTTATTTCGTTTTCAAGTGAGATATATATATATATATATATATATATATATATATATATATATATATATATATATATATATATATATATATATATATATATATATGTGTGTGTGTGCGTGTGTGTCTTCCGTTTCCTATTTCTGTACATCAAGTGCATAAGGGGATGCACAATATCTGATGGATCTACAAGTCATTTACCTCTATTGGACACACTATTCACTTGCTCATTAATCACGCCCAGCCGGTTCTATAGACATCTCGGGAAGACTAAAATGTTTGACAAGCTCTTACATATGCATGTGAAACCTTTCAAAGAATTGCCATCACAGACAGCATTGGAATGCGACTTACTTCATACAGAAATGCAAATGTTTTCCTTTCTTTTCTTTTTTTTTTGTTTTCGGGATATAATGTATTGATGAATCACAAAAATCGGTATTTTTCCTTTTTAGGGAAAAAGAAACAAATATTTTCTATGATAATAATAAAATTATTGCCATTCTCTGGAATATACGGCGAGCTGAAAGAAATTACTATGTCCTTGTAAAATATTTAACAGAAAGTCGCTGCTTGCACATGGGATTTAATTTGATATAAAATTAACAATTAATCAGTTGACATTTTTGGAGTGTGGAGTTATTATATTACAATATTTACATAGGAACAAATGCTCTCAAAATTTTATTTATTCTTTTCCTTAATAGGAGTAGATAAGTTCGCCTATTATCTGGTTTAAACTCCTTCCCGGTTGCTTTTTAAGGAAGAGTAAAGGTTTATCCATTGTTTCCTGTTTAGAGCCGGGTTTCTTCCTAATCTCTATAAAAAGCAGGATGTGTGTGTGTGTGTGTGTAACGAATGCACGGTCGCAATTTTCGACGGATTTGCACCAAAATTTACATGCACATGCTCCAAGTTAGTGGGAAGACCAACACCGACTTTGCATTTCCCAACTCCCATCGATAGTGGAAAAATTTAAATCTGCATGGCACTTTACTCCAATTGGCTCATTCGCTTCCTTAAACTCAACGTTGATTCTGATTCCGCAGAATTGGATTGGGTGTGAAAAAGTATTTGTTGTTAACATTCTTTTTTCATTCGGTTTTTCCAGTTACGAGTCCTTTTTTTTTAAAGCTGATCGTTTTGTGTTTATTTTGTTTAGTTCTTTTTTCGTAACAGATTTAATGTTTAGTAAAGAGCTTAGAAAACATTCGCAGTGTGAGATCGGTGAGAAGTAAGGCATGTAGCAACATCAGCACGGCAAAGAGCACTCCTTTAAAGGCAAGGAAGGGCAAAAATATTTTAAGTCAAGTTATAGCGATTGCTGTATGAGTCGTACGATTTTTGAATCAAGCACGGGCAACGCCGGGCCATGCTGCTAGTTCTACATAAAACGACTTCACTTAAACTCTGAACTTTTATTTCTATTTACAAAAATGCCACAAGTACTCAGGAGATTACAGAAAGTAAAAGCGTAAACGAAGACTGAGAATGTGGGTTGGTGGTGAGGAAAGGATAAAAAGAAGAACGGGATTCAAGAAGATGGAAAATGGTGATTGGTGTTGCATTTAAATTTTTGCTGATTGTAGCTATCAGAGAAGCAAGTATATGGAAACGATTTCCACAGGTGTAAAGTGCAAGAAAAGAAGCCGTTGGAGTAGATGTGGCGGTTGCATTTAGCTAATTTAACAGTAAACTGGTGGTACCTTGATGCCAATATGGTAGCAAGCTTAAATTTATGTAGTCAAGGGCCCTGTGAAAAACAGCTCGTCAGAGCATTTGCCATGAAAATGTTTGTACTTTGTTTTTGTTCCACTTAATAGGAATAACTAAATTCGCCTATCGTCCTGTTCACACTCCTTGCAGTTATTTTGAACATGATTTGAGGTTTATTCCATGATCACCTAAGTATACTTCAAGTCTATACTTCTATTGTCTTCCCTTAAACTCTGAAGATTTAATTACTATTAATTAATATTCTTATTAATTAATTTATTCTTAAATTCCTTAATAGGAGAAGGCAGGTTCGCTTATCGTCCGGTTCACATTCGTCCCCGTTCCTTTGAGCCTGAGTAGAGGTTAATCACTTGATTGTTGCTTAGAATTGGGTTTCCTGTCTCTTCCGAATTCTTTTCATTCTCTTTCTCGTCTAGTAGCCTCGTTGCGTCTTAGTAGAATTGTGGCCTTCCTTGGAGTGAGCTGATTAAAAATGTTATTATCACAAGATTTTAGTAGTTGCGATCGCCGCCATTTTTAGGTGTTTGTTGATATGCGCAGGAAAAAAGAAGTTTCGCTCTTAATCTTTCACCGAGGTATTCTCGCCAATTTGTAATTTCTATTTGAAAATATCTAGGCAATCTACTACTGAACTAAAAAAAATTATGATAATAATAATACCAAGGACATAAAAGAAAGCATTTGCACACTGACTGACATGAACGTACCGAGTGACAAAATCATATATGCGAAAGTTTTTGAAAAACTAAGCAAATGCAAAAACCTGGAGATGGAAACAGCAAAAAAATGTGGCATCTCTACATGGCTGACACGAAAATGATGGTGTTCATACAGAACTTCTCGCTATGTCACCTCGTCAATAAAAGGAAATAAATTGAATCCAGTACATGTGCTTTGTATTACTGTAGTACTTGTTCTCAATACTTTTTGGTATGGGGTGACAATACTTTTGTTGATCAGATTCGCAATTTACCAGTGGCTAAGGAGTTCAGGACTGAAGGGTGAGACTGAAGGGTTTATTCTTGTCACACAGGACCAGAGTCTGATGACACCCAACTACAATGCTAATAGCCCAAAAGCCCACAATATTGTTTGTGACTAAATACAGAGAAACTACTGATCATCTTATCTCAGGACGCTCAAAAGTCACAGCCAAGGAGTACCAAGAAGTACCTGTTATAGAAGGGTAGGTCAATACATGCGTTGGAAGATCTATCATCACTATGGTATAAAAACAGCTGCAAACTTGTATGAACATCACCCTGAATCTGTATCTGATGGCGAGAATGTTACCATCTATAGGATTTTTCTATCAACGCAAATCGAAAAGTACAAGCAATTCGTCCAGACATTATAATCAAAGATAAAGAAAAATGCCGCTTATTAATATGACCGTACCAAGAGACAAAAACATCTTTGCGATGGTTTTAAAAAAAAATAACTCAATAAAAAGACCTGGAGATGGAAATAGAAAAAAATATGATACTTAAAAACAAAAGTTGTTCCTATTGTGGTTTGAGACATGACACTTATAAAGAAAGCAACTCAAAAGTCAATTCAATAAAATCCCGGGTGCACCATCGCTCCAAGAAATCCCCAAATTATTTCTAATAAGCAAAGCCTATATCATGTGAAGAGCTTTGTCCATTTTTTTTTTTTTATAACAATATTTTGTTTAAGTGCGAGATATAGAAAATCACATTATTCGCTTGCCAACTTCATTATTTATGACCCAGTATGTTGTTATAAAACAAATGTATGTCAAAAATATATTATCTAAATAATAATAACAATAATTTTAGGTTGGTGCAAAAATAATGACGTAATAATGTCGTTTTTTGACGTTAAAAATACGTCAAAAAACGACATTATTACGTCATTATTTTTGCACCAACCTAATAATAATAATAGTAAATCGATGAAGTCGAGATTATAGAATCATTGTAAACGGGATTTTATCGATTGCAGCATAGTGTACGATACGCCAGAGTTACATCTGGATTTTGAATACAGAGAACTCCTGCTCATAGACTGGTTGTCAATCAAGATTATTATATAGCCCGGTTTGCCGGGGCTATTTAACTTGTGATGAAGAAAAGAAGGACGATTTCCAAGGGTATCTAGGCTGAATAATATGTAACACTTTCACTTGAAATTCGATCCCGGTTCATCGATTTCTTGTTCATTGCCTTAATTATTACACCACCGGCGCATTCAAAATTGTTATATTTATAAAAAAAATAAATTAGAAGAGAAAATTACCCTATTTATATTGATCTGACTGTTGTCCTCATCTTTATTGCCATATTCGCGACGTTTCTGCCGTTGTGTGCCCCGGACATCTTCAGGGGACTGGAATTTCGAATTAAACCCTTCATTCCGTCAACCAGGATAGATTACTCTAGTTCCACGTGCCATACCTCTTCCGGATGGCCCAGTATTAGTTATATCCCTTATCTCTCCAAGTTTTTGTTCAGCCATGTGTATGAATACACAACTCTTTGGATCGAGTCACAGGATACAACCAACGCTTTTATACATCCAGTCATGTGTCAAAGTATTAATTTTGGGGACTTATAAACAAGTAACCATTTTTTTAAATCAGAGCACAACCTTCCACAGTGGACGAAGTAAAAGGTTCAGTTTAAAATTGCAATCATTTGTCGAAAACTGGAGCGTACAACGGCCGAAACTTCTTGAATATAGCAACGAAGATTAGAACAACGGTCTGGACATTGCAAATAGTGTAAATAATAAAAATAACTAAACTCAGAAATATAGACAACAACGTTTCCTATTTAACAATTTGTATTCCAGTCCTAATGAAAAGTTGTACTTTGAAAGATGCCCCTTGCCTGGGATGTCTGATTCGAACGAAGCCCAATCCAGACCAAGTGCACTATCATCCATCATTAAAGTTACTGGTGAGAAAATGATCAGTTCCTTTTAGCGTTACAGAAAGCACCTGACTCCTACCGACATGCTCCATCTTTTCAGATCTAACCGAAATTGTAATATTGCTCTCACATTTGGTCTGGGCCTGACCAATCACCACTTTCCAGCCATCAGAGTTCAAAGACCTTTGGTTGATGAACTGTTTGCCCACTCCTACAAGCTGTTTCCTATAAACTAAAAGGAAATTCAATCGACAGATCTCGCAACATTTCCACCATCTACAGAGTTTTAAAAAAGTATAAAAGCTATTACATGACAGGTTGGGGTGTTTTGGTGTGTTTTTTTCTGCTCGTTTAGAATTATATCTTTGATATCTTATAGTCATGCTCCGTTGTTTTGGTAAGGAAAAACTTAGTTTAGTAGTAGCGGTCGGTCGTCTTATCTAACATGTACAGGAAGGGAACAGACGCAGACTGCAATATAGTGTGGCCTAGGAGTTGTCAACTGGGTGTCCTAGCAGTGACACTATTCCATGTGCGACATGGCATTTCAAGAATTCTGATATTATGCAACTGTTGATCATAGCAGACTCTCAAGGCATCCAGTTAGGAACAGTAACCAGAAAACTGCCATCCCGGCGATCTCAGTGAGAAGATAAGTTGCCACCATCGTCACATATCATGAAAATTCATCACAATACCACTATTAGGACCTGAGACAAAGAAAGGAACCGGAAACCACTTCCTAATCAGGAAACAAGGTATGAACCTGTACTCCTGTTCGAGAAGGGGGAGGCCAATGGACCAGACGATAGGAAAGCCTATTTACGTATATTAATATATATATTAGGTTGGTGCAAAAATAATGTCGTTTTCTCACGTAGTAAAATATGTGAGAAAACGACATTATTTTTGCACCAACCTAATATATATATATATATATATATATATATATATATATATATATATATATGCATATATGTATGTATATATAAAGCCTATTTAGGTATATATATATATATATATATATATATATATATATATATATATATATACGTAAATAGGCTTTAAATATATATATATATATATATATATATATATATATATATACGTAAATAGGCTTTATATATACATACATATATACATATATATATATATATATATTTATATATATATATATATATATATATATATGTATGTATATATATATGTATATATGTATGTATATATAAAGCCTATTTACGTATATATATATATATATATATACGTAAATAGGCTTTATATATACATACATATATACATATATATATATGTATGTATATATATATATGTATATATGTATGTATATATAAAGCCTATTTACGTATATATATATATATATATATATATATATATATATATAAAACAAAACAGGCAAGCATAAACGTCGCTAATTTATCGCTATTCGAACACAGTTTTCATAGATGTTCTGCTACATTATATTCCATGGTTCCAGCTGTCCAGACCTTTAAAGCTGGCAACCAAGAGGTCATTTATAAACAGTCGATACATTCGCATTTCCTTCATATTGCATTTGTGAGGAGTAGGTTATACTGAGACAAATTCTTCTTTAGAACTGTTGCATTGTGGAACGAACTACCGAGATGTTGATCCCTCAGTTACTACACCTTTAGCCTTTTCATATGTAGGATCTGTGGTCATCTCTTCTGCATATCCACATAAAATGCACCTCCTTCTCCTTCCCTATAGTCTCTTATCACAACTTAATATCGTATACTTCTACTTTCAGTGGTTCTTGGACCTTGTATTGAGTAAATGATATCTAGTAAAAGAAAAGAAAATATAGAATATGCCAGGAATATTTTCCTTATTCCTTTCAATTTTTTTCTGTCGATCAGTTACTTGTCATTTAAAAAAAAAAATGGCGAGATCTGTCGATTGAATTTCATTTCAGTTTCAAGAATATTTAAATTCCTGATGTCATCATCCATCTTTCGTCCCGTTAACATTTTCAAAAGAAAAAAAAATGAAATTTGTAAATATTCATGATTGCTCTTTGGAGGATTTGTAACTTATAAAAACAAAAAAAAAAAAAAAAAAAAAAGAAAGAATTTCTCGTTTCAATAAAAAACTTTCCTTTACAACTAATCATGACATATCCCCGTAAAAGAGATTAATGTACGAAATTCAGAACAAGGAAATTGTGATCACGAAATCGGCCAATGTTGATTTAAATATGTTACGGCGCGACATTTCGTTTGAAATGCCGACAATTTTCATTTCTAATCTCTGACAGTGAAAGACTTTCTCATATTCAAATCAGGCTAACTATTTTGTGACAGCATCGAAATTCATCTCACACTGCACACGCATTTTTGGTAATTTCCATAGGAATATTACATTAGCATTCTCATTTCAATATTCTCTTCCTGTAAAGTCAGTCCTTGACTGATTGATATGGGGTAGATCAGCTGGCCTTTCAATGGCGTGTAAATGCCAGAGAACTAAATTCATAGACAAGACCAGTGTGAGTTATTTACCTTTTTAAAAATGGTAAGATGACAGTCGATTTCTCTGTTGAGATTGGTAGCAATATAGTCTATTTGTTTGATTGATATTAGAGACTTTAAAGTTCCTCATTTAACAGACAAAACCAGTGTCAGTTCCTTCGTTTTTAATGGTGTTAAAATTGTAGTCGATTTCTCTCATATCTATATTTCTGAGATGAGATATTATGTACATTATTTACATTATTCGAACTATTTTCCTCATGTTTGTCGCCATATTCGACATATAGTACAGTGGATAAAAGCATTAGTTGGATCTAGTGACAGGACCCAAAGAGTGTGAGTTCAATACCCGGTTAAGGCGGTGGAGAACTTGGAGAGGGGAATTAACAGGAGATAACTGATAACTGACATCCATTAGACATGGCACGTGAAACTAGAACAGTCTACCCCAGTGAGCGAAATAAAGGGTTCAGTTCGACATCCATCCACCGGAGGAATGCCGGAGCGTAAAAAGGCCGAAACGTTGTAATAAGCATGGCGGCAAAAATGAGGACAATATAATGTAAATAACGATTGTTAGCAATATAGATGATTTGTGCGATTTACTTTGCAATTACGATCCTGTATCCGTGGATGATAAGCAAATCAAAATATAAATATTAGTCATATAAAAAACCAATATAGTAACATTGCATCATTACTGAGCACACCCTGAATTCACTCAATTCTTGATGAACGGTTATATGCTGAAAAAGTCCCCCCATATTTAAGAGTATCTGGAAAAAAAATCAGCTCTTTGCACCGCACGAGACAATACCTAACTCTAAAATACCTAACTCTAAATACGCGCTATCCGCATGAAACGAAAAATGATGTTTAACTGTCATGCCTTGGCTGAAGCTGCCCAATCGTCACTTTCCACAGTTGTTGTGGATTCCGAGATGAATTCGGTCTCCAAGGAATGACAAACGCAATAATTAAATGTAAGAAATAAAATGTATTTACACAATCATACAAAGAGTAATCCTGTTAGTAAATCCAGGAACGTGGTTAGTAGCAAATACAGATAGATATATACAGTCTCGAAGTAGGACTTCCTTAGATTCTACGTGCTTGTAACTGACTTCTACAAGAGGTTACCTCACTCTATCCGACTGCCGACTACCAAAACTACTACTGACTGTAACTCTGGGTATTAAACGGCAGCAGTCCAGGTACACTTGGTAGAGTCCACTTATATGAAAAAGGGGTAGACCCCATAACAACCCTCTACAGAGTTTTAAAAAAGTATAAAAGCTATTACATGACCTTGTAGGGAAGTGTCTTATTTTACGCTCTGCAGGTCATTTCCTACAGACGTAAACTAGCAAGCCTCTCGATACTCTATCGGCATTCTCATGGCAAATGTACAAATGGTAGCTGAACGCCACAAGCTCTGATCTTAATGCTCTCTGCCATGTTTACAGAGTCAACTGCTCGTTCCTGACGTGATCCTTTTGCTAAGAAGGATGTTCCACTCAGAAAGTCTCTTCCCATGAACCGTTACAATGTGAAACATTTTCGCATGGATGCTTCTCTTAACACTATAATATTAATCTCTTCAGAGTTATTCTTACTATAAATACAATTCGTTAACGCCTTATTCATGCAGTAATTAGCCTTGCACATGCAAACCCTGTCAAAACGCCTTCGACATATCTAGAGCCACTACTTGAGTTTTGCCGTTATTATCGGTAGATCTGGCAAAACGGAAGCCATATTGTTTGCCAGAGAGCGGGTCGTGTGAGGCAAGATGCTTAAGCACGAATTGATTAAAACCGCGTATACTTTGCCGAAAAGCAGTAGCGCACTAACAGGGTGATAGTTACAGGAATCAGGAGGCTAAAAGAGTTCTAAAAAGCGGGAACTACAGAGGAGGAGTTCCAATAAGTTGGAAATCAGGAAGCAGCGAGGCAATAGTTGTAGATTTTGGAGAGAACTGGAGCCACCTCGGGAGCACATTTCTTTAGAACTCGACGTCACCTGTGCTTTCCTTATGGGAGTCTAATTTTGAAATAATGTCTGAGATCTGTCACTTTGTTATGCACATATCACCCACTAGCAGGTGTGGGTACTTTAATTGAATCGAGTGTTGTGTGGAGAAGAGAATTTCCGAGTAAAGCACTCAACTTAATTCTTCTGCAGATATCAGGACTTCGAATTGATTGAATAGAGAAAGAAGGGAGAATTTGCACATTCTTACAGATCCGCTAATAATCACTTAAACTGAACTTACGAAATGCTGTACGCTGTTACATGTTATCAGTAAACAGTAACTTCGCTACAGTGAGGACATGCTTACACTCGTTACGAAGAGAGACAGAGATGTCATAATCAAGCGTGTCCGTCTGGTACAGCCGGGAGTTCTTCCTGTTTGATATAGCGAGCGCGCATGCAGGTAAGAACCAAGAAAATGAATGAGGTTTAACTTGTTTTTTCCTTGATAGAATCAAAGCATCGATGCCGGCTTTCATCCTAGAGGAGTCCTTAGACGCGCGTGTATAAACAAAATGATTAAAAAATGCATTTCATGAGACTTCATGAAGGAAGTCACGAAACGAGTCCTAATCCGCACCCTTCCTAACAGAAAGATATTGTGTTAATAGTCTGACTGGTAGATGAGCGGAAAGTGATGTTTACAGACACTACCTCGTGATTTAAGATGCTAAGAAGACAGAGCTGCAAATTACAAGATAAGAGGTATAGAGGTAAAAAAAAAAGAGATTTAGAGAAGAAACGTGGGAAAAATGTGTAGGGAAGACGACCACTTGAGGGAGAGATTTAGTGATTGAGAAATCTAGGGTCCGGTTTCCAATGGGGTCAGTGATAGAGAGTTAAATCCACCTGGCATGATCGACATTAAAATAACCGAATACAAATATAATTGCAGATGGATGTAGGGAAAAGACTTTGTCTGTATTATCAGTAATACTATCTAGCAAGCAACAGTCATGATAGGAAGCAAAACGGCTGAAAAAAAAAAAGATTTAGCTGGCTTAGTTAAGTAGAGATAGTCGGAGACATATATAAAAGTGGTGTGAAGAGTCAAGAGAGAGTTCCCTAGTCAGCTGGAGATGTTCACCGACATAAACTTCGACGTCATGCATGTAGACTTTTCCTAAAGAACGAAATACAGCCAGGAATCGGGAAATCAGAAGAGGGGATTTAAAAGTTAAGATTAGTTCCAAAGAGATTTACGATGTCCGAAGACTTTTCTGAGAGAAGCGATTCTACACTGCAGAAGTTGGCACGAATACCATAAATAATTTGGAAAAAGAAAGGTTGGCGTGTTTTGGTGTGTATGTGTTTTTTCTGCTCGTTTAGAATTATATCTTTGGTATCTTATAGTCATGCTCCGTTGTTTTGATAAGGAAAAAGACTTAGTTTAGTAGTAGCGGTCGGTCGTCTTATGTAACATATACAGGAAGAGAACAGACGCAGACTGCAATATAGTGTGGCCTAGGAGTTGTCAACTGGGTGTCCTAGCAGTGACACTATTCCATGTGCGACATGGCATTGCAAGAACTCTGATATTATGCAACTGTTGATCATAGCAGACTCTCAAGGCATCCAGTTGGGAACAGCAACCAGAAAACTGCCATCCCGGCGATCTGAGTGAGAAGATAAGTTACCAACATCCTCACATATCATAAAAATTCATGACAACACCACTATTAAGACCTGAAGCAAGGAAATGAACCGGAAACCACTTCCAAATCAGGAAACAAGGTATGAACCTGTACTCCTGTTCGAGAAGGGAGAGGCTAATGGACCAGACGATAAGAAAGCCTATTTACGTATATTAATATATATATATATATATATATATATATATATATATATATAAACAAAACAAGCAAGCAAACAAATATCTAAAAACAAACAAACAAAACAAACAAACCAGCACAAAAAAAATCCTGGTTTTGATTTTCAGTTATTTCGAAGAATGAATATTCAGATAACCAATTTGGAGAGTCAATCAACGGTCATAGAACTTTTGACCATGCGATGTTTAACTGACATTTTATTATATTATGAGGGAGGGGAGGGGAGGTAATAGGAATGACGTAACAAAATTAGTAAACCACAAAATAAGGTAAGGTAGCTGGTCAGTGTGTAGCAGTATCTTGACGCTATATGGATAGAGTAAACTGACATCGTTTCAATTGTGCTTTGATACAATTATGGCGACTTTGAAGTGAATTTTTCTCACTTTCATGGCCGAAAGCGTTCAGACTATCACTCACTCAGGACGATAGGTCATGGTGGGAGCGGGCGGGTGAAGAACTCACTTATGCATCCTACTTTTCATTCGGCTTCTGTCGAAGGAATTCGTGTTCTTTACAGATACCAAGAACAACCAGCCAACCCCAAACGAGTAGCACACGAGTTTATATATATATATATATATATATATATATATATATATATATATATATATATATGGACAGATAATTGAATGAAGCGAAAGTGCAATTTTGAGATTGTTAAGATAGTATAAGTACAAGTATCAGGTCATCCCATAAGTTTTGTCCGAATTTTGAATAAAGAAAACAAGTAACCAAATGTTACATTTAATTACAGATTCAATCAACAATGTATTTTCCCTGATTATCTATGATTTCTTCCATCTATTAACAAGCTTACTAATTCCATTACTGTAAAATTCTTTTGGCTTTGATTCGAAGAACTCACAAATGTCAGTTTTAACCTCTTTCTGTGTTACAAAAGCTGTTTCTTCCAAATTATTCTGTAAGCTACGAAACACATGGTAGTCTGAAGGAGCAAGATCGGGAGAATAAGGTGGATGAGGAATTTTCTCCCAACCAAGTTCTTCGATCTTTTGTGACGTGATTATTACTGTGTGGGGTCGCGCATTGTCCTAATGAATCTTCACCTTTTTTCGATTCACTAGCGCAGGTCTTTTTTTTCCACAAAGCTTGGTTCAAACGCTCTAATTGCTGACATTATATTTGGGTATTAATTGTTGCATTAGGTGGTAAGAATTCAAAGTAGATTATTTCTTGGCGATCCGACCAGATTGAAAAGAGAACCTTTTGCCCCATGAAGTTCCCTTCTCCGCTGTGGCTGGGGTCCTTCCCCTTTATCAAACTACTGTCTACGATGCTTAACATTTCGATAAAAGATCCATTTTTCAAACAAAATTTAATTTTATTGTTCTCTGAAATAAGATTTGATCAGTTTAAATTCATCTAAACATAAAAAGTAATGTTCAGCTCCATTAGACATTATAAAATACTCTTTACATTAAGTTCATTTTAACAAAAAGTTAAAATTTGGGCAGAATTTATGGGATGACCTGATATATATATATATATATATATATATATATATATATATATATATATATATATATATATATATACATATATATATATATATATATATATATATATATATATATATATATATATATATATATATATAGGATTGGGCTGATCACTGATATTGAGCGCTTTCCAATAAGTACCGCGCATATATAATATATAAGTAATATATATATAAATTGCACACACACACACACACACACACTCACACACACACACACACATATATATATATATATATATATATATATATATATATATATATATAAAGAAATATAGTCTTAAGGTGTGCTATATTTATGGAATAAAGTGTTCAATATCAGAGATAGAGCGTGTGTAAATATGTGGCCTGGCGATTGCATATTGCATGAAAGAGACTGTCGCCTCTAAGTGTTTACTTCTATGTTCACTTTTTTATTTATATATATATATATATATATATATATATATATACATACATGCACATTTTACAGACACACACACATGTATACATATATATATATATATATATATATATATATATATATATACATACATGCACATTTTACAGACACACACACATGTATACATATATATATATATATATATATATATATACATGCACATTTTACAGACACACACACATGTATACATATATATATATATATATATATATATATATATATATATATATATATATATATATATATATAATGTACTCAAACTGAAGCAGGTATTAAGATAATATTAAAAATTGAATCAATTAAGGCAGGAAAAAGCAAAATAAAATTCGGGAATAGGATTTTATAATAAAATGATAAAAGAAAAAAACAAAAAAAACAGACGGTATGCAAAAAAAATTATGTAGAAATAAATTAGAAAAAAAT
>OZ010578.1:56973678-56993678 GCA_963932145.1 Acanthosepion lycidas | reverse complement strand
CTCATGCCCATTTGTAAGCAGATGGAAGAACAAAGATAGGGTGTATAGTAAAAAGGCAAATATAACTAAGACCCGATATAGCAAGATGTGGAGAGTCATGGCCGACAACATAATGAAGGGGCAAAATTCATAAAAAAACGAAGAAAATAAACAGAACTAAGCCTATTACTCGAGCAGTCACATGGCATTGAACTAAATTTGAGACAGTCTTTTTCATTTTTTATTGTTCTTTCGCTTTTTGCCTGACGAGCATCCCTTTACTTGTCACAAAACTTAACCTGTTCCTTTCCTGGTACTGACAGGACAGATTGATGGCAAGACGGACAGAGAAAAACAATCCATAAGCTAACTAGCGAGCTTCCCTAAATGGATGACTGAATAAGGTTTAAAAAAGATAACAAAATTTATTAACTTCCCCATCACTCTAAACGCCCCTCCAATCATCTATGATGAACAATTGTATGAACAATCTTCTGAAATGAGATCTTCGCTAAATATATTAAAGCATTATTTAGGATTTTAACCCTTTTCAACGACCGACTGACTGAATTAAATGTCGAGAAAAGTGAAAATATGCAAATGTCAAAATATTTCCAGGCGTCATGATGTCAAGTACTAGTTAAAATGATCTCATAGATCAAAATATTGGGTTAGTACAAAAATAATGACGTAATAATGTCGTTGTTTGACGTTAAAAAATACGTCTAAAAACGACATTATTACGTCATTATTTTTGCACCAACTTAATAGTTAGTGCGATTATCCAATATACGCCGCCATACATATGATTCTTTTTTAAAACTACCATTCTCCATGATTTTCTCGTACATTCATATCTGCTCGATGCGTATCCAAATGTAAACACATGACGTCACACATTATGAAATAGACAAAGTCCGATAATTATTTTAAGACATTTTTTTTTATGTTTATACGTTTAAGTAAATGCTATAATTATGATAAACAGTATTAACGACATTTACTGCCTGAATGTCCGAGAAATTTTCATAGAAAATATTCGTCCTCTGACAGGAATCGAACCTGTATCCTATACGGAACCGTCATGTAACCTGACGTGCGTTACCGATTTAGCCACAGAGGAACGTTTCGGTTAGCAAGGTCGATTTTACAGTTTTTTTGGGGTTTTTTTTTTGTTTGATTTTGTTTTTGTTTTTAGTTTAAAAATAGTAAAATATGATTCTATCAATAAACATATTATTGCCTGGTGCCCCGAATACATGAATTTAAGCGTGCTACTAGTTTGGCATCTAGGTCCCACCCTTTTACTGTTGAAATAATTACATGTAACCGCCACTTCTACATTAACTATTTCTTTTCTAGCACTTCCAGCCTGTGGAAATCTCTTCCGTTTACTTGCTTCCGTGATAACCACAATCTACAAAAAGTTAAATTCAATCGCCATCATCTATCTTCTTGAATTCCGTTCATCTTTTATACTTCCCTCAATTCACCTCTTACTCAATCTCTTCTCTTACTTTCACTCTCTGTAACACCCTGCGTATTAGCAGCATTCCCGCCTTGCTTTGGGCAAAAGGATTAAAAAAGTTTAATCTGAAGACGTCCTAACCGAATTTTAATTTAAATTTATACGGCCTTGAATATTCAGAGATTTCTCGAAGAGTACCTATAACCTCCGTTTGTTGTATTTCGTTCTCGCCTCTACATTTATGTCATTCCATTTCTAAAAACATTTATTCTGAATAAGTCCTTTCAATGGTCGAAATGCTTCACAACTTCTTCCATATCTCTGATACTGAAAAACATTGAAATATAATTTAATGATTACTTCTCAATTATAAGGACGTATCTTTATTTCTTTTTAATCTACAATGGGGAGATGGGTTGTTTGATTACTTAGAGTAACCCCGGTTACGTAAGAACTGAAAAATAGGAAATTGCGGATAGCCCTAATCGCCAACATTCTGAAGAGACACGACACCTCGAAGATGAGGGAACAGATCTTATGTTACTGCTTATTTTAGATCAACTGTCAGTTTCTACTGTCCGATTATCACCCGACATTTTTATTCAGAATCTGATCCCTGTAACAGAACAAGTCTATCACATACGTTCGACATTCTTCGCATTCAATCGATATCGATTTCTTGTTAAGTATTGTAGCTATACATACCCGTTTACTTTCTGGAAAAAAAGCAACACAACGCATTATTTGTGAAATGGCACAACTTGAGTTTTTCATTCAGTCTATGTACAATTCGGACAATAATGGAAGGTCAGCATCATTGTTGCATATATTTAAGACAGATAGATAGATAGATAGATAGATAGATAGATAGGATAAAGAAAGAAAAGAAAGAAAGAGACAATTGTAATGAGATAGATAGATAGATAGATAGGATAAAGAAAGAAAAAGAAAGAAAGAGACAATTGTAATGAGATAGATAGATAGATAGATAGATAGATAGATAGATAGATAGATAGATAGTTACCAGGTTATCTAGAAATTCCTCTAGTAAAATAATTTTCCATTTCGAAGATAAAAAGAAATAATATGAAATGACTTTAAAAGAAGAGGTAGGCAGTAAACAAAACTTTTTTTTTTTTGGTCAAGTTTAAAATTGGGAAAATACTTTTCAAATTATTTAATAAACACAGCCTAAAAAATTCAGAATTACATAAAATATTTAATAAAACACAGTTAAAGTCAGCTACAGTTGTACTAGTAATTTAAAAACGACAATAAAATGATAAAACCCCAGAAATTTCAAGACTAACGTGAAGCAAAACATTGTCAACAGTAATATATGCAACTGTAGAAATAAAAATAGATGTCCATTACATGGTGTTAGCAAAACTGAAGCAGTTATTTACAAAGCAGAAGTAATAGATGCAAATGTCCAGAAAATTTATGCGTATGTTTTACTGAGGGTAACTTTTAAAAGAGGTGGTAAAATCATCTTTTAAACTAGAAAGCCATAGAAATTCTACTGAACTATCCAACCAGCCAACTAGCCAATAAAAAAGATACTAGTATAAACTGGAATTTTTTTTAAAAAAGCAAAACTTTAAAACAATCATAGCAACATCTGTAAACTCTGTCAACAAGAAAAAATAGCTATAATGACATTTCCAGACTAAAAATCTTTTAAACGAGAGGACGGAAATTATGTCCCGTTGTATACACACTAAAAAGCTCCTTTTGAGTTCATTTGAGGTGGGATAAAAAGAACTTATGTATATTTCATTTGCCCCCCACCACCGATATATTTCAAATACACTTGTTTTTTTTTAATATTCCTCCTCCTCACCTGCTACCACGTCACACGTCGTGAGCTTATTCATTTATTTATTTTTTTAAATATAGCGTTCATTTCTTAATAAAGCGTTAGGAAATCAATTGACCGAAATCGTATGAAAAGTTAACACCAATTTTGCGGAATCGGCTGTTTTCCTAGATAGATAGATAGATAGATAGATAGATAGATAGATAGATAGATAGATAGAATAAATAAAGAAAAAGAAATAAAGAGACAATTGTAATGAGATAGATAGATAAATAGATAGATAGATAGATAGATAGATAGGATAAAGAAAGAAAAAGAAAGAAAGAGACAATTATAATGAGATAGATAGATAGATAGATAGATAGATAGATAGATAGATAGATAGGATAAAGAAAGAAAAAGAAAGAAAGAGACAATTATAATGAGATAGATAGATAGATAGATAGATAGATAGATAGATAGATAGATAGTTAGGATAAAGAAAGAAAAAGAAAGAAAGAGACAATTATAATGAGATAGATAGATAGATAGATAGATAGATAGATAGATAGATAGATAGATAGATAGATAGATTGATTGATTGATTTATTTATTTATTTATTTTGATATGCGATCTTATGTAGAAACATTTTCGGATCGAACTAGGGAGTTATCCCAAAATAAATATTTTCGTTTGATCCCATTTTTGGATATGGAATTTACAGCTACTTTTTCAGCAACGCTTCAGTTGCAGATTGGAGATAATTCTTTAATACACAAGCTGGTTGGATTCGACATAAATAATTTTGCAAATGAGCATACGGTTATCGTTGTAATGAAATCGTTCATCACATGCCGCTCCAGAAAGAAACCGGAGTGCTCTATTAAGTCTGATCAGACCATAAATGGAGTATTGCTGCTATATATATTACCTGAACATGCTATTATCCTCATTTTTCCTCCTTTGACACAGTTCGAACCCGCTTATGCACCCATATAGGCGATGAATTTCCATCTTCCCACAACCACAACGTTGCATTCCCCTCCCACTCTGGATACATTCCCTTGTTCTACCTGTTCAGACATTTACAGCTATGAATAATAATGCCATTTACACAGAGAGTGAACCATCCCCATTCTCTTCATATTCCATTGGTAAAGAGGAAGTTCCATTCAAACTGCTTTTTCCCAAGAGCCAATGTTTTATGAGAGGTTGCTTTACTTAATTCTACAACATTAACCTCTTCAGATCTAATTTCAGTCATTGCTTATCCTACATACCCTAATAATCTACAATTATTCCCTCAATAAAATATTTCGTAATTCACTTCATTGAGTGGTTCTTGGGCATTGTATTGAGTGAACAACACTGGAAAAAAATAACATCTGATCTACATAACTGGCCCAACCAGCCTAAGTATGTATGGTTGAATAGAATGCGTTTAAGATCAACAGGACTTTTACTTGGTGCAATAACGCTTCTCCGGGAGAGAGCTATGTTAATTACATAGTGTCTTTGGCTTCCCCAAAAGTATAGTCAGTTCCCCACGAATATGTGTGATCATACGGTTACCAATAACAATTTTTAGTGCGAAATGAAATTATGCTCTTATTTTTCTGTTACTTTATCAATGTAAAATTTTCATCTCGTATTTTGAAACCTTAAAAAAACAATTTATTGGCGTAGCATATTCGTTTTCTCGTTTATCTTCTTCTAAATATTCGCCTGTTTTCTCTACTCGGCTTTTCGAAAGGATTTTTCCTCCAAAATATATTTTATGTACACGTTTGCCCTATCGTCGAGGGTTATTTACGCTGAGAGCATCAGCTACAGAGAGGTTAAACCTCACCAAAAAGTGCCCACGTTAATCGTGGATACATTCAGAGTCAAGCCGTAATCGGAATTATGTTTACCATTTGATTCAAGTATAAAAACAGAATAATTTCGACTCCAATATACAGTGGAATTTTGACTAACTTTAGACTCAAGTATAAATCGTATTTATGTCTAACTTTTGAGAAAAGTATACATCGACATATCTAACTTTTGACTCGAGTATCAAGAGTAAGCATGCCTAACTGTTGACTCTAGTATAAACCGGATTTATATCTAACTTTTGTGAAAGTATACACCAAAATGATATCAAATGTTTGACTCGAGTATCAACGGAAACCATGTCTAACTTTTGACTCGAGTATAAGCCGCAAAGATTATTAACTTCTGACTAAATTATTAAAACAGAATTATATTAACTTACCTAATTGAGCCCATGAGATATATCCGATATATAAAAAAAACAACAAAGATTAATATATTATTAAATAAATCTAACTTAACACGTACACATATAAAATTAATTTTTCCACTATATTGTTATTATTAGAATTATTACACCGTCTACATTGGATACATGTTTCTGGGCTATTTTCTTACGCTGGATCTGAAAATTCTTTTTACCATCACATCACGTTTTCAGAGTACAGATTGGTACAGTATAAAATTGGCCAAAATGCCCATTTAATAGTGATATGCCAGGGCCAAGTAGAACCAACCTTAAACGTTTTCAGGTTAGAAAAACTTATCATAAATGAAAAGTATCCCAATAACTTAAAGAATGCATTTTCAGCAAATTCATTTCAGAAAAACTTTTCAGAAAAATCTCACACAAAAATTAAATTAAGGTAAACATGTGTCATCAATTTTTGAATCAAAACAGATACAAAAGAATGAAAGACACATTCATTTTTGATCATCCAAAGGTATAAATCTTCTCTTCTTGGAAACACTACGATGCTTTTGAAAAGGCTGATCAGCCATTATGTCAACATCCCATCTGCAAAGTGTCTATGCCTATGTGGTGTTTCCCGGCTATTTTAAACGCTGACAAAGAAAATTTTCATCTTGCTAATCTCAAATACACTTGCCTAACACCTTAACAACCCTCATTTATCGATGTTACTATACATGTTATACAGAAACTGCATGACAATAACAGACCTCCGTAAATTTAAGTGATATGATAAAATCTTATGGTGGTTTCAGGCTTAAAGTTAAAACTACTAATAAAAACTAAAATCGCTGTTATTGAATGACTTCTAAAGAGCTTCTTCTATGAGTAGTAGACAAGAAATATGAATGATAAAGTTTTTAAAAGGTAAGAATATTGAGGGCACAAGGATATTTTCCAATGAGATATCTCTCATAAAATCAAGCATTTTCAGGTCAGCTTATCTGAACTGAAATAGCTTAGAATTCATTTTGAAAGTTATTTGGATACATGAAACGAAATGTTTCAACTATTTCACTCGCATATTTGAGCCGTGAAATATCCCTGTGAATTAGAGATTTTGGCTTATTTTAAACAAAATAGAAATTATCTGTAATTGGAAAAAGTGATATGATGGGGTAAAATGGACTTAATTTTCAGATTCAGCGTGGAAAAATAGCCCAGAAACATGTGTCCATTGTCCAACAATATTTGGGTCGAAAAAAATGTCAACTATTATTATTAATTTGTTCTTCGAGGAATTGATTCAGAAAAAATCACGTAAAAAATGTGACTTTCGGGTACAAATATTGGAGACACTATCAGGATAACGATGCTGATAAGGGTATACAAGGGGTATGCATCATTGGTGCAATACAGTGAGTACTTCAAATGAGCAGCACATAACCTTGTAGGTGGGACTCATTTAGAAATTGGTTTATGTCGGGTAACCCAGTCCACTTTTTCGATCAGTTGATGTTGATTCCCAAATATCTAAATGATTTCCGAGTAAGCCTGGTGTCCAATTATCCAACATAAAAAAGAAAGCTGCCTATACTTTTCCCTTACTACTCCCACTCATGAGCAGAGATGAGCAATGCTTTGCCTTAACGGGAACAGGCCGATTTGGCAAATAACAGGAAAATTAAACTATTGGACGAGTTATTTACGGTGATTCAATTTAATTCAAGAGAGGAAAACGTGTACAGGTTAAAATCTCCAGTCACTTTTGACGAGAAGCCACAACTATTATTATTATTATTATTATTATTATTGACAAACATGACCCCATTTAAGCGTTAAAGCAAGTATTTACGGCTTCCCTTTCCGAATATTTTAATTGTCAGCATAAAGTGATCATGAGTTGTGGGGTCGTTTTAAGTAAAACTTCTGATTTTTGCATTGTGTGCGTGTCATCTTGGATACCTGAAGCCGCCTGAAGTGAAACAGCAGAAGACTGGGATCATTTGGCATTCTACAGATATACAGTGTAACCCGGATATAAGAGAGTTTTGGGGACCGGAGAATAAGTCTCTTATATCCGTGTTTTTCTTATATCCGGGTTTCTTATATCCGGGTTGCACTGTATTAAGCTTAGTTTAGTATCCAATTCCAAATTAAAATACATCGCTAGGATAATATTTTGGGTGATTCCTCTTTGTGCTATTATTTTAGCGCAGTGGTTTTCAAACATTTTTGCCCAATGCACCCTTTCCTCCCTAAGTCAGAATGTCATTGCCCCCATTTTCAAGATAATCCAACTCGAAAGGTTCATTCCAAATAATATGCCTCTTTTATTAAAAATCTTTATTTACTTAGATATAAGTACAGATTCCTTTCCATGGATTATGTTTATAGAGTTTTACAAATTCAAACAATAGAAAATGTTGAATACCTGCACAATAATTGTTTTAATTTATATTAGGTTGGTGCAAAAATAATGACGGTTTTTTACGTTAAAAAATACGTCACAAACCGTCATTAATTTTGCACCAACCTAATAACTAAGTATTAGGTTGGTGCAAAAATAATGACGTAGTAATGTCGTTTTTGACGTTAAAAAATACCTCAAAAACGACATTATTAAGTCATTATTTTTGCACCAACCTAATAATTATTAAATAAATAAATAAACTGAATCCTTAATTAATAAAATGAATCATGAATTAATTAAATGTTCACTACAATATCTAGGTATTGTAATTCAGTAAACAAAATTCTGCAAATAAAAAAATTAAAAGTAAATGATTCCTCGGTGAAATCCTGAAATCCTGTGAGATATACCTCCCTGTTTGAGAACCATTGTTATAGGGCAATGGTAACTGGCGGTGCCCTTCTCCTCTCCAAATACCACTTTACATGTAAAAGAAAGTTACATGGCATCCGAATTAAAGAATAATCCCAGAACTGACTTGTTCTTGGGAAAGAGATCTGAAGGAATTAAAGTTTCTCTCCAGGCCATTAAATTCCGAGGTTGGTATAAGATAAATTTCAAGACACATGCAAAATATTAAGGAAGTGAAAATCTTATAAGAAACAAATGAAAGAGTAGTAAAATGTCATGTCATATCGGTCCTCTATATATATGGTAGGAAATGCTGGACAATCTCCTCTTGAGGCAACAGAAATATAGTTTTACGCAAAAAGTACTTAGAATACGACGATTATAAAATATAGCGTAGTTCTTGTGAAAATGGAAGCAAAAGAAGACTCAAAAGAAGGGATTAAAGGCATGATGAACAGATGTAAAAAGGATGGCAAAAAAGAAATTAGGAGAAATAGCGAAAAGTTAAAATTTATTAAGAGCTACAAAGGGCTGGAAATTGTGAAGAGCCATGATCGTCAAAGTCTTAAAGGAACCGACAGCAAAGAAGAAGAAATTACGATTGTTCTGCACTGGCTGGAACGCAAGATTTGCGAGCAATGTTCATATTGCTATTTAACCCATATGTGGGGAAATATGGATATTTACCTTTTTTTAAGGGTATTACTCTGAAGAGAACGCAATAGACTAGACCGAAAATTGAACTCGTCTCAGTGATTCAAATTCACACCCCGATAACCTTTATGCTACCGGCACATAACTTTCATCAATAAACCAAACAAGTTGCATTTTATCCTCGCCAGTCGGACTCCGAACTACCGCCAGTCACTTTGAATGGACATCGCCTGGAGTCGGCTTCATACATTGAGCGACCATTAGGTCTTAAACTTAAACCAGACTTGGACTCGTACATGCCAATTACTCCTCTACGACTACTTCCATGGATAGTGCTCGGCCGAATTACATTCCTTGGTTCAGCCATTTTAACCTTCTTGGCTAGGACCCGCCATGACACTATTATTGCAGCAAACTACCGTCATTTTCCTCTGTGTTACACTGGTGAGAAGTAAGTTCAACTCCAGCAGCTTCTTCCCGCGAGTGGCTGCTCTGTGGAATCGACTCCCACGAAGATGTTTCCCCGGTCGCTACAATCTTAACTATGGTTAAACATTATTTTCCTCAGCTATCTTCATAAACTGTGCCTCTTACTCTGTAACTCTTTACCTCGAGTTCCCTCCTCCTCCTTTGTAAAGAGTGAACTTGAGTGTAACAAAAATCTATCGGCTACTTATTGATTTACCTAGTTCCTGTTTTTCCAAAATTAATCTTTTCATGATTAAGCTCGCCAACTTATTGATAGTCTGACTTGTTTGTTATGTAAAATAAATGTTTTTTTTTGTTTTGTTTTTTTTTATCGTTCAGTTATCTGACTTATTGCCGTTCTGATTTATTTGTTGTGCTAAATCAGTTTTATTTTGTTTTTGTCATTAGCTTACTCTACTTTTTTGGTATTTCTACGTATTTTTTTTTTTTTTTTTTGCCAAAGTAAATGTTTTGTCATAATTAAGTTCTTCGATATATTGACGCTCCTAAGTGTTCGTTGTGCAAAATAAATGCTTTGTCTTCATCAGCTTACTCGATTTATTGATCTTCCGGGAATATAAGAATTTGTTTTCATATTCAAGCTACCAGACTTGTTGATGTTCTTCGTTTTCTTCTGTTATTTCTCGTATTCCTTGATGATGTGGGCGTTCATGCCTCTTCCCTACTTCCTATTCTTTATAACTCTGATGTGTATTGCTTTATTCTTTCCCCCGGGATAGCCGTGTTCCAATTCGAGTCAGGTTCGTTATATGCATTTGCGCTCAAATAACTTCGTGAAATGTATGAATACACCTTTTATCACCAAAGCTAGTAGGACTTCTGTCAGTAAATAATTATTATCTCCAGAAACTTAAGAGAATTTAAAAATAGTTCCTGGTTTTAAATAACCTGTAAAAGGCCGATAAACCGTAAGAAAAAACAAATTAATAAATCGATCAATCTACTCTCTTCCTAGGTCCATTTTGCCAATTATTTACACAAGCTATATAGGTAAGTTACTAGTTATTTTTTTTTTTTTGCTTCCATTAAATTTGATATTTGACATAAGAATAAATGTAGATTTCTTGTAAGATTTTAAATAAAGCATTTTTTTGTTGTTGTTGTTGATACATCTCAAAACCAAGGTTTGCTGCGAGGAAAAATGGTTCAGTTTGTCGTGCTCGACAATCCTTCTCGATAGAATCTATTTTAAACATTTATAAGTCTACCATTCGTCAATGCATAGAATATTGTTGTAGCAACTGATGCTTCTGCTATGCATTTAGAGATTATTGATAAAACGCGTAGAAAAATCTGGAATGTTATCACTCTTGACCTGGCATCGCGGTGTAAGTCACTTGTCTACCAACGTTACATAGCTTCTCTGTGACTTTTCCATAAATGGTAATTACTCTTGCGAGATACCCACTTTGTCACCTCGATTTACCGTAATTATGCGCAGTAATAGATTGGCAGTTTGGTCTCAAATTTTACTGTTGAACTAGCTAGATGCATTCGTATGCTCAATTCTACGAGTTCATTTTTTCTCACACTTCTCATTTCTGGAAATCCATTCCGATTTCTTGTTTCTCTGTCACTGAAAAAATTTAAATGCAACACCAATCGCTATCTTCTGTTTTCCAGAAAATTGTTCTTTTAACGTTCCTTCGCCTAACTAAAATTTCTCACGCTTTTTCTCCCCAACTAACACCTTGTACTCTAGTGGCATTATTGCGTTGCTTGCGGTGAAATTCTAAAACCAAAAATTTGTTTGGTTAATATCAGTTTTATTTATGACAAAATTTACTTAATTAATAGAATTCGAAAGAGTGGATAATACTGACTGATCCCCACCTTTGGATTAGAAAACCGGAATCAACAGTTTCTTCGATTCCATAACCTTTACCCTTCTTTCCTGGAATGCGGATGAAATTCTCCATGACAAGACATATATATATATATATATATATATATATATATATATATATATATATATATGACCACTTATATATATATATATATGACCACTTATATATATATATATATGACCACTTATATATATATATATATATATATATGACCACTTATATATATATATATATATATATGACCACTTATATATATATATATATATATATGACCACTTATATATATATATATATATATATATATATATATATGACCACTTATATTTATACATGACCACTTATATATATATATATATATATATGACCACATATATATATATATATGACCACTTATATATATATATATATATATATATATATGACCACTTATATATATATATATATGACCACTTATATATATATATATATATATATATATGACCACTTATATATATATATATATATATGACCACTTATATATATATATATATATATATATATATATATATATATATATATATGACCACTTATATATATATATATATATATATATATATATATGACCACTTATATATATATATATATATATATATATATATATATATATATATATATATAATATTGTTTAAAACTTGCTACATTTAGAGGGGGAAGGGTGTTCACTATCGTGTGTTAAAACGACCAAGCATTCCATGTGGTCTGAAACCGCATAAGATGCAGAGAAGGAACCCTAACCCTGCATCGCCAAAATATCGCACAAAACCAAAAATTGGTGCGAAAACAAAGCATTAAATCCATTCAGAAGTATTTAACCTGACATTTGTATACAGCCGCTTTTTACGATCAATGGGGGAAAAGACTTTGGACGAGTAAAGTCTGAGAATCAGGGCAACATTGATCCTTCTTTGAACATTGTGGTCTACAAAATCACAAATAACCGTACCAAACGACAAAAACAAAATCACTTCAGGAATACCAACAGCAGCAACTACGAAAATGGATAGCATATATAACTAGAAGACAAGATAATGACATCATCAAGATGTTGATATTCAACACGAATTCAAATAGCAGGTTACGAAGGAAGCCCACGTCTATACTCATATAGTCACTTGTGGAACTCCCTTCCGGCTTCAAGTTTTCCGGCCAACTTATATCTGCAAAAACTTAAATGCAATGTCAATCGCTATCTACTGCCCCCCCCGATTTCTCTTTGCTCTTTGCTCTTCCTAATAATTACTAATGTTTCTGTTCCTATTTTCTACACACCCTGTATCCTCTTGTATCTTTGTGGCTGCACAGACTTGCTTGGGTATCACAAGATACAGACTTGAGAAACCTGTTTTCCTGAAGAAATTCTTTAAGAGTAAGGTTTTATAAATTCCAATCTAAAGAAGTTCTGGCTGCTCGGACCATGAATATCAAATGTTACCTTGTAGAGAAACGGCAAATGTTAAGATTACCATTACGATCTTAACAGGTAAGGGACACTTGATCGTAGATTACGAGCACATTTGCCATGCCAAAATTTGTTATACTATAATATAAAAACCACAAATTAAATGAAAGAATTACAACCAAAAATGGAGTTTTGCGGCAATAGCTGGAATCAAACTGTTCTTATTTTTTACTATGATTGAGCTTGTTTACGGTCTTATGGGTGAAGACATATAATACGAATTATGGCCTTTTTTCCGCATACAGACTTCGTTAGCCGATGGCTAATCGAGTTTCATGTCAAAAATTCTGATGAGCACCATTCTATAGTTTCACCAGTTTAGGCATTTACTGTTCGGACACATCATTCAACTTACACGGAGTTGAATCAACCTCATTTCTACTGTACTCTAAATTAGGTACCTCCAATTTTCGCTGAAGAAACAGAATAGGATGATGAAAAAAGGTCCCAATCTTAATAATTTTTTTTATTATTATTAAGAGGAAAGACCAAATTGGGTTTATTATTATTATTATTAAATTGTTTAATCCTTTCTAGCACATTCAATTTTTATTTGTTTTTTTTTACGTTAGCGGTCGATATAATATTTACAATTAATGATTAGAGCTTTTTTCAGGAGAAAAACAGTGATTAGAGGCAACTAAAAAGTGTGCTAAAAAGCTATTTTAGAAAAAAAAATCAATTCCAGTCAATATAATTTCTGTTTGAAATAGATTATTATTTTGCTTACTGGAAACATTATTAATTTGCCTATTGGAAACAGTAAATGCAATCCTTTTAGATTTTAATTAAAGCTACACCGAAAGCTTAAATAAAGCTTCTCCATTTATAAAAAAATCATTTTAAAAAAAGTTATTGAAAATTAGTTTAAGTACCTACATAAATAAAGGGTGTTTCATTAAGACGGATTATATATATGGGTGTTTTATTAAGAAGTCAGCAGTAAATAAATCAGTGTTATTGGTGAAAATTTATTTCTCTATTGGATCATGTTATTTAAGTCATGGCAATTATGTGTGAACAATAACATCGCACAAATGTCCGGCAAATCTGTAAGAAAAACAAAAAAAATCATTAGACTCTTAAACTTAATTCACATTTAAAATCTGTCCAAGTTATTGGAACATACTTTATAAGAAGAAAATCCCACTCAGCTTTTACCCAAGAATTGTTACTTGGAACAGGCTCCTGATGTGTGTTTTTCTGGGTTTTAAAATCTGGACCATTCAAGTTAAGGTCCTCTTGTTTTGTTTACTCTTTAGCTCATATAACACGCGCGAGCACCATAATCATTTTAATTATAACGCTCTTATTTGAGTTGTTCTTGAGTGTTGTATTATCGGATGAAGTTTAGTATTAAAAATTGTTACACGTACTTCAAAGCAATAAAAGGTTTAATTAATATAAAGGAAAATAATAAGGAGCGAAAAACCTGAAGTAAGCACGACAAACAAAGTTTAAACATCTAGGAATGTAAATAAAATTATATCTACCACTACTCCTACGGAAGGTGATCAGACAAACTACATTCCCTGGTCCCGCCGTGACAAACCTTCCCAGCAAGAAAACGCTGTCACTTACATAGTTTTAAACACACTCTCTCCATATTCCATCGGTGAGAAGTCAGTTCCACACGAGCAGATTCTTCCCAGCAACTACTGCCCTTTGGAACCGTCTCCGAACAACATGTTTCCCCAATCAGGACTCCTGGCTGGCCACTCATACATAAAATAGGGAGTTACTTTTCAATCACTCTGTATATATTGTTTCTCCCCATTAAAATGTGTTTATGTATGCACGTTTATCAGGGAGTCTGTAGGAGTGATTAGGAATAGATTTGATATATCGACATTTCTTTTTTATCTGTTTATCTACGCGTTTTTCACATAATGAAATGGGTTCAAATTTACATAGAATTGGCTGCTCGATTTGTCTCTCGGGATTATATTTCCATGAATCGTTCGGCATCGTCGATGCAAAAGATAAAATACACTTGGACTTTGATATTTGCCTATTTAGAATTCATAGTTTCTCATACCGACTTTGGATTGCTATCAAAGTTTCATGATGGAAATGACGACACAACATATTATTCTCAAATTTCCGCCCATCAATGAAATGTCTTTTTTTTCTTTTCTTTTTTTTTTTTTTTTTTTTTTTTTTTTTTTCGTAAAATGTCTTTTGAAATAAAAGCTAACATATTCTGGGAATTTTTTTCCAGTCCAATTTTTATTTTTTGTCTCCGTAAGATTTCAGTCTCGGCTTTTTGGCGAGACGAAAGAAAAGTGTAAGAACACAGTATCTAAAATGTAATACTATATAAATTAGAATTTAAACAAGAACATAATTAAAACGACCGTAAACAAATAAAGTCTTAAAACATACGCCATACCACTTTCAGGATATAGGCGATCATGGCTTTCCAAAATTCCCTGCCGTTTTTAGTTCTCAGTAAATTTAGTATTTTTGTTATCAGTCCACCATACCATTTACTCGAAATGGCTTTATAGGTTATACGTACATCTGTTCTTTTGATCTGCAATGTTTCCTGTGAGTAACCAATTTTCTAAGCCTCCTTTCCTCATTATGCGTCCAAGATATTTCAGCTGTCTCTTCCTGATGTTAAGTATAAGCGTCTTTTTTGTTTTTTTGTTATGAGTCCCAAAACTTGTTCTGTCATCCATTCACTAATGCTCGCTAAGTAGATTACGCGTTGCTTTCCTCTCCCCACCTTACCTCCAATGCGTCCTATGAGTAACAGATTTTCTAGGCCTTCTTTCCTGTGCCCTATAAATTTTAGTCTCTTAATTGACCTTTGTGTTTCCATTTTCTCTAAAACTACGTCGTTGCTCACATGATTCATAATATTCGCATAATTCTTCTGTAGAACCACATTTCTTCAGGTCTCTCCTTCGTGTGTAATTATTAGGTTGTTGCAAAAATAATATCGTTTTTTGACGTATTTTTTAACGTCAAAACACGATATTATTTTTGCAACAACCTAATAGATTGTCCAACATTCTTTGTCATATAGGAGGACTGATATTACATAGCAGTTTATTTAGTACACTTTTCTTTGTTTCTGTTGCCTCAGTTCTCTCCTTCATCTGTAGGGATATTGTCAAGCAGTCACTGCTATATAAGCGGACTGGTATTACATAACAGTTCAGTACAATTGTTTTTATTTCTTTTGCTTCAATCCTTTCCTTTTTCTCTTAGGAAATTGTCCAGCATTCTCTGCCATAGAGGAAGACTGGTTTTACATAGCACCCCAGTACGCTTTGATGCTGTTGCCACAATACTCTCCTTCAGCTGTTCGGATATTTTCCAGCATTCCTTCCATATAGGAGGTCTGGTATTACATGGCAGTCCAGTATATTTTTTTGTTTCTATTGCCTGAAGTCTCTCCTTTATCTATGATGAAATTTTTCAGCCTCCATTGCCATATAGGCGAACTGGTATTACGTAACAGTTCAGTACTCTTTTCTTTGTTTCTGATGAGTTTTTCCTGTTACTTGATACTTTGCTTAGCCTTTGGAAGGCATCTTTCTCTATCACAATTCAGATTTCAGCGTCCCACTTTCGGTCCTCTGTTAAAACTCTTCCCAGATATTTTAAATTGTTGTACTTGTTTAATTTTGGTATACTTAATTTATACTTTACATGTTTGGTTGTGTCATTTGATAATTGTATTCTTCTAATCATTTTCCTATTCGTATTTATGGGCCAAAACATTTTCGGCATTTCAGAAAAGTGAGTCTTTCTGTTAGACCGATTTTCCACGTGAAATAAACAGCTAAATGATATGTTCATTATACAGCCGTTCTATTAATAGTCAATTTTATGTGTAGGTTTAACACACTAACCTATCGGGTGTCGAAGCAAAGTTGCTCTATAGATATTAGGTTGGTGCAAAAATAATGACGTAATAATGTCGTTTTTTGAGGTATTTTTAACGTCAAAAAACGACATTATTACGTCATTGTTTTTGCACCAACCTAATACCTTCACCACATGGGCCTATCAGATTAAAGCGTGGATTTCTTAATTTGTTGGTATAGTAATCGTGAGTCTTCGATAGTACAAACTCAGGATTAGTGGAAAACAGGTGGTGTATTAACTGAGAAGTGCTCAATTACAATGCGAGATTTCACTAGATATTTTATAAACGAGGTATTGGTACGTGAATCTAGTAACATAGTAACTGTGAATTCAATCCCTGGGTAGCGTAGTACAGGCTCATACTCAGTGGAAAACAGGGTGAGCAATAAATGCTAAATAAGAACAAGGGGAGATTTCACTAGATATGGACAGTGGAAGAAAAACAATCTACACTAGTAAATACCTGAAACCTCCCGCTATTCTCTACCTTTACAAGAAACAGATCAAGCCTAAAATGGAGTACTGTTGTCATATTTGGGCGGAAAATCGGTCTAACAGAAAGACTCACTTTTCGGAAATCCCGAAAATGTTTTGGCCCATAAATATGAATAGGAAAATGATTAGAAGAATACAATTATCCTCCAGCCTTGATAGAGTTCAAAAGCATCCCGAACCCTTGTGTATGACGAATTATTCTCCACCCTTCAATCTTAATCCTACAGGCGGATTTAGGAAGCCTCTCGCTCTTCTACCACTACTTCCACGGAAAATGCTCTGGTCCCTCTGAGGCAAACCTTCACAGCAAAAACACTCCAAGCCACATACATATTAGTAAACAATCCACGTTCCCTGCGTATTCCATTGGTGAGAAGTAAGTTCCACCCAAGCAGCTTCTTCCCACTGCCCTGTGGAACCGATTCCCAACAAGATGTTTTCCTGATCACTATAATCTTAACCTGTTCAAGACTAGGGTTAACTGTTATCTTCCGCTAACGTCATGGGTCCTTACCTATAACTACAGAATGAACTCTTCCTAACACTATGTATACTACGCCTCTCAAGAGAGAGGGTCAAATCGAGTCGAGCCGATAGTAGTTCACTCCAAACCAGACTGACAGTCATAATAACACTTTCCACATCTTGTATTATTATTTCGTGTGTTCGTGTTGTTCTACCTTGGTCCTAACCTGGACCATAACAGCTAATATACACAAAAATGGGATCCAAACGTAAGCATCTATCTCGGGTGACCACAAGGCCTTTTAAAAGATGAACCTTGTTGTAAAAAAAATAAAAAAAACACCACCGTAGATTATACAAAGAGTCCAGTATGGTATTCTTTGAAGGTTACACGTGAAGTATCTGATGAAAATCGGTTGTCTTTCGAAACGTCATAATAGTAATAACAAATATTTTTGATACGAGTCCGAATGCAAATAACGATATTTCTTCACTCCAGAAATTCAGTCTGAAAATGGTTAACCCTTTACATAAAGCAAAAATTGTAACAATTACTCAATTTCCTATCACTTTTATCTAAATATAAATTCCTAAGATCACGTTGAATGTTTTTAACCCCCGTAAGTTTTTAAACTTAAAAAAAAAATCAATTCACCCCAAGCAAGGCAATATTGTTACGAAGGCGTAACGGGGTCTACTGTAAAGGAAAAGCAATGAAATGCCTTTAGAATGAACTGGAAACCCAATCCTAAAAACCAAGTGATTAACCGCTACTTCTTTTCAAAAGACCGGAGAGGAGGGTGAAGTGTACGATTCAGCAATGGTTATCGAATCTTCTCATCTAACAGACTCCGCTCTGGGACTAGCTTACAAAATGGTAAAACTCTTTGCGATACATATGTTAAAGGTTATGTATACATGTTCTTTCCTTCGATCACGCGTCACGTTATTTTTTACGCGCCTGTATATCGGCTTCAAATGAATGACACTGATACGATTTTGAAAATCACTACTTGAACACGTACTTTTGCCCATTATACAATGATATTCTACGAGCATAGTTGAACAGTCAGACCTGAGTTTTTCATCAAATATATTTTCATACTTCGTTCTCTGGTTGTATTGACATTTAATCAAGCTGTACCAAAGGCACAATGGAAACACTCGAGCCGCTGAAGTTGATCGGCTTTGACAATAAAATATTCCTGCAAGTGTCGAATATAGAGAGCGCCGGCTACAGAGCAGCGATTGCTAACAAGAATGGTAATTTTGGTTCTGTGTGATGATACCGGGACAGACTTTGCACTCAAATTTTAGCCCCAAAGCAAAGATATCGGGTGCAGCTCGACGTTGGAGCTGTCCCAGCCGCCGAATGCAGAAGTACGTAATATCAGAAATGCATGCAATATTGCAAGAGTGAAAAGAGAGATTTTGAACATATAGATATGGAAGATTTTTTTTTTTCCAAATTAATGACAAAATAGAAAGAAATTCATTGTGTGGCACCTCGTCCTCAGGAATGACTTCCTCGGACTAAAGTGATGTTTTGTTGATGGAATTATTTATGTGTAGAATGGAAAGCTAGATATATAAAACTAATGGTACTGATAATGGAAAGTTTAGCCGTTTCCCTATAAGGAAACATTAGGATTTACTGGCCGAACAGCCAGTACCGCTTTCGTTTGAAATTTATAAAAAAAATCTCTTAAAACAATTTGTTTTTAAGTTTCTCAAGTGAAATAGCTGCTATCGCTCTTTCCAGTATTGACGGCGTTTCCTTCCTAACCATCTATTTGTAGTAGTGTGGAATGTTAAAACCTTGATTATGTCACTATTTGCTCTTCAACTTACATATGCTATATATTTCAGTTGTTGGAGCTGATGGAAGTTTTTAAATATATCTGGTATATTTATTCGTTTGTGATTCACAATATTCATTGGAGGATGATCTTTGCCAAGACCTCGAAGCCTTTTTCCACCATTGATCTTAGGAAGCGGTTATATACAGCTGCCATTCCTATTATTTAAATCAAAATCTGTATCAATATCCGTAAATCATTGTTAATGGCAATGAAAACTCAAATGAATTCAGCAGCGTTTAATGACGTATATTCATATATGATAAACATACAGTTTTATGGTTTGCTATATTTGTGGGTTAAAGTGCTCAATATCCAGGATAAAATGTAAATAAATATAATAGCGGCCAACACACGGCGGCAAAATTAATAATTGTTAAATTCAAATTAAAAATGTTTAACATCAATGTAACAAAATGTCTGTTCTATGGTGTTCTCAGCATCTTTATGCATAAGCACATTACTGTCGCTTCATCCATGAGGTGATTGCCCCGCATTTACTGCCCTATATATA
>OZ010578.1:56956178-56971178 GCA_963932145.1 Acanthosepion lycidas | reverse complement strand
AATGTAAAGAGACGTATTGGTGAAAGATTAAGTGCAAAGTGTACTAAGAAAACTGTCAAGTTTGGGGGCGGAAGCGTCATGGTATTTGGAATGTTTTCTAGCCAAGGTACAACGCCTCTTGTCCGGTTACAAACTCGTGTAAACGCGCAGATCTATAAAAACATTGTTCAAGATCATGTTGTGCCAATCCTACAGAATTCAGGTTTCGATAGGGCTACCTTTATGCAAGATAATGCCCCATGTCACAAGGCAAAGGTGGTAATGAGTTACCTTAGCGAGCAAGATTTGGAAATTATGGATTGACCACCGCAAAGTCCTGACTTAAATCCAATAGAAAATCTTTGGAAGACCTTAGGAGTGAAAGTTATGGAAAGAAATCCCACTAACACGGGGGATTTGTGGGTGAAGCTTCAAGAAGAATTGTCTAAAATTAGTATCGAGGATTGTCAAGAACTGATTCGTTCTTGTAGTCGAAGATGTGCAGTTGTCATTGAGAGCAAGGGCTCATTTACTAAATATTGATTGTACATGTATTTTTATTGTTTTTTTGCTGTTTACATTGTTTTTCTCCATTTTGTCCCTTACTTTTGGACGATCCTATTTTGAAAATAAATAAATAATTGTTATAATTCTTTTTTCTATCCTTTGCAAATGATTCAAATTTTAGTATGTTATTATGGATGATAACGACTACCAGTTGTCAAAGTTTCAGCTTTTCACATTTATTATTTCTAACAAATATTAGGTTTTAAAATTTTTTTCCCTTAGTTTTGGACGCTACTGTATATATATATATATATATATATATATATATATATAGTGTGTGTGTGTGTGCCTGCGATGGATGAATTAACGTCTAGATTACACAAAGATGAAAATAATACTGACATTTGATTTTAACAAACATATTTACCAAAATTACACAATAATATTTTGAAATACTAAAAAGCAAATGTATTCAATAAAATCTCGTTTGGCTTAAACCCCTACCCCCAGACTATTTCAGAATCGCTTGCAGCTCTTCTACATTGTTTAAATTGGAGAATGCTGCAATAATCCTTGCCTTACGTTTAGCTTTGGTGTTACTAGGAGTTTTGTTGGTCTCTCACTCAACTGCGTCCCATATCGCAACATACATAAATACATACATATATATATATATATATATATATATATATATATGTGTGTGTGTGTGTGTGTGTGTGTGTGTGTGTGTGTGTGTGTGTGTGTCTATAATTTAATTATTGTTTAATTTGTTTTATATGGAATATCGACATTTTTGCAGGTTATTTAAAGTCAGATAATATTTTTAGATTGTAAGAATTTTGGGAAGATTTTCTGATATATTTCATATTTATTTACCCATAACTGTTGGTAGAAGAGGATTATTCATACTTTGCCAAGGTTATTTCCCTTTACTCGAATATAACGAACCCGACTGATATTGAAACTGGTCTTTCCGATTCCCAGTGCTGAGCCTTTATTCAGCTACGGGTTAATTAGTAAAAATTGTATCATTGAAAAACATTATTATCTAAAAAAAAAAAAAAATGCTTACAATCTCAAAATATTTTCTGGCTTTAAATAACCTGTAATGGGTTGCTAAACCGTAGAAAACGAATCAATAAATTAATCAAAGACTGATTAGCTACACAGGCATAACTGTTTGATTGATTTACATACATTGGAAAATAAATGTAAAGAAATTACGGTGGTCACAAACTGAGGGATCCGTTTCTGTATTAATGTTGATATATAATTGATCCCCCATTTTATACCGATATTATAATATCTTGTTTATCAAATTCTGATTAGGTCTGAATCTACCGCTTCTGCTCCCATATATGGGTTAATTAGTACAACTTTTATCACTAAATCATTATTATCTAAATAAACAATCTTATAATCTAAAAATATTTCCTGGCTTTAAATAACATGAAAAGGGTTGATAAGTCGTGTCAAACCAATCAATCATGTTCTTCTAATAAAAATACTGTAATATTTTCTTGACGCACACAAAAATGTCTTTGTATATTTGATCATAGAAATCAATAGTTGAAAAAGACTTTTATGGTATTGTTCGTTTCATAAACAATGTTATTTTCTTTGCGAGGCAATATTTGGTTCTTATCGAAAAACAAAGGATAAAAAGTAATGTAACAGAAAATTGAGGACGAGGAAAAGCTTTGAAAGACAGACTATTGATGAAAGCTACGAGACAAGACGACACTTCGTTAGTTCTTTGGTAGATGGCATCATCGGATCTTATACCTGTAAAGTCGAAGAATTTTATGTTATCTTGTCAAAGCAGACAACTGGAGCGACTCAGACTGAATTATCTCTTTGTCCGCTCTGACTCATATGAAAAGATTAAGAAAAACTATGCTTTGCTTTAGCATTCCAAAGAACTACTTTTTTCTTACAATTCTTGATATTCCAAATGCAATATCTATTCTTGCAAGGTAGCGATGCAGAACATTAACCACCCGATATATAAATTTAAGGCTATTTCTAAAAGATAACAATTTTAAGATTAGACCATAAAATTATAGAGTCAAATTACTAAGCATAATGTCATATCCTTGGGTTATTTAATATGAGTATTGTATAAGAAATCTACAGAGAATTGAATTCATTGCTCAGTAGTGAATGACAATCAGACTAACTTCACGAGTTGCCTTATTATTAGTAATTATTGGTAGGTTGGATGATTTCACAATATGCCTATCATCGGTGAATGATTAAGTATCGAAATTTTGCATGGGGTACCCACTGATGATCTAATACATTATTCGGCCCTAAAGGTCAAGGAAAGTAGGATCACATATCATTGTCCCAAGGAGAACCAATTTATCATTAGTAATTTTTGGTCCAACGCTTTTACGATATGTCAATCTTATATTAAATGATTTAGCGTCAAGATATTGCATAGGGTCCCCAATGAGGATTTAATTCATTATTCAGTCCTAAAGGTTCATCAAACTAAACTCGCTAATAATTTCCCCGCGGTGAGGCACTTTATAATTAGAAATTCTTTGTTTGTTGAACGCTTTTACGATATGCCAATCTGTTGATGATTTAGTGTCGACTTTTCGCATGAGGTACCCAATGAGGATTCCCTTCATTATTTACTTCTAACGATCAGCCAAAATAGGTTAGCTAATCATTGCCTCATGGTGAGGCATTTGATTATTAGCAATTTTTTATTGGGTGATTTTAAGACATTTCTATCTTTTTTTAAATTATTTATTGTCAAATATTCATACGGAGTCACCAACGAGGATTTGACTCACGACACCCGAGCAATAGATCACCAAACTATTTTCGCTAACCGAAGTATATTATTATTTTTAGTGTTGGTTGGTCGGGTGTATTTAGCAACATTTCAAATCTTGTTAGGATATTGTCTAGAGTAACTTTGTATAGACCACCCAATGATGATTGAATTCACTACTCAGTATTAATTGTCAACCAGACCAGGCTTGTTAACCATAACACCATTTAGAAGGGGTTTATTATCTGTAGTACTGGTTAGTTTTGATATACAGGTAATTTTCTAGTCAGCAGCGTGGAAAATATTAGGTTGGCTGCAAAAATAATGACGTAATAATGTCGTTTTTGACGTATTTTTTAACGTCAAAAAACGACATTATTACGTCATTATTTTTGCACCAAACTAATAGAATTGGCGTGCCAAGTTCAAAATCGGGACTAGGATGTAAGTTTCATTTTCGCTCCAATATTTTCGAAAGCCATAGTCATGTTTTTTTTTTACTCAAGTTAAGTGCGAAATAGCAGGATGCACGCGACTCTCTAGATTGTCAAGTTGTCCTTCTAGGACAAGGGTTACTCTGAATAATAAAAAAGAAGAAACTAGCAAGAAACCACTTTACTATATATACCAATATCTCATTGTAATTAACAAAAAATTAAAAAAAGAAATCACCGCAGAAACATTACAGCCTGAGTCCTGAAATCTTCTCTGAAAATTTGCTTTTTTGGAGAAGTCGTTGATTTGGGATGCGCCCTGTACGGATACATTTTCAGCCGGTAATTTGATCAGGTCCGCGGTTGAGACAGGATCCGTCGCCCGGGACGCAAAGATGAAAAAAATAGTTAAATATTCTTCTCTTGCTGATAGATTTTTTTTTGTTACTCCTGTAGCTGTGGAGACTTCTGGAGTTATTGGCCCTCGTTCGATAGCGTTCCTTTAGACGATTGGCGCGATGGCGTCTCGATTAAGGGATGAGCCTCGCGAAACGGAGTGGCTCTTGCAGCGTGTCTCACTGGTGGAGAAAGCATTACCACGATGGTTCGTGTTAATGCTTTCTCCATCATTGCGGCTGGCAGAGGTTAGAAAAAAAAATGTTTATAGTTACGTTGTTCTGGAATTGTCATCAATGGTCAACTGAACTGGTTTTGTTTCAATAAAGTTTATTGATTATTCCACATATCAATCCTTTTTGGATGATCAAATATTGAATTTTGTCGAGAGCCGTTAGTGAAGATCGAAAGAACTTGTCAGTACTAATAGCCAAGTAGATGAACCTCGTTAATCATTACCTCCTACCGACGAGTCTCAGTCCACGTGTGCTGAATTTGTTGTAATATCATTGCTGAAGGCATGAACCCAAATATAGATCCAATCTGTAATATTGCAAGATAACGTAGGCGATAAGTAATTCCAATACAATGGAATCAAAATTGAGGTAGTTGTCTAGAGTGCCCAAAATTACATTGGTAGAGATTATATTACTCTCTATAGTATTTCCCAGAAAATATGTTTCTCGGCCCTATTTAAATGAAAATCCTTTTTATTTCTACATTATTTCTCAGAAAAGTTATTTATCTATTATTTCTTAAAAATAGAATACTCTCTACATTACTTTATCATAAAATTATATTTCTCTTGCCATTATTTAACTGAAAATTATATTTCTCTCTATATTATTTCTCAGGAAATTATATTTCTCTCTTCGTTATTTCACTGAAAACCATTTTCTCTCTACATTATTTAACTGAAAATTATATTTCTCTCTATATTATTTCTCAGGAAATTATATTTCTCTCTTCATTATTTCACTGAAAATTACAATTATCTATGTATTATTTCTCAGAAAATTATATTTCTCTCCTAATTATTTTTCAGAAAATTATAATTCTATCTCTGTTATTTCACTAAAAATAATATTTCTCTCTATACCATTTCGTAGATAATTAGATTTCTCTCTTCATTATTTCAATGAAAATCATTTTTCTCTCTTCATCATTTCACAGAAAATTATATTTTTCTGTATACTATTTTAGTGAAAATTATATTTCTCTCTAATATTTATCAGAAAACTATATTAATCTTCCTATAATTTCGGAGAAAAACGATTTTTCTCTACATTATTTCGCAGATTATATTTCTCTCACAATAGAGAGGGTTACTGAATGAGGAGTAACCAAAACGGAAGTTGGAGATGAACAAAATACTCGCCAACGGCGTGAAGTAGGTAAACCACTGCTAGAGGTGGACTACTTGGACAGCATATTGCTTCCACTTACAGTCGTGCCCAATGTATTTATGAGGATTGGGGTATACCCATTAGTGTTCATAGGTACGGTATATAAAAACATTATAGAGAAATAAATATTTGATTACATGCCATTGAGAAAAGCCGAGAAAAAAATTGAAGACAGAAGAATTCCTAACGTTTTATTTCAGAATAATATTCTTCCTTAATATTCTTTCAGCTTCGGCTCAGTTGATGTTCTTTGATGGTTCATCGACGACAACGTTTCATCGATGGCAAACATGTATTACCCTGGGGTAAGCAGCAGACTTTGTAAACAACAGTGTTTAATTTCCTTTTTTGGTTCAGCTACGTGCTCTAGTGTCAAGAAAATATGGCAACTTTCCAAACAGACATAATTATAGTGTAACGAAAGTTTTATCACAAGCAAACGAAAATATGACAAAGGACATTTTCTCCTGTCAATGATAGCATTGAAATCTAATTATTATTTTCTCAGTTTTACGCTACATTAAATCTTATCTGTGAAGGGGCGATGATTTAAAAGTCAATTGTTTTGGGAGTATATTCTTGGAAGCAAGCGAGAACATATATTTACAGTTAAGGGGATTCAAGTGGTTTGGTTTCAATATAAACTGCTTAAAGCGTAGTTTATATTTGCTTTCGTGCAATCAAATTTTAATAGATATTACGAAACTAAATTACATAATTATATTAACAAGATTATTTCAGTCCTGAACCCGCCTCCACCGCAAGAAAGTAATTTTCTCAGAGAGATAAAAATAGAAGAAAAAGAAAAAAAAAAACGTTTAAGAACAGCGTCAATTATAACTATTGCTAAAAAAAAGTAGAAAATTATTCTAACACGACAACCGTTCAATTTCGACCATGATATCACAGATCGGATCTATTTGAAAATTCTTCAAGACATTTATTCAGTTCAATATTTACATACAGAGTGACACAGAATATATATACATGTGTGTGTATGTCAGTTTTTTTTCTATCTCAGCCAGTTATCTATCAATCTATCTATCTCAGTCAGTTATCTATATATTTCAGTTAATTATCTATCTATCTATCTATCTATCTATCTATCTATCTATCTATCTATCTATCTATCACACATTTATCCGTCTATCCAATTTACTTCGAAGGAGTTGCTACATAATATTTTTGGAAAAAAAAATGGCAGACATAACCATCGTATGCGCATGCACACACACACACAGACAGACATATACACACACACACACACACACACACACACACATATATATATATATATATATATATATATATATATATATATATATATATATATATATATATATATATATATTAGCTCCTGAATTAAATTTAATTCCAGTTGAGCACTCTAGGGCTGAGGTATGGGTTTGTAAACAGTGACTATTATAGCTATATAGCGAGACTCTTCGCAAGCCGAATGGAGTCACTGTCGGTCACTGGGCGTGTTTCCAAAAATAAATACGCTAAAAATCCACCTTCATCCAGACCGTGCACCGACAGCGTAGTGGTAGAATGATACCAATTCAGTCGGGTTTCGATCCTAGCTAGAGGCAACCGGATGTCTAGCCGCACTGATGATATATATATATATATATATATATATATATATATATATATATATATATATATATATATATATATATATATATGCATGAATGCATGCTAGGGAGAAAATAAATGAGAATTAATCCCCCTTCTTGTACGCACCATGTCTCTTCAGCCGATGACAAATCACTGTTCTCCACAGCTTCTTGTATCTTGGAATAACTTTTAATTCTTTACCATCTTTCTTTGTCTCAGCTCTTCCATCCATTGCGACAAATTAGTTAGGCATTTTAAACGCTCTTTCCCTCTGTCTGAGTCAGTCAGTTTTTCCAAGACCACATTCCACATTACCTGCTGTAGGAAATGTAGACTGTCGCTTTTTGATTTTAAGTAAATGTCTTCTTTTAGTTCAGATTATCTTTTTTTCAAAATATCCGTTGACGATTCACATCCAAGTCGCTTTGAATCTCTTCTGTACCTGGAAAGAAACCACCCAGCATTCCTTGCCAGAGAGGAGGATAGATATGACACAATCCTTTTACCACGCTTTTTCCCTAGTAAAATGTTCCTTTTTCTTAATGGTATCCTTAGTTTCAGGAACGCGTATTTTCACTGGAAATTAAATTTCTCTCTATATTATTTTACAAATAATTATAATTCTCTCTCCATTATTTCACTTACAATCATTTTTCTCGCTCTAATATTTCACTGAAAATTATATTTCTTTATAATATTTTACTGAAAATTATATTTCTCTCTATAATATTTAATAGAAAACTATATTTCTTCCCCATTATTTCTCAGAAAATTATAATTTTCTGTCAACATTATTTCACTGAATATTATATTTCTATCTATATTATTTAGAATAAAATTAATTTACACTACTCATTATTTCATGTAAACCATTTTTTCTCTCTACATGATTCCACTGAAAATTATATTTCTGCACCTTCTTGAAAATTAGGTCTCCAAATCGAGGTTCACATCTATGGTTATTTCTCTTGCAAACGGCCATATGGATTCTGTCTTCTTTTGACTGATTTCACTGTCTGTTTCTGTTTGATTTTGCTGTTTCGCAGTTCGAAGCTCATGCCTTTTGGGTGCCATCCTTGATGATGACCATACTTAAGAATGTCACTATGAAAACACGAAGAAAAGATGTGCGTAAAAGTGTGACGGTTATCGACAGATTGTGGAATTTATTGAGTTGAGATTCAAATTCCAGGGTAGTCTATTGCGTTCTTTCGCATGGATACTCCTTGAATTGTCATCAACACATCTATATTCCTCACTCCTCGATATGGGTTAAATAGCAAAATAGAATGTACGCACTAGACTTGTGATACAACCAGCATAAAAGAAGGAAAAGTCTGTATTTAAAGTATGGAGAAGGCAACGGGTAATCACTCAGCTATCTTCTCCAAGAAGACATTGCTATGCAGATTAAATAATGAAAAGCGACTTATGGAAGGCGTCTCTCATATTCTTTTTAAATATGTGGCATATTTTATTTTTTTACGACATCAAGATATGCATTCTGTTACCAGAACACCAGAATATCTCATTACTAAAAAGAAGGGATTATAGTGCACTATATATATATATATATATATATATATATATATATATATATATATATATATATATATATTTCAATTAAAAGGTGCAATTATAATTTATAAATTCATGAATCATTCATACAAAAAACAAATATAGAGGTTAATGATTTAAATGTCGAGAATACATCGTCGCAAACAATATAAATAAGATACATCAACCCCGAACTTGTATAAGAATTAAATGATCCCCGTTTATAAATACCAGTTGCAGAAGGTCTTTTTAATTTTTTACAAGCTTTCGTCTGTTCCTACAGACATCATCAGGTATGGAAGTAGATTTTGTTCTTGTTTTTACTTCTCAGTAATAAGAGGACAAGGAAAATAGAGATGTAATCCGAAAAAATGCTATGAGAAATGTGTTGTTGTTTTGGAACGCGCGGTTGCAACGCTGAGTTTGAATTTAAATTTTAAGGTTGTGCGTTTTTGTAAAAATATAGCAATAAGAGAATTCTTTTTTACTGGTAGATTTTCCGTGAGCATATATATATATATATATATATATATATATATATATATATATATATATTAAAGTTAAAACAAAATTGTTCATGGAACCAACGGACAACTTGCCAAAACCTAAAACATTTATCTAGATATAGTCTTGAACGAAAACGACAATACTGAAAAAAGAAAAAGAAAAAAGCCCTAAAGTCAAACCTACTTACTGTGCTCGAAACTTAGATTGTCTAGACAGATCAAAATATGCTTGACAGCGTTAAATCCTATGAAAGGATAGCTCTCGTCGTAACCCAAGTTTCATGCACACACGATCTTTAGACGACTTGAATAAGCCGTGACCCAAAATATCCTAAAGTATGACGTGTAAAAGCCACTCTCTCACCGCCATAAGTTTAACTCCCTTTAAATTTTCTGTAACTATTTCATGGTAATTGTTCAGGTGTGCGCTTCAATACGGTACCTAGTCTCTTCGAATTAAAGTGCAGTACTAGACAGGCGACGAGGTCACACCAATTTACAGTCTACAGTAGTGTGCCAAAGTTTAAGACCCCATAACAATTTTTTTTTCATTACATCAAGTTATGCTTATGATTGCATCATCCCATATGACAGGATTCTTGTTATCAAACCAATTTTCAGTAAGTTCACTCTCTTCGAAAATTGGTGCAATTTTTTTCAATTTTTTCTGTGTTTGGAATGCCAAAAAATTGGGAGAGTGTTGTCGGAATTTCAAAGAGCTCAAATTTTGATTTTACACAAGGGGGAACTTTCTGAAATGAAGATTTACAACAAAGTGTCTTGTAGCAAAACGTCTGTTCATCAGGCGTTTGTCAATTTCAAAAATTCTGAAGTTCTCGCAGACAAGAAACGGAGCGGTAACCAGGAAAAAACGACCCTTCGTGGTGACAATTTGATCTAGCGAATCGCTGTTCGATCTGCAAGCAGTTCCTTCAAAAAATACTCTTAGCGTCACTTCTCAAAGGTACAAATGCTCATTGTTCGAATGTTCGTGTGTGTTAAAAACTTGTAAACCTGCTAAAAAAACCTCGTTTAAAGGAAGACATGTAAACCGAGCAACTAGCCTTTGCCAAAGCGAAGTAGGATAAATTCCTTTTTTTCGGATGGATCCACTTGTCCATCACTTTTCTCAGCGAAAACTGCAAGTTCGTAGGCTCGTTGGCACAAGATACGATGACCACTATACCCAAGCTACGGTGAAACATCTTCCCAGTATCATGATTTGGTAGTGATGGGGGCTTTGTCCACGGGAGACAGCTGGGCGCTTCTTCTTACCCACTGGGACGGCAATAAACGGCGCTAGGTACCTTGAAAGGCAGAAGAATAAGCTTCAACTTTATATAGCGATTCATCGTTATGATATTAGGTTGCTGCAAAAATAATGACGCAATAATGTCGTTTTTTGACGTGAAAAATCCGTCAAAAAACGACATTATTACGTCATTATTTTTGCACCAACCTAATACATTTATGCAGGACGGTAGTTCCTGCACCTGTTCAAAGATAGTAAGTACCTTCCTGAAGAAGAAGAATGTCAAATTCTTGGATTGGCCAGGTAAGAGTCCCGATTTCAATCCGATTGAGAAAGTGGACACTACTGAAAGGCAAAGTAGCGGATAAGCAACCCATAAGCGTCAGAGACAGGGAATATGCCACAAAACAAGTCAGCATCGGTGATATAACTGCTGAGTACTGCAAAAGCCTTGTGCACAACATGTCTCGTCGTCTTCAGTCAGTAAAAAAAAAAAAACGCGGACAGAAAAAAATATCGAACATTCCCAAAAGTACTATGTATTCTTATGCAATTCAATCATTTTGCATAATAAACTGATATTACAGAACACTCTATATGGCTGTATTGTATTTTATTACATTAAAATCCCTAGGTGGTCTTGAAATTTTGAACACCTCTGGTAGATTTACGGGCTAGATGCAACCGTAAATTCTATGCTATCATTTTCTTTTCTCGCTTTTCTCGCTTGTGGACCTCTCTGCCAACTTCATGCTTTCCAACAAAATTTAATCTGAAAGAATTTAAATGCAACGTCGATCACTATCTGCTGTCCTCCTGATTATTCTTCCTTTGTTCTCGCTCTTCGGCAATATTTTCGTTTCTAACTCTTTCCCATTCAGTAACCCCATACGTCTCTGTGGTTTACTGTCTTGGTTCGTCAGGGTAAACTTGATCAAAAATACCTTGCAGGTGGTAAGCATTTAGGAAATAACTTCAACTATGATAAATCAATCCGCTCAGACGATCACTCGTTGATCGTATTCCTTAGTATTTGGTTGTGACACTAAATTCCAAGTGAATCTAACATTCTTCAAATTAATTAAAAACTAAAAAAAAAAAACAGTCAATCGCCCAGTGTGCTTCCTTATTACTCGTGCCCATGAAGAAAGACGTACAGTGCGCCCTCACGTAGGGGATATGCCCAAATGTTTATGGTTACTAAACAGAAAAGCAAATCTGTGGCACTTAACGGAATATTTATAGTAGACTGACTTAATTCACAAATAAAAAAGACGTAAACTTTTAACGCCTCCAATCAATTAATATCACAAGTCGTTAGATATATGCCAGTATTTCCCGGCTGTTTTCAATAAGTCCTGTGAGTGTCAAATTTTCCAAGCCCACTTGACTAATTATGTGTCCGAGAAATTTCTTTCGGGTTCTAAGCATAAGCGTTCGTTTTGCTTCTTTTTTATTACAAAGTTTCTCGTTAGCTATATGAATTCTCTCAGATACTTGACAGTATCCCAGAACACATACCTTCGTCTGATGGTCTAGTATTAGTGCTAATCGTTTCTTATTTTATCTCCCCAACCTGCATATATGACCCTTTGTCTGTCGCTGACGAAATCTCCTTGATTTGCTCAACTAGTTTAAAATGTAAAGTGTTTATGATTATGAAGTAAAAGTGGATATTTCTATTTCTATTAAAACTTCGTTGTTACTCACATGTTTTAGTCATTTTCTTTTCAGCGACATTTTGTGGCCTCAAATCTCTTCATCATTGAGAAATTCCAATTCCATTGTTTCTAAGTACAAGTCACCTTTTTAATTCACTTTTCATTTTCACACCTGGATCGGATGCTCGATCCTTGGTATTCTCAGCATCATTCTGTAGAATCACATCTCTGATACTTTTCTCGTGTTATAGACAAAATTATCTTTCTTAACGTAAATAAGTATAAAAAGTAGTTATATTAAATGATTATATTCAAGACTGAATCAATGGCAGACATCAAACGGCAGAAATATATTCGATCAAAGAAAACCGATAGGACCAGGATAAAATACGCTTCTTTTGTCAAAGATAATGTAATTAAAAAGAAAATTACTCGAGCGCAAACCTTAAGATATTTGCAAACGTTAGTAGTGTACAAGAAAAAAATAGTGATTGAAAGGAGGATCAGTTACGAGCACTACATTGCCGACGATTATGAATATACCTTGGTAGAGTGTCACCTACAGCAGCGGTCTTTAACCACATAGCCGCTGACCGATACCGGGCCTTGGACCATTTTCTACCCGGCTGTGGACAATTTGCCTCCGGCCCATGGACCCCTTGGTATCGGGTCGTGGGACATTTAGTACCGGATCATGGACCCTTTCATAGTAGGCCGTGGACCATTTAATACCAGGCTACACAGTCAAGCGCGTTCATGTTTAGTGTACATTGTTATGCACGTTACCGAAAAAGACTGCGCCAACCGTTCGTGGAATGATTATTTTGCTTGGCACCAGTTTCTTGACGTGCAATAAGGTTGTAGGGCGCTGATCTAGAGTGCGGACTACACAGGCTAACAGAAAAAGAATGAGAGCTAACACACGACAATGGCTTTGAGGCGTTTTTATAACGAGAACTTAATTATTTTTTGGCCGCAGCCGTTATAGAAAAATTATCTCAGGATGCTACGGCATTCCCTTGTAGTTAAGTAGAGATCCCGTGAGAAATATATATATATATATATATATATATATATATATATATATATATATATATATATATATATATATATTTTGAACAATAAAAAAAATTAAAAAATTAAAATCTTCAGACACACTGGGTTGTAGATTAATATTCTTTCGTTTTTTTTATTATTATTCAATTTAGATTCCTCGACTAGTTTCGTCCCAAATGGCCATCATCGGGAGGAGAAATATTTCTACTTGCTGCTAGCACTAAACTACAGAAATGAATGTCTTGATGGAGAAAATGAATATATATATATATATATATATATATATATATATATATATATATATATATATATATATATATATATATATATATATATATACGTATGAGTTTTATCTGATAGTACTGCCAGATTTTCATACAAGTCTCGATTACTTCTATTAACATCGAGCCTTCGAGGTTCTGTGGTTGACTTTTAAGTTATCAGAGGTTCGGATAATATTGTGAATACCCGGCGAAAATAATTGAGGGTCAGTTACGTAGAAATGGTGACTCGGATGTTCCTTGTTGCTCAAGAGTCGAATTATTGGCAGTCGTTTTTATAGTGTTCGTTCGGCTCGGAAACGAAGTGTTGGTTCAAGTTGTGCATCCCTTTTTTTGCTCATTCAGAGATATTTTTATGACCTTTTTAATTTTTCTTTTTCGTCTCGGAAGTGGACGTGCAGATGCTACCTAAAATTAAGCCTATGTGTCTTATTTGAACGATAGATGTCGAGTTGAGCACTTTTGTTTCATTTGATGAATGGTAGGTTACGATAGGTATTTTCATTAGCATAAAACCTATATGTATGATCAGATTCAGATAATGCATGTTCTAACACCTTCCCTGGAGTTTTTGTCGAAAGTGTCTTTTTCAGATATGGGCGAATAAACACATCCAACACATAATGTTCAAAACCACCTCCTGTTGTGTTTGTACGTCGATCTTGATCCTTTTATAGCTTCTAATCAATGTAAATTTAAATTACAGAGCATCATGGAACTTAAGAAAAATACCTTAAAGATCCATTTTGGTTATAATTTATTTCATGAATATTTTTTATACAGCTTTTTAAACCGAAATTTCTTAATGGCCGATTATATATATATATATATATATATATATATATATATATATATATATATATATATATATGTGGGGGGGAGAGTGAGGTTGTGTATATGGGTGTGATTGTATGTATACACACACACATATATACACACACACATATATATATATATATATATATATATATATATATATATATATATATATATATATATCGTCGTGACTAAAAAAGGAAGGTATTGTACTCACCGAGGGTAGGTCGGGAGGGGGATGTATGTGCTCTGTCATAGTCGTCATCATCTAAAATAGTAATTTTTCTCCCGGGCCTAACCAGGGCCAAAGGAGTGACGCTTTTTATAGATGCTCTGGCCTATATAATATAATTATTTATTTAAAAAAAAAATTATAACATAAATATGTTATAAAATCACTACAAATAAACATCGTGACTTTTACAATTCTGCACTCAAAAATAGTGGATACAAAGATATCACTATTCAATATAAAAACCCTGTTAATTACAACCATAATAAGAAAAGAAGATCTAGAAAGATGATATGGTTCACTCCCCCTTTCAATATAACACCAATCATATACTTGTATATATATATATATATATATATATATATATATATATATATATATATATATATATATATATATATATATGACGTTAGATCGTTGCATTGAACAGATCAAGATTGAAGTGTCTAAGAAAGCAATGCCGTGGGAATCTGTTCGCCACAGTTGCAGTACTGAAGAAAATGCTTTGT
>OZ010578.1:56933678-56951178 GCA_963932145.1 Acanthosepion lycidas | reverse complement strand
CTGTCATGCCGGACTTTATATTCAGTGGGTGCCAATATCGTGCAATCTGATGAGTGAGTTAACATGACATGAGTTAACCCGTTTTTGTCGACAACTAATTTTCCCATTAAATAATTAGCATAAAAAAATTAAATTTCATAGTCTAATAAAAGCTTTAACAGCTTAATCCATCATAAGATAGAAGAACCCTTTATGAAGTAGTCAAAAAACCAAATTGTAGTGCGACGCGTTTATGTACGAAATAGCCCTTTAGAAAATAAATAAATGAAATAAAATTCTTTAGACACTTAACGACGTATTATGGTGCCAACAGCTATCTGTCGCTGTGACTGACCAGACGATGTGCGTACATGAATGTCATTTTTCGCTTTGAAATGGTCACCCCGACCCTCTTTCTTTCTTTTAACTTCTTTCCGAAGGTGACTGATATGTGGATACAAATTAACTCTTATGCCCTTTATCAAAATAGCCGCCCCAGCCGTTTTCATAGTAATTAATTTTGCGAATGAGCATGCTTATAAAAATGCGTGAATTTCAAGATTGGTGATTCCTAAATTTTCGCTTGAGGATGAAACACGGCTTGATACTTTAATTTCAATACTTATATTAAGGTTTTTGTCTCTTGTTTTTGAAACATGAAAATTCTAATGTAGCGAAGGAATCATAATTTTTTTTGTAATTATAATTTAAGCTCTACTTCTGTATGGATCACTGTTTTCTAAAAATAAAAACGAAAACACTAAAGAACCCGTATTATTTACCTAACATGTTCTTTCCTATTTTTCTATATATTTGCACGAACACACACACACACACACACACGATATTCAGTCACCCACCCCCCACGAGGGCGTGATGTGGCACAAGGCCTTTTTAACGTGGGATCTCCGAGCCCGTGGGATCGGCCAAAAATATGCCCATTGAACCCGTATAAACGGGTTCAGGGCCGGTTTACCTCCCCAAAAGAGACTCCGCCCTTCGGCGTAGCTTCCTTCGGGTTCCTCCCCGCCCGAAGGCAGAGAGTTCAACCGATCAGCCGGTCAGAAAGTGAACGACTGACTCACATACACACAGAGATATACATACATATATATATATATATATATATATATATATATATATATATATATATATGACAAAGTGAAAAACGTCTCACACAATTTTCTTTACATTTTGTCATACATCTTTCCAGCAAAATTGTTCTTGATATATAAAAATGTATATGTTGTTACCTCTTATATATATATATATATATATATGTGTGTGTGTGTGTGTGTGTGTGTGTGTGTGTGTGTGTGTGTGTGTGTGTGTGTGTGTGTGTGTGTGTATTCCATTCTCAGATATATATATTCCATTCTCGAGAAAAATGACCTGAATTCCACAGAGTCTTTTTCAGGACTGCAAACTAAACACTCATTTTCGATCGTCCCAAAAGCTTTTAACCAAAAACAAATATGGACAATTTAATATTTATTCATCTTTATTTCTAGTTATTTTCTCCATGTCACTTGGCGATTCCGTTGTCTTACACGCCAGGTGTCATTATCACGTTTTTCGTTATGCTTTCTGTTTCATCTCTGCGCAGTCTCCCTTCAGGATGTTGCTGATCAATGGCGCTTCTGTATGTCATACCCTTTGCATGTCTTAATATCTTTTTTTTCTTTTTGCCATATCGCCAAAAACTGTTCAGCCATCCATTCTCTTATGCCCGACATTACGTTATGCTTTGCTTTTCTCTGACTTTCTTATCTTGGATCTGTTCTGCGAGTATCAGATTTTCCAATTCCTCTTTCTTGAATTTGTACCCCGGAAATTTCAATCTTATATTACTGACGCTAAGTATATGTGTCCTTTTTTTATTTTGTTTTGTTTTACGGCATATCGACCTCAATGGGTCATTTAATGCCGACAAAAATTTTATAGTTGGAAATATTTTTTTCCAAAAATCTATTTCTGGTAATATTTTTCCTTCAAAAATATATTTTTGATAATAATTTTCATTCGCTAGTAAAATTTTTTTTCAAAAATGTATAGAATGTATTTTTTTTAAGTATTGCTGGTAATATTTTTTTTCAAAAATATATTGCTGACAATAATTTTTTTACAAAGTATTTATGGTATTAAAAACCTATTTTTACACTTTCATACTGTTTTGACCCCAGTTTGGAGGTTAACAATTTGCCCATAGCTGGAACCCAAACAGGTGCCTCCACCTCGTGTCAGGGTGGACCTGGGAACGCCAGCATTTATGAGGTGGTTCCACGTTCGTCAAAACCTCCTGATCAGAGGCCTTGCTGTTGGGCGTAGTTTATCGTCTTACTCAGGACGCGGATGTAGATTATCGTCATTCCCAGGAAGCGTACGTTTCTTGTTGACATATTTGCTCATCCCAAATGCAAACAAAATGCCCTGTGTTTTGTTTTCATTTATTTCTTTTCCTTTTTCACCAGTTCTTTTCATTTTTTTTTTGTTTTTTTTACTCTATAATGAGATGATTTTATACATGAAAATAAGCCTCTTTTCGCCCTGGACATTTATCCGCTTTCGTTTTATACCCCTATAACTCAAAAGTGAGTATACATCATGCCAACCGTTTTTTAGGAGCAGTCGATATACCGCTGATCAGACCTCGAATTGCCGCCAGCGAGTCACGGTGAACAGATATCCCCTCGATGAAACATCGTGCCCTGAGAGAATATTCTGCCTCAAACTCACAGCCGACCTAACGTGGAAGACTTATATTCGATTCATCGGTAAAGATGCGTGTAATATGATCGGCTCTCTATACGTACCAGTAAGTACCCGACTCCCTATGTTATCCTGGTAAGGGATAACATAAGGAGTCGGGTCCAAAAATGGACTACTGTTTGGGCGGGAGCTGCCCGGCCTTCAAAAAGCGTCACTTTTTTGGATAAGAATTATTTTCCACCCTCCAACCTCATTCACGCAGGCGAGATGCGGTGTGTCTTTCACAGTTCTATCACTACTTTCATCGAAAGAACTCGGACGAGATACATTCCTTGGTTTCACCAGTTCTAACCATCACAGCTAGGACCTTCCGTACCATTTGGATATTAACAAACTGCCCAGATTTCGACCGTATTCCACAGGTAAGAAGTTACACTCAAACAACATCTTCCTGCGAATCACTGCCCTGTGGAACAGACACCTAAGAAAATGTTTCCCCGATCACTACAATCTTTTCATGTCTTGAGTTTACCGTTATATTCCCTTCCTATCCATATAAACTAACGCTTATCGTAATATTCTATCTCAGGTGCACCCCCGGCCTTGCACAGAGTGAACCTTACTGTAAAAAACAAAACTGTTTCTTATATGTAGCTTCAACAACTGATTCGCTAAGAAATTAACATACTATGATGTGAAAAAATCCACAAACTTAATAAACACAAAGTTTTATCTATAAAAACTAGGATGTATGTGCGTGTGTGTAACGAATTCACGGCCGCAACTTTCGACGAATTTGCACCAAAATTTACATGTGCATGCTCCAAGTTAGCGGGAAGTCCAACATTGACTTTGCATTTCCCAACTCCCATCGATAGTGGAAATAATCGATTTTTCATGCTTTTACATCAGTTTTTCATGTAGTTTGCGGCTATTTTCTACTCGGCAGAGTGAGAGCCTATAGCTGGCTGCCACGAATAGTCAGGAAGATTATATTGGCCAGCGTGAGAGCCAACAGCTGACTGACACAAATTTTAACTAGCATGCAAAAAAATCGATAGCTGCATTCGTCACAAGTGGGAAAAATTTTAATCTGCATGGCACTTTACTCCAATTGGCTCAATAGCTTGCTTAAACTCAACGTTGATTCTGATTCCGCAGAACTGGGGCAGGTGTGAAAAAGTATTTGTTGTTAACATTTTTTTTTTCATTCGGTTTTACCAGTTACGAGTCCTTTTTTAAAGCTGATCGTTTTGTGTTCATTTTGTTTAGGTCTTTTTTCGTAACAGATTTAATGTTTAGTATAGTGCTTAGAAAAAATTCGCAGTGTGAGATAGGCAAGAAGTAAGGCATGTAGCAAGATTAGCACGGCAAAGCTCTCTCCTTTAACGGCAAGGAAGGGCAAAAATATTTTAAGTCAAGTGATAGCTGTATGAGTCGTACGATTTTTGAATCAATCACGGGCAAAGGCGGGCCATGCTGCTAGTCATCAATATTTTCATGTTATTATTAAAAGGGAAGACCAAAGAATTTTTTTGCCTCTCTGAGGTGGGAGGGCAAAGCCAAGGATAAGTAATTTTCGCGTCTTTTTTTTATTTTTATTTTTTTCGGTGAAGAACACACTGATTTCGAAATTTTTGCAAAAATCAAATAATTATCACCTTTTAATGGAACTTCCAGAACTTATTCACAAATGAATCCAATTATTTTAAAAATGTTTTTTTTTTTTTTTCTTTAGAAAATCTTGAAATATTTTTTTAAAATATGTTTTCAGAAATTAATTTTGTAGATATTTATATTGTTGATATTAGTTAAAAGCAGAAGTGTTTGGAGAATTCTAATCATTAATTTATTTTTGTAAACCAGAACTCCCAGTTACCGAAAATCTGCCTTGAATCATAAAATTAAAAAATGCAATAAAACTAAGATATTATTAGAAAAGCTTTTAATTGCTTTTATGAATAAAATGGAGTATTGACACTATTGTCTAAAGAAAAAAAATCGATTATAAATGAATTTTTACAAGAATTGTTTTTATTTTTTAAATTTTAATTATAATAATTTATAAAATTTTAAATCTTTCAAAAATTTAAATCTTTCTAAATTCTCTATTGCTTTGTAGAATTTATGTGATATTTTTATTAAGTAAAAACTACATTTACTAATCATAAATGTAAAAACTTAGTACAATTCATCGGTGGCCAGTATTTTAAATATAATTCCGAACTTTTTCTGTGCGTATAGATTTGCCGATTTTTTAAATGTCGATGCCTATCCTTGATACTATCATAAATTAAAAGAGATACCGATAGTAAATTTAAAGCCAATATACCAAAAATTCAAAAAAACTTTAGATTACGGGAAATATATTTTCTAAATTTTGAAGATTACTGGGTAATTAAACATTATATATAAACGTCGCTCACGTTATATTCCTCAAGTAAATTTTACAGGGACATCCACCTTAGAAAAAATATATATAAACTTCCGACTGTCTATCTAGCTGTCAAGCTATCAACACCTTAAACCAACAGCTACCGCCGTTTTAAATGCATTTCTGCGATATTTTAATTTTAAATTAAGTAATATTCGTTTGAAATCAGATTAATTAAACGTTAAGCTAATATATTCAAATAAAGTTCGAGAAAAGTATATTTTACTTTTAAAATGTTGATAAAGATAAATACATTGCCATGAAAGGCGGTCAAAAATGGCGCTAAGATCAGCGATTTTAGCAATTTGAAAACAGAGACATCATTCAGTCAAATTGAATTAGTTTTGAAATGCAGTAAAGCATTCTTTTTGGAAATATTAAATTTAATATGTTAGGTAGAAATTAAATCTAAAATAAAAACGCCTAGAAATGTTTTTTCATTTTTAGAAATTTAATTTAAACCTTAGGTATCGCGTAAACGAACTATTCTACGAGTTTTTTCTTACTGAGAAAATGAATGCAAGTATCGATAACATGCCGCATGTATCTTTGCTGCATATAGACCTCAATCGGTCTACCAACCATTTTTCTGTCTATACTTTTCTGTACATTCTGACGCGTAAGATAAAAGCTTGCGTAATACATTCCAACACAACTAGAAACACACAAAAGAAACAAAAAAAGAAGAAGACAGAAACAAGAAACAAGAATAGATACAGGGACACAAAGAAATTGTTTTAGGTATTGATGTTTTTATGGCGTATCTACATTTTGTAGACGCTTTAAGCCACATCACGTTGAAACACCAGTTCCCGTACGATCAGCGAAGTTAAGCAATGTCTAGCTTGGTCAGTGTTACAGTTTTTTGTGTATATGTATATGTGTGTATATATGACTAGTGAGTTGGTCCAAATGCCTTGACTCGCTTTATAGTCTACCAAAAGAAGGTTAACCAATCAGAAGCCGCAGCACATTCTATCTGTCGTGTATAAAGGCGGCCATTTTTGTTTAATCTACCCGAATGACTAGTGCCAGCTTGTCAGGCGAAGATGACAGAAGGAAGTACTACGCTCTGCTAATTTGCTGCGATATCCACTGCTAACCTGAACTACGCTTTCCTACTGTCTCCGAAATATTCACTGCTAACCTCTGTATTCTATACTCGAAGACGACCGTCAAAATGTCTAACAGTCAGTACCTAGCTTGGGAATACTTGGTGTTACCATAACGCCAACCAGTACAGAAGAACAATCTTGAGGTCATGGTTATTTAACACAGTTCCTCCATAATCCCAACCAGTAAATACGAGAAATCTAGACGCCATGGCCGTAAATTAACCTAACCTATTTACACACAGACACACAAACACACACATCTTCCATAACCCAAACCATTATAAATAAGTAATCTAGACATCATGGCGTTATATTTATGTAACTTATTTACACACATCCTCCATAACTACTAAAAGTATGGCCGTTAATTAACCTGGCCTACATAGACATACATATCTACACGTTATGACCGTAAATTAACTTAACCTATTTACAGACGCATACATCCTGCATACCCTGACCAATATGAATAAGCACGCTAGAAATCATGACAGTATATTAAACTAACCTAATCACACGTACGCACATATATTTCATAAACCTATCCAACATAAATAAGCAATCCAGAGACGATGACCGTAAATTAACCTTACCTGTTTACACTTACATTCTCCATAATTCCAATCAGTATAAATAACCACTTTAGAAGATTTGACCGTAAATTAACCTTACCTGTTTACACTTACATTCTCCATAATTCCAATCAGTATAAATAACCACTTTAGAAGATTTGACCGTAAATTAACCTTACCTGTTTACACTTACATTCTCCATAATTCCAATCAGTATAAATAACCACTTTAGAAGATTTGACCGTAAATTAACCTTACCTGTTTACACTTACATTCTCCATAATTCCAATCAGTATAAATAACCACTTTAGAAGATTTGACCGTAAATTAACCTTACCTGTTTACACTTACATTCTCCATAATTCCAATCAGTATAAATAACCACTGTAGAAGATTTGACCGTAAATTAACCTTACCTGTTTACACTTACATTCTCCATAATTCCAATCATTATAAATAACCAATGTAGAAGATTTGACCGTAAATTAACCTTACCTGTTTACACTTACATTCTCCATAATTCCAATCAGTATAAATAACCACTGTAGAAGATTTGACCGTAAATTAACCTTACCTGTTTACACTTACATTCTCCATAATTCCAATCAGTATAAATAACCACTGTAGAAGATTTGACCGTAAATTAACCTTACCTGTTTACACTTACATTCTCCATAATTCCAATCAGTATAAATAACCACTGTAGAAGATTTGACCGTAAATTAACCTTACCTGTTTACACTTACATTCTCCATAATTCCAATCAGTATAAATAACCACTGTAGAAGATTTGACCGTAAATTAACCTTACCTGTTTACACTTACATTCTCCATAATTCCAATCAGTATAAATAACCACTTTAGAAGATTTGACCGTAAATTAACCTTACCTGTTTACACTTACATTCTCCATAATTCCAATCAGTATAAATAACCACTGTAGAAGATTTGACCGTAAATTAACCTTACCTGTTTACACTTACATTCTCCATAATTCCAATCAGTATAAATAACCACTTTAGAAGATTTGACCGTAAATTAACCTTACCTGTTTACACTTACATTCTCCATAATTCCAATCAGTATAAATAACCACTGTAGAAGATTTGACCGTAAATTAACCTTACCTGTTTACACTTACATTCTCCATAATTCCAATCAGTATAAATAACCACTGTAGAAGATGTGACCGTAAATTAACCTTACCTGTTTACACTTACATTTTCCATAATTCCAATCAGTATAAATAACCACTGTAGAAGATTTGACCGTAAATTAACCTTACCTGTTTACACTTACATTCTCCATAATTCCAATCAGTATAAATAACCACTTTAGAAGATTTGACCGTAAATTAACCTTACCTGTTTACACTTACATTCTCCATAATTCCAATCAGTATAAATAACCACTGTAGAAGATGTGACCGTAAATTAACCTTACCTGTTTACACTTACATTTTCCATAATTCCAATCAGTATAAATAACCACTGTAGAAGATGTGACCGTAAATTAACCTTACCTGTTTACACTTACATTCTCCATAATTCCAATCAGTATAAATAACCACTTTAGAAGATGTGACCGTAAATTAACCTTACCTGTTTACACTTACATTCTCCATAATTCCAATCAGTATAAATAACCACTGTAGAAGATGTGACCGTAAATTAACCTTACCTGTTTACACTTACATTCTCCATAATTCCAATCAGTATAAATAACCACTTTAGAAGATTTGACCGTAAATTAACCTTACCTGTTTACACTTACATTCTCCATAATTCCAATCAGTATAAATAACCACTGTAGAAGATGTGACCGTAAATTAACCTTACCTGTTTACACTTACATTTTCCATAATTCCAATCAGTATAAATAACCACTTTAGAAGATGTGACCGTAAATTAACCTTACCTGTTTACACTTACATTCTCCATAATTCCAATCAGTATAAATAACCACTTTAGAAGATGTGACCGTAAATTAACCTTACCTGTTTACACTTACATTCTCCATAATTCCAATCAGTATAAATAACCACTGTAGAAGATGTGACCGTAAATTAACCTTACCTGTTTACACTTACATTCTCCATAATTCCAATCAGTATAAATAACCACTTTAGAAGATTTGACCGTAAATTAACCTTACCTGTTTACACTTACATTCTCCATAATTCCAATCAGTATAAATAACCACTGTAGAAGATGTGACCGTAAATTAACCTTACCTGTTTACACTTACATTCTCCATAATTCCAATCAGTATAAATAACCACTTTAGAAGATTTGACCGTAAATTAACCTTACCTGTTTACACTTACATTCTCCATAATTCCAATCAGTATAAATAACCACTGTAGAAGATGTGACCGTAAATTAACCTTACCTGTTTACACTTACATTTTCCATAATTCCAATCAGTATAAATAACCACTTTAGAAGATGTGACCGTAAATTAACCTTACCTGTTTACACTTACATTCTCCATAATTCCAATCAGTATAAATAACCACTTTAGAAGATGTGACCGTAAATTAACCTTACCTGTTTACACTTACATTCTCCATAATTCCAATCAGTATAAATAACCACTGTAGAAGATGTGACCGTAAATTAACCTTACCTGTTTACACTTACATTCTCCATAATTCCAATCAGTATAAATAACCACTTTAGAAGATTTGACCGTAAATTAACCTTACCTGTTTACACTTACATTCTCCATAATTCCAATCAGTATAAATAACCACTGTAGAAGATGTGACCGTAAATTAACCTTACCTGTTTACACTTACATTCTCCATAATTCCAATCAGTATAAATAACCACTTTAGAAGATTTGACCGTAAATTAACCTTACCTGTTTACACTTACATTCTCCATAATTCCAATCAGTATAAATAACCACTGTAGAAGATTTGACCGTAAATTAACCTTACCTGTTTACACTTACATTCTCCATAATTCCAATCAGTATAAATAACCACTGTAGAAGATTTGACCGTAAATTAACCTTACCTGTTTACACTTACATTCTCCATAATTCCAATCAGTATAAATAACCACTTTAGAAGATTTGACCGTAAATTAACCTTACCTGTTTACACTTACATTCTCCATAATTCCAATCAGTATAAATAACCACTGTAGAAGATGTGACCGTAAATTAACCTTACCTGTTTACACTTAAATTTTCCATAATTCCAATCAGTATAAATAACCACTTTAGAAGATGTGACCGTAAATTAACCTTACCTGTTTACACTTACATTCTCCATAATTCCAATCAGTATAAATAACCACTTTAGAAGATGTGACCGTAAATTAACCTTACCTGTTTACACTTACATTCTCCATAATTCCAATCAGTATAAATAACCACTGTAGAAGATGTCACCGTAAATTAACATAATCCCACACAAACAGATCCTCCATGCAACCAAATAGCAAAAATAAGCAATCTAGACGCCATGACCTTAATTTTACCTAACCTTTTTTTTTTACACACACATATGTAGAGATCCTCCACAACTGTCACGTGTATGAATGGATAATCTAGAGATCATGGACGTCAATTAATCTAATCTATTTACACACACACACACACACACACTTCTACCATAACCCGACCTATATAAATAAGCAATCTAAGGGTCATGGTTTTCAATTAACCTAACCCAATCACACGTCTTCAATAACCCAAACTGTATGAGTCGTGATCGTAAGTTATCCTAACCTATTTACATACACAAGTCTTTCATAACGCTAAAGAGTACATGCAAATGAGCAATCTTGATGTCAAGACAAAAAATGCTAAGGTCCGGTTTACCCGTTACCCACACTCCTCAATCCCCTAGTGACCTATACACACATCAGCAATATATAGACCCACTAATGAGCTAATCGTACTTGGCCTGAAAATCGCTACGTCAGCTTACTGTTTGATTCCTCCGCATACACTGTACATAGAGATTTTCCAAGCGTACCTTAGATATGACACAAGGCCGAAAGTATGGTCTACCCAGTGAGGATCGAACTCACTACTCAGTCATAATTGTTCTAGCAAGACAAGGTTGCTAGCCATTACAACGTCTCGAAGTGCCCACTATATATTGTGTTGACCAAAGTACGTTAAGTTTATTATTATTTTTTTTATATTGATTGATGCAAGCCGTTTTTATGGCTTGCAGATCATTTAAAGTGAGAAAATATTTCTAGATTGTAGGAATGTTTTGGTTAAAACTTTTTTGTTGCTAATTAGCCCATAGCTAGGGGGAAATGAAGTGGATTCATAGATTTCACAAGATTATTTGCGCGTAAATGAATGTAACATAGCCAACGGGAACTGGAACTCTTCCCTCTGATTAACAATTCTAGGCCAATATTCCAGTACACCACCCGCACATTCAGGCTTACAGCAACGTGTATTAGTAAGTGGTCACCCATCTCGTTACTAATCATATATATATATATATATATATATATATATATATATATATATATATATATATATATATATATATATACAAGTATATGATTCGTGTATACGGAATAAATTCCAATAATGAACAATTACTATTCTTAAAAGAGTGCTCAATACAGAGTAGATCAGATATAATTATTCATTTAAAAATTATAACTTAAATATGTTATAAAATCACTACAAAAATAACTATTTTGTTTCAACACCTACGGTGTTTTATCAAGTGATGATGCTTAATCTAAAAAAATGGATAGAAAAAAACAAAAACAAACATTTATTTTACATTTAACGTCATCACTTGATAAGACACCGGAGGTGTTGAAACAAAATGGCTATTTTTGTAGTGATTTTATAACATATTTATGTTATAATTTTTAAATAAATAATTATATATATATATATATATATATATATATATATATATATATATATATATATGGGGGTGTATACGAAAATGGTCGTTAATTCTTTCTTCCCTCTTTTCTTTACGTAATTTTGGACGAGTTTTTCCGGTCTTTTCTCGGTATCTGTTATTACGACTGTGTAATCGGCATGTCTCACGTTGTTCAGATTATACCTACTGATGATGAATTCTGAAGGGCTTCTAGATCTCAAATAAACAATTACAAATTTATAAATGCCTTTACAGTAAATCCCAGTTTTATCCACTCTTGTTTTTACATTAATTTGGTTATAACGCGTTGGATCAACGATGCAATTTTAGCGAGTCTAACTTGAACTTGAAAGATTTGAGTTATAATAGTACCATAATTTATAGTGTTCGAAGAAATAAATCTCAACTTAGCGCTATCTTGCTTTTTAAGTGAGTACCGTATTTTCTGGCTTACAAGATGCACTTTTTTCCTAAAAAAAATACCCTGAAAAATACGTGTACCTCTTCCAGACGAATGTAGGGCAACGCCCAGGCTCAAGTTAGTTAGGATGGTCACCTACTTTGCTTGACTGATAGGGGCGTGCATTTATATTTTGGGTTATTACACTACAATGTTAGCTATCTATTTCAGCCTTTTATACAATGTAAACTCAGTACTTAGCTGTTACAAGTATTTCCAAGATTATAAACCTTCCTGGAGCCGAGCCACAAGCTTAACATGCTCTGTTTACTAGCAGCGGCGGAAGCCATTCTGCTCTTGACTAGTTTGTCATTACAAACAAAATCGGACGAGTAATTAATGTAAACATTACGTGGCGCTAGTATCTGAGGGGGATGTATGGTGAATGTGTTGCTATATGAGAATAACTTTTTCTTAGAAATGTCTTTTCAATATTATAGGGCGTCTTCCAAGTCGCAGCGTCTTGTAAGCTGGAAAATACGGTACATTTTATGAATCTCAGACACAGTTATAACGAGGTCATTATCAACAGTTGCCCTAACATGAAATATATGCATTAATATGCATTAACGAACGAAAAAAGAGACTCGAGGTGATGGAGATGTGGTTCTACAGAAGGATGGTAAGGATATGCACCAAGCGTGTGAGCAACGATGAGGTCTTAGAGAGGGTTCAAATAAGGAGGCTTATACTTGACACCAGGAGGAGGCAGCTGAAGTTTCTGGGATACGTAATGAGGAAGGAGGGCCTAGAGAATCTGATAGCGAGACAAGGGTAAACAACGCATGACATACCTAGCGACCTTAAGTAAGTGGATGACAGAACGCGGTCTGTGGGGAGGTAGCAGAGGGAAGGAACTTGTTGAGAACTGCAAGGGATAGAGGGGAGTAAACAGCAATGATCGCCTATGTCCTGAAGGACACGTCACACAGAAAGAAAGAAAGTGATAGCATTTCGTAGGCCTCCCCCATAACGGAGTCATATTGTATTAATTATTGTGAATTCGAGTCTCGATCTAGTGCAACCACGTGGTCATATTGCGTACTGCTGATAGGTAGCTTTCTAATGTTTTGAAATCAACGTGTCTCTATAATCAGTAATCAATATCATCAGTATAATATTTAGTGATATAACTATTTCCAACAGATTTTGTAAATCTGAGCAGGAGAAAATGATATATAATTTTTTCATATACCACAACATTGCTAAGAAAATTATCGGCAAATTGGAAAGACAATTTATCTGATGCGTTTCGTCCTTTAGGCGAGAAGGGATATTTCATCACCGCCGAATCAACAGCGGCCAATCGGTTTTGGCTGTCATAGGGTGCATATATCTTAGATCGATTTTGAAAGTTTGTCTGTTTGTCATAGTGATTTATTAGAGACAACAGCCTATTTGGCTGACTGGTGTTTAATTTTTAAACATTTCATAACACCGAAAATGGAAATTCTTATTCAAAGAGGAAAAAAAAAAAATTTGCATACGCAGGTCATTTATTTCTATTTAAAAAGTAAAAGAGACAGCAACATAAACTTTTGAACTTGTAACCAAAGCTCGAAATAATCAAGGCTTTTTGAGTTGAAAATAAAGTGATCTTTTAAAAAATAATCTTTAATAAATTACTTTTATTTGAATTTAAAAAGGTACGTTTCAAAATGACTTTTATTTGGTTTTTAAAACTTATATTTAAAAAATAATCTTTAATAAATTACTTTTATTCGATTTTAAAAAGTTATGTTTTAAAAATCCGTAAGAAATTAATTGTATTCAGTATTAAAATGTTACATTTTTAAAAATTATTCTTAATTCGGTTTTAAAAGAAATATTTTAAAAGCAATTCTTAATAAATTAATTTTATTTTCTGCTAGAAAAAAAGGTATGTTTTAAAAATGATTATTAACGGATAAAATTTATTCGGTTTTAAAATATTACGTTTGAGAAATGATCCTCAATAAATTACATTATTCGGTTTGAAAAAGTTGTTTTAAAAATGATCCTTAATAATTTTATTCTGCTTTAAAATGTTACGTTTTAAAAATGAACCTTAACAAATTTATTTGGTTTTAAAAGTTGTATCTTAAAAAGGATCCTGCATAAATTAATTTTATTCGTTTTTAAAAGGGGTATATTTTTAAAATGATCCTTAATAAGTTATTTTTATTTAAAATTCGGCGAAAACAATTTCATAGTTGTGTAGGCGATTTCGAGCCGGTGGCGTTGATTTGACAGTAATGAATCATTTTTCTCCCTCCTTTAGAACTTCATCAAACTACGTTTACGTTGATGTAAATACACATGCGTAAGAAGAAGGGGCGCCGAAAAATTAAAATTTTAAATTTAATTGTTATTTTTTGTGCGTCTGGGTATATTGTATAGCCTAGCCAATTTTACTTAATTTCTTTTCGTTCTTATCATTTTTTCTTATTAAATACCCCCCTTTGCGATAATAAAAGACCTGCCAACATGAAGCAAAAGGCTCGTAAAATATTCCATCATAGGAGAATAGACCATTCTAAAAAACCCAACGAACAAGAATATAGTGTTCTACCCACTAATTCGATCACAACTACAATTGAAAAGAACTTATTTAAAATCAACATAAAATTTGTTGCAAGTACGTTTATAACAATATAAAAAAACTTAATAAAAAACAAAATATTAACATGCTAAAAATTGAAGTACGTATCTATAACCTGGAATAATTACTGAAAAGAAAAAAAGAATTATAGAGACCTCGAAGAATGTAAATAAAGTATCATTTAAAAACAACTCATTTAAAGATTAGTTGCTCAGTGTAATGAGTCAGACTATATTTTCGATTGAAAACATGCTACTTTAATTAAAAGAGAAAACAATTTATTAAGACGAAGATGTATAAAAAGTGTTTTAATCGCTAGATCAAACAGATTAAAATTTCATTCATATTCTTAGAACATTTTATTTTTTCTTTTGCAAATCTTTTATTATTGTAATTGCGGGAGGGGGCTTAATAACAAAATCGATACAAATATGAAAAAGAATCTAAATTATATTGGCTAGAATATATACACAAACACACAGCATATAAAAATATAATTTATATCTCTCTTCATGCGTACCTTGTAGTTACGTCATCGTAAACATCGTTTTAGTTCAAGGATGGCAGATGAAGTCCTACAGGACGAAACTCGTGGCAGGAAAACGAATTTTTGTTTTCACTTTGTTAAGTAAATTTTGTATTTCATCATAAAAGAAGGATTTTTGTTTTTATTCGGTTAATTCTTCGAGAAATTTTTCGGAATCCGGAAGTAGAACACTCAAAGCGTGTTGCATATAATGAAAGGAGTGGTTGTTTGAAGGCGTGGCAGATAGGGAATTCTTGGAATGAGTTGGAAATTTGCTTTCCATCCTCATTTTCATTTCCTGTTTCGCAATTTCAACTTGATGACAGACATTCCCATGCAATCGATTTTATTGTTTTCTATCTTCTCTTACCAACGTGTCGTGCTAGCAAGCGCATTGTTTTCTCAAGGGTTGTGCAATAATATCTTAATCAGTTTCCAGTAACACGTACGAAGGAGTGTTGAAAAGATATCGGTTCTATGAAGAATGGATTTAAAAAAAAAAATGTTTGATCAGATTTTAGGTAGTGGGTCAGACAGAGAAATTTTCAGAGCTGATTCATGTTAAACACAAAAAACTCAATATATATATATATATATATATATATATATATATATATATATATATATATATATATATATATATAGTTTATGAAATACTAGGTAATCCGTATGGGTAAACCTAAGGAGGATATAATCCAGAGAGCTCAATGTAAATCCAGAGCAAATAATTTAAATAAATTCAAACGGATAGTGATGTCAACTTAATAATCAATAATTTTTTTTAAGAGTTTAAAAAAAGATTACTAGAAGTAAACTTATATTTTAAAATAATTTTTTGTATTTTCTAGGAATATTTTTCTAATCGACTATTTCATAGAAAATCCCCAAAATTTTAAAAATATAAATCACTAACGAACATCAAATTAAATTATTTGTAGACAGTCTAGAGACATTCAAATTTATATCAAACATTATAATCTTTATGAACCCCCAAAATAACACTTTCAAAGTAAAGCAAAATAACCTCGTCTGTTTCTAGCTTTTTTACAAAGAAAATTAGTGACATCTTCTCTCCTCTTCTCTCTTAACTTCCTTCTCTCTTTTTCTCTCTATGGTTTTTTTCTTCTCTACCCCTTCGATAATAATATAAAACTTCCGTTAAGTTAACCGTTGAAATGTGTCAATATCTGCTAACTCACTTATGTCTTCTCTCTCTCCCACCTCACTTCCTCACTTCGTTAATTTACATATGTTTAATACGGCCCGTCAAAAATGTCTAAATTTTCTTTTCATTTTTTGTTTGGAAGTAAAGTCTAATGATCCGCAGTCCTTTTAAAATGGCTGTGGTGAAATAATTTATTACATGGAACCTTTTATTTAAAATATATATATATATATATATATATATATATATATATATATATATATATATATGTGTGTGTGTGTGTGTGTGTGTGTGTGTGTGTGTGTGTAGGGTGCGATGGATGAATTTTCGTCTATATTACGCATCAATGAAATGACATAGAGACCTACATTTTAACAGATATATTTACTAAAATTGAACAAAAAAATCTTGAAATAGTAAAGAATGAATTTATTTAATAAAATCGGCCTCAACATTCACGTCTACACAGCTTCGGAATCTCCGGCAACTCTTTTGGACGCTCTTCTTATTTACGTAGGTGAATTCCACCATATCCCTTGCCTTAAGTGTTTCTTTGATGTTACAAGGAATTTTGTTTGTCTCTCGAGCAACTGCGCCCCACACATTATAATCAACTTCGTTGCCTCATGTATAAATACATACGGATTTGCGTGTGCGTCGATTGAGTTAATTTCACTCTGGAGTAATGCTCAATTTCCATTCTGAAGAAAAAGTACTTATCACGTTAAGGATATTTCATTCGTGTACATATATATATATATATATATATATATATATATGTGTGTGTGTGCATATATATATATGTATGTAAATATATATATATATATATATATATATATATATATATATATATATATATATATATATATATATATATAGATAATATTAGTGGTAAATATACATATATATGCAAAATCCACAGGTGCATATACACACATGTATATTTTTTGAATAAAAAATTCCGAGAGGATAGAATCCAGGTAGAACTCAATGAATTTGTAGGTCTGATGAATTGGATCGTATTTACGATTCCAATGGAATAAATTATGACCATGGAATATTAGTGTTTAAGCCTTG
>OZ010578.1:56813678-56931178 GCA_963932145.1 Acanthosepion lycidas | reverse complement strand
ATCTACAAATCAACAATTCGCCCTTGCATGGAGTATTGCTGCCATATATGGTCTGGTGCCCCTTCTGTTTACCTCGGGGTTCTTGATAGGCTCTAGAGGCGGATATGCAATGTAGTTGGCCCTGCCCTGGCGTCTCGTCTACAGTCACTTTTTCACAGATGCGCCGTCGCCTCCCTCTGTCTGTTCTACAAATACTTTCATGGAAATTGCCCCGAGGGGCTGCATTCGCTGGTTCCCAGACGTCATGTGTTCCAGTTCCATACGAGGCTGGCATCCCGCTCTCACCCCTTCACTGTCGAGACTCGTAAATGTAGCCGTCTCTTCTACTCTAATAGCTTCATGTCTCGCACCTCTCGCCTGTGGAGCTCCCTTCCTTTTTTCTTGTTTCCCTGTGGGCTATAATCTCCAGCTATTCAAGTGTAAGGTCAATCGACATCTCCAGTTGCCTTGATCTATCCACTACCTTCATCCTTTCTTCTATCACTCCTATCTGATCTTGCTCTAAATTTTCTGTAACCCCTTGCGTCCTAGTGGCTTCCTGCCTTGCTTGGGGTGAAATGCTTAAAAATAAAGAAAAAAAATAGTCTGCAGCCCCTGCTCTTCGTCTTAAGGTACCCGACAAAATCCAGAGACGGATATGCAATGTGATCTGGCATTTCGTTTACAGTCGCTCTCTCACAGACGTGCCGTCGATTCCCTCTGTCTTTTCTACAAATATTTTCACGGTAACTGCTCCGACGAGCTACTTTCACTAGTTCCCAGTCTGCATGAATTTAAACGTGCCACTAAGTCGGTATCTCAGTCCCACCCTTTCACTGTCGAAACGGTTAAATATAGCCGTGTCTTCTACTCCAATAGCTTCATGTCTCGCACTTCCCGCCTGTGAAACTCCCTATCCTCTTACTTGCTTCCCTAATAGCTATAATCTCCAACTATCCAAATGCAATATCAATCGACGTCTACAGATGCCATGATCTATTCCCTGTCCTTCTCGTCAGCATTTCCTCTATCACGCCTCTTAACTCTTTACTCTCTGTAACCCCTTGAGTTCTAGTGGGACTCCTGCCTTGCTTGGGGTGAAATGCTTAAAAATATAATAATAATAATATCGAGGTGCCTTTCTGTAATGTTCCAACTTCGTGTTGAAACCACCGTGAGAAAAACAATATTTGAAGAGAAGTGGTCACTTGCGTTCTAAACAGGAGTAAGCGGAGGTTCCGATGAAATGAATCCCCATTGCCAAATATTTTATACCCTCCGGTATTACGTCATTTACCCTCAGCATGCGTACGGCCATACAGTCTTATAATCCGATACATGAATCTTACATTATGTTGTCAGTTTGTGAGAACCTATCTAAAACTGTCTAATACGGTTATTTTTTATTTTTTTTAATTGAATCCCTCACCCTATGTAAAAGCAGTAAAGCCACTAAGACACACAATTATTGAAGAACAAAAACAGTAGACATTATTCGGACTATTGTCCTCATCTTTGTCACCATATTTATTACAACGTTTCGGCCGTTGTACGCTTCGGCCTTCTTCAGGTGGTTGGAATGTCGAACTGACCCTTTATTTCGCTCACTGGGGTAGACTGTTCCAGTTCCACGTTTAATAGATGTCAGTTATCAGTTATCTCCTGCTAATTTTCCCTCTGAAAGATCTCCACTGCCTTAACCGGGTATTGAACTCACACTCTTTGGGTCCTGTCAATGGATCTAACCAACGCCTTTATCCACTGTGCCATGTGTCCTTGAGGAAGAAGAATAGAATGGTAAACAAGTAGCGAGTAGATAAATATTAGCTTTGCATTTAATTTTTTGTTGATCAAACTTGGCATCAAAGAAAAGAAGCCGGAAGTGATTCCAAAAGTGAAAACTGTGAAACTATCAGCATAGAAATTACGCTTACATCTAGCTAATTCGATGGGACCTTCTTTTCAAATCTAGTACTGTGCTTAAATTTATAAAGTCAAGGTAACAAAAAAAAGAGCTACCTAGGTACCATAGTAAAGAACAATTACCATGAAAGTATTCATAGAAAAGGCACACGGCAACAACTTTACGGCGACAGGCAAGAGATTAAAACCGAGATGACAGGTCAGAGCTAGTAATATTAGTGATTCATCTTTGCCTTTTATCAAAAATCACTAAAGATAAAGCAGGAGCATCGCACTATATGTGTCAGCAATATTCGAGGTATGGACGAATGGTAGACTTATAGATATGGAAGATAAATTCAGGAGATAAAATTTGGCTAGCACAGTGAGCCAACTTTCTTAGCAGTTGATTTAGCAATGGATTCAATGTGGTCTTTCCACTTCATGTCAGCCGAGAATGTTAGCACGAGAAAACGCAACGAGTCGTTCTCCTGGATGACAGCATCAGCCATAGAAATAGGAGGAAGAAAAGGGTCTCATAGATGATTAATAGGGAGCATTTGTATTTTTGAAGGTGTTAAAATTGCCGAATGTTACGACTGTTGGTCTTTTTTAACTTACTAAAGGAGTGAAGTTCTTGACGCTAAGTATGAAAAAAACGGTTAACCCTAGGGCAAAATGTTAAGATTTTAGTGATTGGGAGCCTGTACCACAATTCACCAGTTCTTGAGAAAAAAAACTGTCCGAGTGGGTCTTACTTCTTACAAACGGAATACGCAAGTCAGGAAGAGAACTCATCCTTATGCGCGTACATCCGCTCGTCCCAGTTGCAAAAGACGGGTGAGTGAGACCAAGGGATGTAATTCGTCATAACACTGGCTATGAAAAGAGAGAGGCTTTCGCATGTAGTGAAAATTAGTTATAGAGCGGAAATTAATTCCTCACCCACAAGGCCGCGTGGACGCTTTTGAAATCTATCAACACAGGAAAAATATGTCCGTGCAGCTGAAGATAAGATGGTTGCCATTATATAATAATTGACCATTTTTTTTCTTTGTTCCCAACGAAAATTTCCATTGTTTTAATAATATACTTAGTTTTTGAAACCATTTTTCGCTATTCTAGTTCATGTTCGGATTTTAGTATCACATGTTTCATATTCTGTTATAAAGCTTCCCAGAGAAACCAGTGTCTGTACTTGATTTATTTGACGTTTTTATTTACTTACTAGCAGCATGGCCCGGCGTTGCCCGGGCTTGATTCAAAAATCGTACGACTAATACAGCAATCGCTATCACTTGACTTAAAATATTTTTGCCCTCCCTTGCTTTTAAAGGAGTGGCCTAGCCGTGCTGATGTTGCTACATGCCTTACTTCTTGCCTATCTCACACTGCGAATTTTTTCTAAGCTCTATACTAAACATTAAATCTGTTACGAAAAAAAAGAACTAATCAAAATGAACACAAAACGATCAGCTTTTAAAAAGGACTCGTAACTGGAAAAACCGAATGAACAAAGAGTGTTAACAATAAATACTTTTTCACACCCAACCCAGTTCTGCGGAATCAGAATCAACGTTGAGTTTAAGCAAGCTATTGAGCCAATTGGAGTAAAGTGTCATGCAGATTTAAATTTTTCCCACTTGAGACGAATGCAGCTATCGATTATTATTTTTTTTTCATGCTAGCCTGCTAGTTAACATTCGTGTTAGTCATCTGTTGGCTCTCACGCTGGCCAATAGAATCTTCCTGCCTATTCGTGGCAGCCACCTATTGGCGCTCACCCTGGCCAGTACAAAATGGCCGCAAATTACATGAAAACTGCCGTGGAAGCATTAAAAAGTCGATTATTTCCACTATCGATGAGAGTTGGGAAATGTCGGTCTTGGCCTTCCAGCTAACTTGGAGCATGCACATGTAAATTTTGGTGCAAATCCGTTGAAAATTGCGACCGTGCATTCGTTACACACACACACACACACACACACACACACACACACACACACACACACACACACATCCTGCCTTTTATAGATAGAGATTTATTTATTTATTTTTTGATAGCATATTTTGCCAATTCCAGTGAAATTGACAAGAATGCTGTTTTGCCGGTAAATATAAATAGTCTTTAGAACTAAGAATATATTATATTTGAGATCGCCACTGCAGTGACTGTGCCAGTTGTGCAGTTAGAATTTGAACAACATGGATTCTGGCTGTTTTCTTGAGTGTATTGGCAAGAGAACCATACCCAAGTTTAAGTTCTGGATTTGCAGAGATTGTTATGCCTGCAGTGCTTAACATATCCAGACAGTTCTATATTTCTTTTAATAATTAATGATGAATAAATGATTTTAAAATTTTTTTGTAATAATTTATAGTGGAAAAAATTATTTAAAAATATATCAATTGCCTTCCCCCCCCAAAAAAAAAAAAATTATATGTTAAATCTTTTTTTTTACTTTAAACATTACCAGCTTTCATAATAATAAAACATATATATACCGGAAAAATAGCTGGTGATTTATTTTACCAACACCAGTGAAATAAGCTTAAACATGTTTGTCTATTTTACTTGGACCGACACAATAGCATTTTCTTTCATTTTTTAGCTCACAATTTATAATTAGTGGTTATTTTTTTCTTTTTGTTTTTTTTCCTACCTTTTCTAAAAGTACCAGCATTTTCATCTCTGTCTGCCATCAATACCGTGCCTTGTATTCTGGCAGAGCTTCTTAAGCTAGTCTCGATGTAAAGGTTAAATAAATCAAGTGGGAGACGTACCTCTTTCTATTTTTGCATGTATTTCATCCGTACCCAGGTGGTTTGGTTCCTGTAAATATTCTGGATTATTGTAATAATCCTGCCTCCGAATGACCCAACATATATCTATTCTTATCAAATGACTTTGAATAAACAACTAGCAAAATGTTTGCACATAATGAACTGCTGTATTTACAACCCCCTACCTGTACCTGTAATGGCATTCACCAGAGGTAGGTTGAGCCTTCTACAATATTAGAGTTTCATGGGAATTTGGAATTCAGAAGCGCTCCCCAACCCGCATGTATAGCACATGAGATATGATTATAGTGATGATGTTTTCGTGCAGGATCATCCACACATTTTGAAGGACCGATTACAGAGACCTGGTGCACTACGTGCCACAAGGTCCCCAAACGACCCTCCGCTGGTTTAATAATCCTGCCCTCGAATGACCCAACATATATCTATTCTTATCAAATGACTTTGAATAAACAACTAGCAAAATGTTTGCACCTAATGAACTGCTGTATTTACAACCCCCTACCTGCACCACACATTTTGAAGGGCCGATTACAGAGACCTGGTGCTCTACATGCCACAAGGTCCCCAAACGACCCTCCGCGGGTTTTTGAATTCAGAGTTTTTCTTTTCCGAGACCAGTTGCCATCCAAGGCTATAGAACCCAGTTTGTCCTGCTATTTACCCATAGTTGGAGGGAGAAGAAGATGATTCACACCTTTCCAAAGGTATTAGCACGTAATGGATTTTGACTGGAATTCGAACTCGGCTCTCCGATTCCTCAATCCAAGCCGCTATCCATTACCCAACGTGCTTCCTGTATTTACAACGATTTCAGTCCAACTATTTTATGGCAGGCACAAATGTTTTGTCTAGGGAAATTTGTTTTGCCTGCGCAAAGCCGGGTATTATCAAAAATCGCAAATAAAATTTTGTCGCTTCGTCAGGTTGACATCTTGTGGATTGGAAGCTGAAGAGGCTTTTTCTTTCGCTTAATTACGTTACTTGAGAACCACGCGAAAAATATGCGAATTACAGTCGTGTCAATTAAGAGAGACCTGAAATGTTGAAAGGCAATCAGAAATTATGAGTATGAAAAGAGGGGATAAAAAGGGGGGGAAAATGAAGAACCAATTTCTTGATATGTCACATTTGTAAGCAAATTTGACACGCCTTTATTATGAAACCATGATTTTAAAAGAGCTTAGATATATCTATCTCACCTTCTCTGAAACACATATACACATAAATATGCGGATGGATAGATGTGAAAATAATGAATATATGAAAAACCAAGAATTGATGTCAAGATGATGACATAGATAGATAGATAGATATGAAAAAAACTTAAATATATATATTTATTAAAGACATTTTTATGTTTAACGTTCTTTTTATAGATACAAGTATTTAAGTAAATACACTGTTTATAATAAACAGTATTAAATAACATTTGCCGGCCTGAATGTCCAAGAATTTTCATAGAAAATATTCCTCCTTGGACAGGATTCGAACCTGCATCCTATACAGAAAATCATTTACGCTGACGTGCCTAAATATTTTCTATGAAAATTTCTCGGACTTCCAGACCGGTAAATGTTATTTAACACTTTATTATAAACAGAGCATTTACTTAAATACTTATATCTATAAAAAGAACGTTAAACATAAAAATGTCTTTAATAAATAAATTGTCGGACTTTGTCCATTTCGTAATATATATATATATATATATATATATATATATATATATATATATATATATATATATATATATATATATATATATATATATATATATATATATATATATATATATATATATACTGTGTGCCAAATTGTTATTGCGATAACTTTGTTTCTAATATTTCAAAAACAGTTCAATCCATTCACAGAAGATTTTCACAAAATGTTGGCAACACTGACCTGCGCAATCACTGAAATTTTCGACCTGATCTGCGCAATGTAAACAAACTGGCGCCATATTTGTTATCAGTACATTGTGCAGATCGGGTCAAAAATTTCAGTGATTGCGCAGGTCAGTGTTGCCAACATTGTATGAAAGTTTTGTGTGAATTGATTGGACGGTTTTTGAAATATTAGAAAAGAAATTATCTTGATAATAATTTGGCACGTAGTGTATGTGTGTGTATATATATATATATATATATATATATATATATATATATATATATATATATATATATATATAATTACACACGTCTGGAAAAAAAATTCACTTACAACCAATGCGCAGGGAAAAATAAGAGATAAAAAAGAAAAACCTAATAACATGTAATTGAGCCGAAAACAGTCGTCCAGAATCTAAAGCTCAGAGTCCCAAAAAAACAAAACAAAAATCACCAAAACGAGTAAAGCAAAAGTAAGTAAGATAAAGGTTTACCTGCCTCATTAGGTTCATAGTCATATATATATATAAGTGAACATAGAAGTCCACACTTAGAGGCGACAGTCTGTTTCATGCTATATGCAATCGTGGCTTGACGATTGCATATAGCATGAAACAGACTGTCGCTTCTAAGTTCACTTTTATATTTACACACGCTCTATCTCCGATATTGAGCACTTTATCCCATAAATGTAGCACACCTTAATATATATATATATATATATATATATATATATATATATATATATATATATATATATATATATATATATATATATATATATATATATATATATATATATATATATATATATATATATCTTTTGTTTCATTCTATCTCCCACTCTTCATATATATATTTAAATAATTCATCGAAACCTCAACAGAATGCACTGGAAGGCCGTTTCGTCTTATATTTGGGACTCATCAGCAGTGGGCATCCACTACCGAGAATTGAAACCCGGTCAGCTACATTGAAAAGCAAACATCATACCAACTGTACTAATGGGGAGGTAGCTAACTAGATTCGATATTGCGTCTCTCGATCACATATTACGTGATGGAACTCATCCAAATATGTGAACGAGCGGCGCAATATCGAGTCTAGTTCGCTACCTCTTCGTCACCGAGGCCTGTCAATATAGCTGTCCGGTTTTCACTTCTCCTCAGTGGATGCGCACTACTAATGTGTGCGATCCCGAATATAGGACGAAACGGCTTTCTGCATTCTGTTGAGGTCACTTCTAGACTCGATGAATTACTTAATTATCTCAAATCCCTCTTAATTTCTATCATTTATATATATATATATATATATATATATATATATATATGTGTGTGTGTGTGTGTGTGTGTGTGTGTGTGTGTGAAAATATATAGAAAACAGGAATCGCGCTGGCCGTTACCATGGAAATTTTGATTTCAATAATGAATATGCTATTAAAACACGTAAATTTCAGAAATAAGTTATTCCCCAAAAAATTTCGCTTGAAGATGGAACAGAACTTACTTTAATTCAATTTAATTCAAATAATTATATTGAAGTTTTCGGCTCTTGTTTTGAAACATGGGAACTCTTATGTAGCGTGCTGGAATCATATTTTTAAATAAATAATTATATATATATATATATATATATATATATATATATATATATATATATATATATATATATATATATATTAATTTAAATAAAAACAGACCACTTTAAGGTTCTATGTAATAAATTATTTCACCACAGCCCTTTTAAAATAATTTATTACATGGAACCTTAAAGTGGTCTGTTTTTATTTAAATTATTTACTCTGGATTTACATTGAGCTCTCTTGATTATATCCTCCTTAGGTTTACCCATATGGATTACCTAGTTTTTCATAAACTATATATATATATATATATATATATATATATATATATATATCATAACTTAAGAAGGTAACTGGACATTCTCCGTTAGAATTCTTAAAACCAACACTTCTTCAGGGTAACGCTGCTTTTAGGGGGACGAGACAAAAGACTATATTAACGAAATGTAAATATTAAATGACGTGAGGAAATATAAGAAACCGATAAAACAATTTATAAGTAAATTATAAGTAAATTCTAAGTAAATTATAAGTAAATTAATTCACGAATAAAAACATGAATGATCCCAGTGAGGATCAATAAAAGGAAATGTTACTCACACACGTCCTACTAACATTAATGTGCAAATAAATTGCTCTTTCTGTTTACTCAGACCTGGTTTGTGCATCTTAATGTAGACCGTTTCGAGAATCTTTAAATAATGAGCTGATGGAGGTCAGTGTAAATTCGGGAAAACATTGTTTTATATTTATGAGCACAGCCGGGGTTGTCCAGCATGTGCTGACCGATTGCTGAATCGTGCACAGCTTGGATCGTCCTGGAGGAAAGACTGAAATTATAATGCCTTTGTATTAGCAAGAACATGCTGGCCGATACATGTCTCCAGTCTCTCATTGCTCCATTCTTTGAATTCAGCATCGCACTGACATTTATATTTATACACTACGGAACTATTTATTCGAAGAAGACATACCGTCTTTGACAAAAGAAGAGACACCGAACGGCTCTCAAAAACAACACGCAATTTTACAATCGTATAACTTGATGTAATACACACTGATACGCGAGTATTTGACTATTTCTACCTAGCCATGGTAATTTTAAATAATTAGGTCGTAAAGAGGGGCCAACTACTACCAATTCTTTAAAACGTTTAATTTTACGTTTTAAATGTACGTTTGATGACGTTAATTAGAAAAACATTGTTGATAAATATACAACGGATTTTCTCAAGTTACTGATTAAGATTACAAGGGGAACAAATCATCAACGCACGACGGGCTAGAGTGGAGATTAAATTAATTTTATGTGACTTGGGAACAAAAGAATTCCAGTTCTTATACAAAACCGGTGAACGTAGTTTTGCGATAAATGCTTGTAATAAGCAAACCATCTTTACCCTCAACAAGAAATCCCAAGAATGGCAGAGTTACATCTATCTCCGCTTCCATTTTAAATTACAAAGATGGATCATGGGAGTTGAGCTGAGTGTAAAAAGGCGGGATATCATTGATAAAACCGAAAATAGAAAATGTGTCGTCAACGTAACCCAAATACATATAGGGTATACTTTTTTTTTCCAAGAAAATCTCTTATAAAAATTCACAAAAAATGTTGCATAGAACCGGAACCAGAGGGCTTCACATAACTCGTTATCCGAATTTTGATGAATAGAGCGTGCAGCAGAATCAAACCAGAACAGTGCGGGTTCGTCACAGACACCAGAATACAGAACGTGATATTTATGCTCAGAATTTTATCGGAAAGAGCAATAACAATGCAGAAGGACGTTTACCTGTGTTTTATTTACTACGAAATGACGTCGAACAAACTACGCCACAAAGATCTGTTAGAGCTCCTCAGCAACCTTCACATATTCCGGAAAAGAGATTAGAATAATAAAGAATCTATATTGGCAGCAACCTGCCTTCATAGGGAAACCAAATGAGTTCAGTAGATATAAATAAAATAGAAAGGGCTGTAAGACAAGGATGTTTCGTGTCACCGTATATATTCCTGTCGAATCCATTACATTCACTTACGTACTAATACGCTTGTGAAAGGTGTGAATCATCTTCTTCTTCTTCTAGCTATCGGTAAATAGCAGGACAGACTGGGTTCTATAGCCTTGGATGGCAACTGGTCTAGGAGAAGGACAACTCTGAATTCAAAACCTGCGTAGGGTTGTTTGGGGACCTTGTGGCACTTAGTGCACCAGGTCTCTGAATTCGGCCCTTCAAAAATTGCGGATGGTCCTGTACGAAAACTTCACCACTATAATCAAATCTCATGTGCTGTTGTCTGCCTGTCGGTTTCCTGGGGACTGATCTGAAGACTATACATGCGGGTTTGGGGACCGCTTGTGAATTCCAAATTCCCATGAAACTCCAATATTGGAGCCAGCTCAACCCACCCCGGGAGAATGCCGTTAAAAGACAAGAAGATATATTCAGTCTATACAGCGAGGAAATTTTGAGTAAACTACCAGAATTCATCATTAACGGCCGTAATCATAACAATATATGATATGCAGATGACACAGTGTTGATAGCAGACACAGAAAAGAACTACAGAACCTCCTACCGAAGGTAGCGAGAGAAAGCGAGAAGAAAGGACTAAGCATAACCTACAAGAAAACAGAATGCGTGATCATCTACAGAAAGATGAGACCAAAATGCAAATTACAGGTCGGAGATACAGAAACAGAAATTTAAATATCTTAACAGAGGACGGAAAGTGCGACACCAAGACTTATTGGGATAGACAAAGATGCCTTCCAAAAGATAAGCAGAATATTAAGAGACGGAAAAAATTCGTTGGAAACAAAGAAAAGAGTACTGAAATGTTACATAATATCTGTTCTCCTGTATGGCAGCAAATTCTGGATAATCTTTTCAAAGATGAAGAAGAGACTTGCAGCAATAGAAATGTGGTTATACAGAAGGATGCTGACGATAACATGTGCCGAAAATGTGAACAACGTCAAGGTCTTGAAGAGAATCGAAATAAACAGGAAACATATACTTAACATCAAGAAGAGTCAGGCAAAATTTCTGGGACACGTAATGAGGAAAGCGGGCTCGGAAAATCTGATAGTCACAGGATTGTTTAGAGGGAAAGAAGGACAAGTGAAAGCAACGCGTGACATGCTTGTTGGGCAAGTGGATGGCAGAATGGTGTTTAGGAGAAATAACAAAAAGATAAAACTTATTAAGAGTTTCAAAGGACACGAAGAGGGCCATGATCTCTTACATTCTACAGTAACACGGCACACAAAAGTAGAAGTCCTGAGCTTTCAAACGAGTTCTGATTATCAGAAGCTTCACTTCCATTTTCAAGCTGAGATGAACCACAGCTCTTCATTGATTTAACAGTTACCGGTTTGGGGCTTTCGTTACTTGCCTCCCTTCTGAAGATTCTGTAACCGCTCTAGTTGGATCACTTACAACATCAATTAGAGCTTGTATTATTGATATTTTTTAAAGCAAAAAGTCTTTTACTCCTTTTTTTTTTCTTTAACCGAGATAATTTTTTTGTAAAGATATCCTTTTTAAAGTCAACCTAGTTAACAAAAATAAGGCAAAGAATTTAAATGGACATTTTCCTATTTTTCCAAGCTACTTGGTATTTGGTTTATTATTGTGATCGTTTTTCTCGTAGTTAATTTTCATTTCTATATTTATAATGCAATGATTAACGTATGTAAAAGAAAAAGAAAGTATACGATTTTTTTTTGTATATGCCAACGTTCGTAGAGAGAAATATATTTCTGTTTGTCTGCCATACACAAACATTTGCACACGACCAATCGCAGATAGATGGATAAACGTTTAATCTTGGTAGAGACGATTATTGCTCACTTTCACCATCCCATCTTGCTGTGGGTGGACGATCTAAAAGGGAATTTTTTGTGCGTAGCATTTTTTTTTTTTTGTGAGATTATAAAAACAAAATATATTCCCAAAAGGCCAGTGTGACTGCGCCCGACAGTTACGGATATTCAGCAGCATATATACGGAGACGAGTAATCAAACTAGCCTCATGGTCGACGCCGAAAAGATAGATAGATAGATAGATAGATAGATAGATAGATAGATTATTCGGACTAGTGTCCTCATCCTTGTCGCCATATTTATCACAACGTTTCGGCCGTTGTACGCCCCGGCCTTCTTCATGTGGTTGGAATGTCGAACTGCAGGCTTTATTTCGCTCACTGGGGTAGACTGTTCTAGTTCCACATGCCATGTTTGATGGATGTCAGCTATCTGTTATCTCCTGTTAATTTTCCCTCTGAATGTTCTTGTGGACACATGACACAGTGGATAAAGGCGTTGGTTAGATCCAGTGATAAGACCCAAAGAGTGTGAGTTCAATACCCAGTTAAGGCAGTGAAGAAAAAAAACCAAAACCTGATAGATAATAAACAAAAAGTGATACATAGATAATGAATAAAAACTGATAGATAGAAAGATAGATAGATAATGTACAAAAAGTGAAAGATAGATAGATAATGAACAAAAGTAAGATAGATAATGAACAAAAAGTGATAGATAGATAATGAACAAAAACTGATAGATAGATCGATAAAAACAAAACGTGATAGATAATGAACAAAAAGTGATAGATAGATAATGAACAAAAACTGATAGATAGATCGATAAAAACAAAACGTGATAGATAATGAACAAAAAGTGATAGATAGATAATGAATAAAAACTGATAGATAGAAAGATAGATAGATAATTAACAAAAAGTGATAGATAGATAGATAATGAACAAAAGTAAGATAGATAATGAACAAAAAGTGATAGATAGATAGATATATAGATAGATAGATAAAAAACAAAACGTGATAGATAATGAACAAAAAGTGATAGATGGATAATGAATAAAAACTGATAGATAGAAAGATAGATAGATAATGAACAAAAGGTGATAGATAATGAACAAAAACCAGTGTCGATTACGATGACCATCTGCTACTATTACTTTAGGCCTTTTCATTGCGTATATAACTCAACATGACCCTAAACAATAAAAAAAAACAAAAAAACATAAACAAGCTCAAAAGTCACCTAAACACTTTAACAATTTCTTTTCTAACATCCGTGGAATTCGTACCAAATTCTACAGCGTGGAATCGTTCTTCTTTGAAAAGTCTCCTGATATACTAACTCTCCGCAAGACCAACCTTAACTCGTCAATCCCCTCCCCTAATTTCTCGATTCTAGATTACCTTCCTCCCCCTAGAAAGGACTGTAAAATCCACATGCATGGCCTGAGAGTCTATGTCCGGGATCATCTCCCGCTGGACAGAGAACCTTCTCTTGAATCTCCAGAACATTCGTATATGTCTTCGCCTATCTCTCCTCAATTCAGTAAGTTATTTCTTCTTTCTCTATCGTCCCCCTTCCTCCCAAGACTGTGTTGCTCTCGATAGCATTTCCGATAATATAAACAAGGCTATATCTGTATATATCCGTTTGCACACATATTTGTGTTACGTGATTGTAACACCTACCATACCATGTGGCTTTAACAATGTCACTGACCTCGCTGGCATACAAACTATTAACTTTTCAAACTCTCAATCATGTTTGCCCAGTAACCCTGACGGTAACGTTTCCCTTCCCTCTCTGTTTTAGCTCCATCACTAACTCTTGTCGCGCTACGCAGCTCTAACCTTTTGGCAAATCTGATAAATACCGTAGTATCTATTAAATCTGCTTCTACTCTCCTCCCCAGCAAAGAACATCCTATTAACAGAATATCTTATTTGTTATCAACGATCAGACTGGGACTCGTTCATTGATTTTCTTCACCCAGTTCAAAAATATGCGTCTGGGTAAAAACTGGAATCAAGGCTTCCAACTCTGCAAGAAAATATAAAGTTAAATCGCGCTCATCTCCTTGGTCCTCAGCTGCTTGTTCAGCTGCTATAGCCCATAGGAATCACTTTTTTCGTCTGTACCGAAGCGAGATATATGATTGCAACAGAGGTCTCTATGTCTCTGCCCGTAATGAGTGCAAATGTGTCCTCAATGAAGCAAAGTTACTGTTTGCTGAAAGAATGAAACTACGTATTGCATCTCGCAAATTTGGTTCTTAACATTATAAGCGGCTATGCAAGAGCGTGCTGAATAACAGTAAATCTACAATACCTCCTCTGTTCAATCAAATTGAGGTCCTGACTTCTTTAGCTGAGAAGGCTGAATGCTTTGCTCGGAAATTCTAATCCAATTCAACGCTCGACTCAGCCGAAGTACCAACGCTAGAACTGAGGCTCTATTGAAAGAGATGAGCATAACCCCATCGATGGTATTGGACATCATCTCTAAATTAAACACTCACAAGCAAAGTGGTGGGGTATCATATCAGCCGTAGTCCTGAAGAAATGTGCTACTATGCTGGCTCCATTCTCTCCAAACTTTATAACTATTGCTTCGCTGATTCTTTCTTTCCAGCCTGTTGGAAGTTTCCCATATTTTAAAGAAATCTGTAGACCCTTCTGGCCTATCTAACTAGCGTGTTATCATTCCCCTGCCACTCTTTGGTAAAGTCTTCGATGCTTTAATCAACGCCGAAGTGGTTAAGCACCTTATATCCCATGATCTACTCTCTGAAAAACAAGTTTCCACTTTGCCCGGTGTACCGCTGACGTGTTGACGGCCATAACTGAATTTGAATACCAAGCATTTGACAATAACGGAGAAGCTTGAGATATGTCTCTAGATATCTCTAAAGCGTTTGATAGAGTTTGACAAGCTGAGCTTCTTCGTAATCTTTAGGGATACGGTTTTGCTACAGGACGATTGTTTGACTTAATGCAATAATTACTGTCAAACCGTGAAATGAAGGTCGTCTTAAACGGGTTCCCTCCAGTTCCATTTATACGAACTCTGGTGTTCACTAAGCCTCTATTCTGGGTCCCACATTGTTTTTTATCTTCATCAACGATCTTCCTGATGGCATCAGTTACCAAGTAGACAACTACGCCGAAGACAGTACCCTTTATCCTGTCTCAATAGTAAATCCGGCATTGCTGACAAAGTTAAAAAAGTTAACCCGGCCGTTGGTATCGAAAAAAACCTTCAGTTGACTTTAATGCTTCCAAAACGAAACTGCTCTCCTTTATCCACTATAGAGAACCTTCCTATCAGAATATTTGATGCCCAACTCCACGAGACCGTCTCTCTGCGCCTGCTTGGTCTCACGCTTTCCACTGACCTGAGGTGGAACAACTACATTGAATAAATAGCATTATCTACCGCAAGGAGATTTGGTTATCGTGTCGCGCCAGAAAGTTTTTCTCGCCTGAATCCATCTTTCAAATCTAGAAATCTAACATTCGTACTTGCATTGAATACTGTTGCCATATATGGTCTAGTGCCCTCACTGTTTATTTCAAGGTTCTCGTCAAAATCCACAGAAGGATCTGCAATGTGATACGTCCTGATTTGGCATTCGTCTACAGTCCCTTTCTCACGAACCTAATGTGGCTTCCCTCTGTCTTTTCTACAAATATTTTCATGGCAATTGCTCAGATGAGCTACTTTCACTGGTGCCCCATCTGCATGGATTTAAGCGTGCTACTAGGTTGACATCTTGGTCCCACCCTTTCACTGTCGAAACAGTTAAATGTAACGGCCTCTTCTACTCCATCAGCCTCTTTCTCACGCACTTCCTTACAGTAGAACTCCCTTCCTCCTACTTTGTTTCATGATTGCTATAATCCTCTAATGTTCGAATATAATATCAATTGACACCTTCTGATGCCTTGACCCCGATTCCCGTCATTCTCTTCATCCTTTCCTCAAACACTTATCTTTACTCTTACACTCACTCTCTGTAACGCCTTGCTTGCTAGTAGTACTCCCGTCTTGCTTGGGTGAAATGCTTAAAAAAATAATAGATAGATAGATAATGAATAAACGAGGATAGATAGATAGATAGATAGATAGATAGATAGATAGATAGATAGATAGATAGATTGGCAGGCATCCAAGAACAAAGACAAAATAGATAGATAGATAGATAGATAGATAAATAGATAGATAGATAACGAATAAACGAAGATAGATAGATAGATAGATAGATAGATAGATAGATAGATAGATAGATAGATAATGAATAAAGGAGGATAGATAGATAGATAGATTGATAGATAGATAGATAGATAGATAGATAGATAGATAGATAATGAATAAACGATGATAGATAGATAAATAGATAGATAGATAGATAATGAATAAAGGAGGATAGATAGATAGATAGATAGATAGATAGATAGATAGATAGATAATGAATAAAGGAAGATAGATAGATAGATAGATAGATAGATAGATAGATAGATAGATAGATAGATAGATAGATAATTCATAAACGAGGACAAATAGATACATAGATAGATAATGAATAACCGACCCCCCCACACACATAAGTATGCACATAGACACATTCATTAATTTAAGGATTCCTCAGAAGGACCAAATAGAGAAAAAAAAAAGTGCCGTGTGTTCCTTGGTTATTTCGCGCGACCATTACGCTTTGCCATTACTATTTCATTCAGGGGATGCTACGTAGTAAATAAATATTTTGGTATTGTGATCTTATATTCTCCGCCGTATAATTGAAACGGATATCTATACATTTCCAATGGAGCAAGAACATTACTTTTAACTTTACAAAATTTCCCTATTTTAAAACGTGAACAACATTTAGAGCTATGAAGAAACTATTTATAATGATCTCTTCTCCAAGTGTTGTACAGATTTTTTTTAATATTCAAATGTATTTTAAAATGAAAAGAATTAAACTGGTAAGGTGGTATGCCATTGCTATTTTGTAACTTGCGTTACATTTTCGTTTCTCCAGTTCAGATGAATTACTACTTGAAACTTAAGGGAAAATACTATATTTAAATAATATTCTACATAAATTATGCCTAGGCGCCTTAAATGCTGAACACCTGTCTAGGTTCACGACTATGACTAGAATTTTAATATATATACTGTACCATGCTAATATTGCTGTCAAAAATTAAGGTGAGATATAAGGACGGAAGAATATAATTGCAATGAAGCTACAAAACATTCTATTAAAATGTTTATATGCAATAGAGTTAGGAAACCTTACAACTATTCATTTCAATGAAAAACAGTAAAACTGGAATTTCCACGGATACCACTAGTAGTAGTAGTTGTTTTTGTTGTTGTTGTTATTGTTGTTGCTGTTTCTTTGATTTCTGGTGTATACTCATTTCTGTCCGGGTCCTAACAAGAGACCTAAGGTCAGAAATGGCATCTTGACATTTTCTACTGATCATTTTTATAAAAACAATGATCGCACATACTTTACATAGATAAAGCTCTAGTTGTGATTACAATATTTTTTATATATTTAAGGGCATGTGTTGCCAGGAATCCCTTTAATGAGATTATAGGAGCCTTTTCCAATCAATCCGAGGGCTCCAACTACAATTGGAATTAATGATGTCGTCATGTGCTACATATTCTAGATTCCCACTACCAGATCGTAATATTTTGATATTTTTAGATTTTCAACGACATATTACAATCTGCAGGGAGACTGCGAAAACAATAAGAAAGCACATTCTGTTTTTTTGGGGGCTTTGATGCCCATTTCTGGGAAATTATCTTTGATTGTTCTGTATGTTTGTATTGTAAGATTCCATAAAATATTAGGTTGGTGCAAAAATAATAGTAACATATGTAAGAAAAGGACATTATTTTTGCACCAATTTAATAGTTACAGGTCGTATCTCTGTAACTCGGTCTGGGTGATATTTATGAAATTATGTTGTTTATTATTATTGTTGTTGTTGTTTTTATTTTCTTTGATTTCTGGCGTTTACACATTTCTTCCCGGGTCCCGCCCAGTGACCCAATGTTAGAAATGGAATCATGACACTCTCCAAAAAAAAAATATTACATAGATAAAGCCCTTTGTAAAGTGTGGGCTGTACTTGTCAGAACAATTTTTGTATCTCTTTTAGGCATGGACTTCCAGGAATCCCTTCAATTAGTCTACTGCAATCTTTTCCAACCATTCCTAGGGCTCCAACTACAACAGGGATTGTTGATGTTTTCATATGCCACATTGTCGAGATTTCTATTTCAATGTCCTTGTATTTTGACAGCTTTTTGAATATCTTGAAAGATACATTGCAGTCAGCAGGGACTGCCATATCAATAAGGAGGCACTTTTTTTGTTTGTGGTCTTTAATAACAATATCTGGGCGGTTGGCCTTGATTGTTCTGTCAGTGTGTATTGTGTAGTCCCATAGAATTGTAACAGGTCCTATCTCCGTATTATTCTTATTTCCTTTGATTACTGGTGTTAACTCATTTCTTTCCAGGTCCCGACCAGAGATCTAAGGTCAGAAATGTCATCATGACATTTTCCATGAAGCAATTTACAAAAAAATCACACGTCTTTTGCATAGATTAAGACCTTGGTAAGGCGTGAGCTGCACGCGTGAGAATTCTTTTTGCATTTCTTTACGGCATGGACTACAAGGGGTTCCTTAAATGAGTCTATTAGGATATTCTCCAATTAATCCTTGGGTTCCAACTACAACTGGAATCGTTCATGTTCTCATCTGCCACATTTTTAAGATTTCAATTTAAAGGTCCTTGTATTTTGTATAACAAGTCAAGGCATAAAAAAAATTCCTATGTCATATTTTTCTTTAGAGCAGAGATGTCCAGACAGGATGGAGTTGTACTGCATCTATCCTATTGCGGCCATTTTTTAATGCCTCCACCTACTGTTACGCTGTAAACGTAATCAACTCGGTTTGTTTTCCTTGATTTAAATTCTTAGGCAGTTCAAACTTCTTGGTACTAATTTACTCAAATTAAGGAGTGACCAACACAAGCTAGACGAAATATTTCCATAAAAAATAAATCATTCGTTGGAATTACAAGATTTTTTCTTTTAATTAAAAAAAAAATGACTTAGCTTTATTTCTATATCAAATTCAAACGGCTCCCAGTATTCTTGATCTGCACGATATCTGCCTGTCTGTCGAATGTCTTTCTTTTTTTCTCATTGCATAGAGTTATTCGGTGCAAACGCTAACGCTAGTACTTAACATCATAATGGGAATATACATAGCTTATTAATTCAAACCAAAACTTCCTTCTACTTCTGTACAAATCCCTTAAATTCACCAAAGCATATTTCTACTGTATAATGAATGCTTTTTAAATCGCTTCCATTTATGTAGAGCGCTGCATTCAGAAACGTTGTGCGCAAAACCGATTTTCCGCCAACCAGTAACCATACAGCCTGCTGTGAGTATGGAATAAGACCAGAGCATGCGTATCTCCGTAGGCATTATAAGCTCCCAAATCCACTTAACTCTAGCAACGGAGGCGGGATCGCTTCTAATTACTCTTTTTATTTGTGTTTTTATAGTAAACCGCTTACAAATGCAAGGTTAACAATATATATTGACCTTTAAGAAATTTCCCGAAATTTCAATTACAAAAGCGGAAAATGATGTCTCTGATGCAAAATTGGATGTGTTGGTAGCGCCATCGGCAATTAACAAAATGACGTTGCTATAACGCTACATAAAATTTGCAAAAAAGATTTATTTTATTCTGGAAAAATGAACAATGCATTTTATCACCCAGTTTAATCGTGAAAACCAAGTCATATTTCTCTATGAAAAGCCCTAATCCCGATATTGAAAACAAGCTTTTTTTTTCCTTTTCTATTTTTTATCATTTCACTCCAAGCAAGGAAAGAAAGCCACTGCGATGCAAGGGGAGAATGAGTGTAAGAAAACGATATAGACTGTAATTAAGGAGAGAGGATAATAAAAGAATAAGAATTAGTATGACATAAGATAACGATGGATATTGCATTGAAATTTTTAAAGATCAAAGTTGAAGAGATTTCCACAAGAGAGAAATGATATTGCAAATTGTAAACTATATATATATATATTAGGTTGGTGCAAAAATAATGTCGTTTTCTCACATATGTTACTATGTGAGAAAACGACATTATTTTTGCACCAACCTAATATATATATATATATATATATATATATATATATATATATATATATATATATATATATATATATATGTATATATATATATATATATATATATTAACCCTTACCGATAGAACGACTAAAAATTTCTTGCACAAAGCAATCTTCAGGTGGTGAGTATCGAATGACCGTTATGTAATTAAAATTTTAATAAAAATATCTGGTTATCGCGATGATAGCGCAGTTATATACATATACTGGGATTACAGTTATTTAATTTAATAATATATTTGTCTTTTAAAATGAACGGCATTATATATATATATATATATATATATATATATATATATATATATATATATATATATATATATATATATATGTGTGTGTGTTTGCGTGTGTGTGTGTGTATTTAAAATAGGATATAGAATTTTGACAAAGTTTATTTAATTATTTAAGCATACAGACAAATCCCCACACGCAAACATATATTTCGTTCTGTCCTTTTTGATTATCATGATGTCTAGAAAGGCGAAACCCCTAATCAAATCTAGTTTAAATGAAATGTTTTCCATTTGTCAAATAACATAATATATATATTTATATGTATGTGTGTATCATATATATATATATATATATATATATATATATATATATATATTATATATGTGCATATATATATATATATATATATATATGTATAAATGTAAGATTGTTCCATTAATATATATATATATATATATATATATATATATATATATATATATATATATATATATATATATATATATATATATATCACCACAACGTAGTGAGGATCAAGGAAAAATTACGAACTTTTAAATAAGATTAAGTAACAGAAATTCATTTAGTATATTTATCATATTCATAGCTTCAAGGTTGTCTAAATTTAAAAATAAAATGACATTCAAAATTAAATGTCATCGTGTAGTTATATTTCCATATATACTTCAATTAGTTTTTCTATTTGAATTGTTCACTTATACTAGGGTCAGGAGAAAATGCCATAGGCTAACCACGATATAAATGCAATTTGATGCATAAGAAGCTAGACTAAATGACATGTAAGTGTAGAAGGATACACCATATGGCCGAACATCTGGTACACATACATCACTTTTAGTCTACTAACTGATGTGTCTACTTACATTTATATATTGGTCAGCCTGTGAACTTTTCAGGTGACCATCGTATATATTGTGATCAGCAAGAAGTCTGATTTGACGCAACCGACAAAATAGCATCAGAATTATTATAGGAAAACTTTACTTATTATAGGAAAAATTGTTTCAGTAAATTATTATAGCAATTATTATAGGAAATTATTATAGGAAAACTTTTTTTATTTATTGTTATAGTAAAATTATTATCGTAAATTATTATAGTAAATTATTATAGCATTTTTTTTACTTATTATTATCATCAGAATTATTATAGAAAACATTTTTTACGGGAAAATTGTTATATTAAATTATTATAGATTTTTATTGAAAAAATCATAGGAAACTATTTTTTATTTATTATTATAGTAAATCTTTATAGCAAATTATTATAGCAAATTTTTTACTTATTATAGGAAAATTATTATAGTAAAATTATTATAGAAAATATTTTTACTATATCTAGTTGTTGTTCAATTAATATTTCATAATTTTAACTGCAATAGCAGAGTATTTGTTGAAATTGTTTTACTAGTAAAATGAAGTTTAAATTTAGGAGCTAAAATTTATAACCCTCTTTTAAAAAATTCTTTCAGAATTTCTATGGTCTGGATATTTAAATATATGGAATTTATACGTGAACTAATTAATTGTTTTTATTTAAATCTTCTAAAATCGGGGGAAATAAAAATGGTTGAACAGATCAGACAAAGTAAGCCTGGCAGGAGCTGTTGAATAGGACCTCTAATCAGTGGTCACCTGGTTCAGGAATGGCTTTTCAAATTGTATCCCCTCTAAAATAAGTATTCTCATTTAATCACCACAGAGAACCTTTTCTCTCGACCATACGCATGGCTGATGGTAACCTCCAAGAGATCAACGCTAGTTTTTCTTGGCCTCACGTTTTCCATACATGAAACGGATCGACTATATTGAATATAATTTCTACATCTAGTGTATGGAAATTTTGTTCACTCTGTCTTGCCAGAAAATCTTTCTCGTCTGAATCCATCGTGCACATTTGTAAATCTACCGTTCGTCCGTTCATTGAATACTGTTTATTTCCATATATTGTCTGGTCTTCCTGCTGCACACTACGAGATTCTTGACAAAATTCAAAGAAGGATCTGTAATTTAGTCGATCCTGACCAGGAATGTCGACTTTTCTCGCTTTCTCACTGACGAAACGTCGTTGTTCTCGGCCTTTGCTACAAATATTTTCATGGCATCTATTCTGATGGACTTTTGCCTACGTTCCCCGACTATATGCAATTTAAGATTTTACTAGATTAACCACTAGGTCTGACCGTTTTACTTTTGAACAGGCTATAGATGCAACAATCACTTCTGCGCTAACATTTTCTTTCCTCGCACTTCCAACCTAAGGAACACCATTCCTATTTCTTGCTTCCCTGATAACTACAATCTTCAAAAATTTAAATGAAACGTCAATCGACTTCTTCCGTCTTTTTTGTAACCCTGTTCCTGTTTTGTCCTTTTTATCAATCCCCACATATGCTGAGACCGGCTTATTCTCCTTTTCTTTTACCCGCACTGAAACTCCACGCCTTTTCGTTGCATAATTGTCATCATTTGAGTGAAACAATTTAAAAAATACGTGTTTATGTTTGAAAGTCAACGAAGAAGAAAATTCTTCATAGCAATAAATTTCTACATTTTATTCCATTTATTATTGTCTGTTTATCTGTTTATTACACATGTTGGGAATTATTAATATATTATTTTTCATATAAAATAATGGCAATTACTGTACATAATTCAATGAAATTTCCATTTTATATGAGTTTGGTTTGGTTTGTTTTACGGCATATCAATCACAATGTGTTTTTTAATGCCGATAGGATTTCTATTGCTGGTAATTTTTTTATCTATCTATCTATCTATCTATCTATCTATCTATCTATCTATCTATCTATCTATCTATCTATATCAGTATATATTGGTTTAGTTTGGTATGTTTTATTTTACCGCATATCACTCTTAATGGGTTGTTTAATGCCGATAGGATTTTTATTGCCGGTAATATTTTTTTTCAAAAATATATCGCTGCTAATTTTGTTTTCCAAAAATGTATTGCTAGTAATAATTTTTTTCTTAAAAAATTCATTGCTGGTAATATATTTTTAAAAGTATTGCTGGTATTAAAATCTATTTTTACGCTTTCATATTTCAGGACGCGGAAGTATTAGGTTGGATAGATAGATAGATAGATAGATAGATAGATAGATAGATAATGAATAACCGAGGATAGATAGATAGATAGATAGATAGATAGATAGATAGATAGATAGATAGATAATTCATAAACGAGGATAAATAGATAAATAGATAGATAATGAATAACCGAGGATAGATAGATAGATAGATAATGAATAAACGAGGATAGATAGATAGATAGATAGATAGATAGATAGATAATGAATAAACGAGGATAGATAGATAGATAGATAGATAATGAATAACCGAGGATATATATATATATATATATATATATATATATAGATAGATAGATAGATAGATAGATAGATAGATAGATAGATAGATAGATAGATAATGAATAACCGAGGATAGATAGATACATAGATAGATAATGAATAACCGAGGATAGATAGATAGATAGATAATGAATATCCGGGGCTAGATAGATAGATAGATAGATAGATAGATAGATAGATAGATAGATAGATAGATAATGAATAAACGAGGATAGATAGATAGATAGATAGATAGATAGATAGATAGATAGGTATTAGGTTGGTGCAAAAATAGTGACGTAATAATGTCGTTTTTTGATGTTAAAAATACGTCAAAAAACGAAATTATTACGTCATTATTTTGCACCAACCTAATAGTTTATCGTCTTACCCAGAGCGGCCATTTTATATGAATTCTGCCGTATGAAAACTGACATACAGTAGAGTTTTTAACTCATGTAATCATGTAATTGATCCTGCGCGAGGCATGTCACCTTATTTCAATCAAAGAGAAAGACAGCTCCGTGTATCTGTTACAAATCTTTGCATTTTACGAATCAATAAGATACAAAAAATATGGAAGTAGCAGTAAGATTTAAAGTAATTAGTAAAACCCATCAGCGCCATTGTTTATGAAACACCGGCAACAAACAAGTCCACTTTTATATATAACGTATATATATTATAAATATTTTAATACCATAGAGGGAGTATATTTAAGTTTATATATATATGATCTTAATGTTTTTATCACTGCTAAATGTTATCTGGTTAATAAGTTTATGAATGAGCAAAGTATCGTAGGCAGTAACACACGTTGTCGCTTATATATCAACTTTTAATATTTGTCTTGAATCAAATCATTAAGAAAATTTATCAAGTGACTTGAAATGCTATCTTCATCGTTAGCTCTAATCGAGGTTTTGCTAACTTGTTCAAAACACTTGACATGGCAGCCAAGCCCAAATTTTGCACAAACGTGTCACCTTTAAAATCTCTTGAGATTTCAATTGCCCTCAAAGAGCGTTAAGGAAACCTGCTCCTTGATTCTTGATTGTCAAGCCATAATCTGATTTAAGTGAAAATCTATAAATTCGCTGCGTTCCACTCCTCTTAGCCATTAAATGCAAATACATGATAAGCGGCTTTGCATGTTCTTCTTCTATTATGTACTGTCTCCCTTCAGGACGTAGGTGATCATGGCCCTCCACGTCTTTCTGTTTCTTTGTAGCTTTAAATAAGTTTTGCCTTTTTGTTATTTCTTTCAAACGCCGTTTTACCATACATTTATTCAAGCCAATTAAGAATGTTACGCGCTGCTTCCCTTTGTCTCTCTTTCGCTAATTGTGTCCCGTGGGTACCAAATCTTCCTCATTAAATGCACCAGAAATTTTGGCTGGCTTTTCCTGATGTTAAGTATGAGTTTCCATTTTGTTTCCTTTTAGTCTAAAACCACGTTGTTGTTCACATATTCCGTCCATGGTATCCTAAGCATGTTTCTATAGAACCACATTTATGTTGCTTCAAGTCTCTTCTTCATCTTTGTGAAGATTGTCCAGTATTCCCTACCACATAGGAGGACATATATCATGTAAAAATTCAGTACCCTTCATTTTCTCTAACGAATATTTCTGTCTGTTAATACTCTGCTTAGCTTTTGAAATGTATCTTTGGTTATCGCTATACGTTTTCGGATCTCAGTGTCACACTTTTCCTAGATATTTAAATGTTAGAACTAGTTTGATTTTAGTATCCCCGACCTGTAATTTGCATTTTGGGCTCATCTTTTTGCTGATAACCTTGCATTCTGTCTTATTGTAGTTTATATTTAGTCCTTTCTTCTCGCTTTCTTTCGCTGCCTTTTGTAAAAGTTTTTGTAGTTTTCTTTCCCGTGTTTTCTGCTATAATAACAGTTATTTGCATATATTATGTTGTAAAGATTTTGTGCGCCAAAAAGGAGTCCTGGTAGGACTTCTAATTCTCTCGTCATTGCCTCACTGTATAAGGTGAATAAATCTGCTGAGAAGACATATATTTGTCTTACACCTCTTTTTCTTCGTTGAACAGATTTTCTGTCCGTATGGAAGCGGTTTGTTGTCGGTTTAGACCATTAATTGATAGATGTTGATCATTATTTGACGGTAACGTTTTTAAATACATGGATTCAAGAATAAAACCTAGAATTCTGTTTATCTTATGTTTTCCTTAACGTTATTTCTATGCTTAACATGAAATGACGTATGTGAGCGAACCAGAGTCTGTTTTGAGAAAACATCTTCTTAATGTAAGTGCCATGTCTCGTCCGAATATGTGCGATCATGGCTCTAACCAATTTACTATCGTTTATTGTTCGTAACAGTGTTCGCCATTTTACTAGAACTTCCCATTCCCGTTCTGCCATCTGTTTACCTAAACACGTTTTGGAGGTTACCCGACGTTTCACTCTTGCAGTTTATATGATTTGTGAGTGTCAAACAGTTCATTATGCGTCCCAGAAATGTTAACTCTGTAGGCTTCTGGGTATAGTGATTTTCCAAGCATAGCTTAGATGTGGCACAAGGACGAAATTAGGGGGCACCCAGTGAGAATCGAACTCACTACTCAACCGTAATTGTTCTAGCGAGACAAGCTTGCTAACCATTACACCACCTCGAGGTGCCCATATCGGCTCCTGGGTATAGGCGTCCATTTTCGTTCCATTTTTACACAAAATTTCCTATTTACTTACATGCATTATTAATGGTATACTCGGCATTCTTTTTTTTTGGGGGGGGGGTGCACCTCGGCTTGGTGTAATGGTTAGCAAGCTTGTCTCGCTAAAACGATTTACGACTGAATAGTGAGTTCGATTCTTTCGGCCTTGTGCCACATCTAAGCAGCGCTTAAAAAAATCGCTACTCGGTATTCCTTTTGTATAACCACGACTTTGTTGCCTCATTTCACCTCTTCCTTTGTGATGAGATTATCAAGCATCCATTGCTGCAGAGGGGGATTGTTATATAATAGTTCAGTACAGTTTTCTTTGTAACAAAATTCTTCTTTTCCTTAATCTTTCACAGTATTTTTTTTTTTTTTGGAAGATGTATTTAGCTACAGCAAATCAGCATCTTATTTCTATATGCCCCATTTTCCATCCTTATCTTAAAACATTTCGCAGATATTTGAAATTCTGTATTTGTTTAACTTTGACATCTTCAGTTCGTAGCGCGCATTTTGAGCTGCTTCCCTTGCTGGCAATTATACATTCTATTTTTTCAAAATAGATGATGAGTCCGTTTTTATTTTTTTATTTTTTTGCTTTCACTTATTAGCTGTTTATCTTGCTGACAGTAATACATTCTATTTTTTGCAATAGAGGCAGAGTCCTATTTTTGTTTTCATTTACTACATTGTCTAGGATGTTTGTTTGTTTCGCTTCTATTAGCTGCAAACCTTATATTATTAAAATTGCGCCCTTTCATAAAAGAAAAATCCTGATAGGATCAATAGTTCCCTTACGAGTGTCGCTATATTGAGCTTGAATAAATACAGAGAGAAGACACATTATGGGTAGTCCTGGGTATCTTGAAGAACATGTGAGGAGTGAAGTAAGATCCATTGTAATTGCAGAAGAAAACATAATTGTCCCTTAAATGGGGTATGTTGCACAGAAGACGTTGTGTATTGTGCCGAGGTAGACTTTGACAACGGCAGTGCAAAAACATACACTGGATGCACTGAGGGCCAATTTAAAAAGAGATGGTATAATCATACCTCGTCATTTAGAATACCAGAACGCAGGTTCAATACAATGTTAGCAATTGGAGAATTTGGCCATTTCAACATACAAGAGTAGGGCATAGTTGTTGAATGAGTGGTCCAAATGTGAGTCCGGGTATTAAATGAAAAAATAACAATCAAACTATATATAGAAACCAACGATAATATCTGCATTAACTAAACAAGTATATACATAGATTGTTGAAGATTGTTGCGTGTGTCAAAAGAATGAACATGAATTAAGAAAACATTTAAACTCGGTATATGTGTAGAAGTAGTTTGGTGTAGGAGAAAGTCCAAAACAATGAAGTTTAAGGTGCATACGTGCGTGCGTATGTGTGTGCGTTCCTCAGTAGGAAACCGTTTCTTCGTTCAACCGACGTCCTACCATCCGTGAGTGAAATAGGAAAAAGAGTATGACAGAGAATGTCAGTATTTAGTTATAGGCTTAGAGAAAGTTTCCTATTGAGGTTTGTTTTAGGAAAATAAGTGTGTTAAATCCACACGTGCCTTGATCTCTTGGCAACGTAGTACTTCCTAATCAAGCAAAGCCCGAATAATGTTTTTGAACACATATCTTTAACGATTCTCGAAATATATATATATCTACTCTGTTTTACATCCGAAGGTAAACAAATCCAAATTTTTAAGAACTGGATTAAATCCGACATATTTTATTTATTTATTTGTTTAAAAGCTTATATATATATATATATATATATATATATATATATATATATATATATATATATATACTTCGCCCACCTGTACATTTCCAATACACTTGATTTTTCCCCTCCTCCTCACCTTCTACCACACCTCACGCCGTGCAGTTATTCATTCATTCATTTTAATTTTTGAATATAGCGTTACATAAATATTTGTTTTTTTTTAAATAAAGCGTCAGTAAATCAATTGCCCGAAATCAATAGAAGATAGCGAAAGTTTGAAACAATGTAGCTGATTTGATATATATATATATATATATATATATATATATATATATATATATATATATATATATATGTGCGTGTGTGTGTGTGTGTCTATATATATATGTATATATATATATATATATATATATATATATATATATATATATTGTCTATATATATATATTATTACAACATATATATATATATATATATATATATATATATAGCATAATGAGAAGCCACGTATACTTTCTTAATATGTATATATAGAAAAAGTTGCAAATTAAAAAAATACCACTTGTAAACAAACAGTAATTTTAATTTATTTGTAACAAGCAGTTATTTCTGAAGATTGATTGATGTCAATCTGAAATATCAAATATATATATATATAAATAAATACTTTCATAAAACATTATTATGTTTTTAATTTGCAACTTTATATATATATATATATATATATATATACATATATATATATATATATATATATATATATATATATATACACACACACTAATATGGGAAAAAATGTAGATTTTCAATAAAACCAAAATTAAAGTAATAAAAATATTTTTTGTCATTTATGGGTTTTTATTTTATTGATTCATTTTATTTTAAAATTAACGTTCAAGAATCAAATTTGGCAGACTTTTTTTTTGGTTATTCACTGTTTATTGTTTAAACAAGAATGATTCGCTGGAATTAAAAGGTGTGTCTTATTGGTTTACTTTGCCCACATATGGTCCTCTCGTGACTTGTCTGGGCTTAGGCACGCCTTTGAAATGCATAAAAGCGTGCATTCGTGCGTTTACACGGAGAGAGGCAAAGAGACACAGAAAGGGAAACAGACTTCCGACAGAGATCGGCAGATAATTCGGGCGTTTTCCACAGCAGACTTGAAAAGCTTGCCTCATAGGCAGTATGAGAGCGACGTCATTACTCCTTCCTCCTTCACCTCACTGATACTTCAAATAGGGAGAAGTCGTCATGACGACAGAATTACAACAAAGGCCGAAACAGTTTCCTGTTCAACGAGAAAAGGCAAACCGTTGTAAGCATATCTTAAAAGGTTAAATCAAGTTTTATTACCTTTTTTTACGCTCCCTAGAGATCGTTTGAAATTGTTATTGATTAAAATAATAATATGAAAATAATCAGAGATATTCCTCTTCTTTTCTTGTCCGCTGTTTGTGGTGTAATTGCAATGTAAGTTCAAAGACAGATTCCTTTTTCATTTTAGCAGTAGAATAATATATTACAGGTATTCCGTTTTACTGTGTAAATTACTCTAAAGTAGATGGTAACACGTTCATTTATCATCTCTCAGTTGTGTCTGTCTTTTTTGCAGAGTGCGTTCGGAGGCGGTACTGTCAAAGGATATTATACTGAAAGGTGCCCAGCCCTATGTAACAGCTGCCCGAGGCCAGCGCTCTCTAAGTGCCACAAATATATATATATATATCGGTGCTAACACCGAGGCCAACGCTGTCGACGGTTGCGGGGGCTCGAGCAAATTTTGTTCCTAGGGCGGGTGTACGCGACGGGCTCCCCACTTTAAACCGACTTTGTATCACAACCTCACTTAATGGGGTTGAGTAAATAACAAATTACTATAAAATAGAGATCGGGCGTTTTAATTTCAGAATTCGTGGAGGAATTGAGCTCCAATTTCACATTTATTCATATAGATTCAATAGGTTTTACTTAATTAGCTATTATGTTTCTCTAACTCTTCAAATGTTGAATGCATAGCTAATTCTAATTGATGAAATGGACAAATTTCGACAATTATTTTAAGAGATTTTTAACATTCTTTTTATAGATACAAATATTTAAGTAAATGCTCTGTTTATAATAAACAGTATTAAATAACATTTATCGGCCTGAATATACGAGAAATTTTCATAGAAAATATTCGTCCTCTGTGGCTCAATCGGTAAAAGCATGTCAGGCTATATAACGGTTCCGTATAGGATACAGGTTTGAATCCTGTAGGATAAAAAGAATGTTAAACATAAAAATGTCTTAAAATAATAGTCGGACTTTGTCCATTTCATAATGTGTGACGTCATTTGTTTACATTTGATACACCATGAGCAGATATGAATGTACGTGAGAGATTCATCGATGATTGAAGTTTAAAAGCAGTAAATTCGAGCTTACTCACTGATTTATCCTCTGTGGTGAAATTAGTAAAAGCACGTCAGGCTATATAACGGTTCCGTTTAGGATACAGGTTCGAATCCTGTCGGAGGACGAATATTTTCTATGAAAATTCAGACCGCTAAATGTTATTTAATACTGTTTATTATAAACATAACATTTGCTTAAATACTTGTATCTATAAAAAGAATGTTAAACATAAAAATGTCTTAAAATAATTATATTTTCCCATCTTTATACTCTATTAATTTTATCTTATAAATTGCCCCTGTTCTGTCAGCCATGAAATAAAAATAATTGTTTGTACGGAAAGTAAGGACCTACGTACATCAAATAGTCTTCAAATTAAGTGTCAGCAGAACAATTATCGTTGAACTTTTAAAAGGTAAGCTTAAATATTAATGCAGTACTGAAATTCTACGATCTATTTTGAGTTCTTCTCTAGTTTATTCTTGCCTTTTCCATCTACATTTAATTACCTAGTGTAATGAAGGCACAATAAAGAGCCCTCCTAGCAGATACCTGCCGCCCGATAGAATACACATTGTGTTTTTCAGTAGTTTATTGTTGCCTACCGCATTTACTAATCCCTAGCTGTTGTGATGATGGCCCAAACAAGAGTCCTCCACATGTGATAGCTTTAAGCTAGTTTATAATAAAGCACGCACTGTAATTTTGGATACAAAAGGAAAATAACAGTTACTCCCCTTGAACCATGAAATCAACGATAATGGCTAGTATAATGTATTTATATATATATATTTTACCTCGGATAAAATGGCAACCCTGAATATGTGTTCAACGAAAACCGTTCCCTGCGCCTAACTTTTCTGGGTCCTTTGAATTAGACATGAATCATTGAAATCGGATCAGAGGGAGCGGAGGAGTTGCTTGGAAACATACAGGTACAAACACACACACATACAGTGTACTTTATATATAAGGTTTCTTTTTAAGTATTTAGCACATGTGTTATTAAATATCTCCCACTGTGATAATGGAAGATTTGTCAACAACGATTAAATGTTATAAGAACTTAGACGTTAATTTAGTGTGGATGATTCAGCGCTTATATACCCAAAACGTATATTAAACAAAAAATTAAATTTAAATTTCCCCTCTCCTATATCTGCATGTCTCGTCGTGTCAACCTAATAATCACTTTAACTCGATGAAGTATGAAAAACGTCACGCGAAGTTGTTTTTTCTTTTTTGTTTTTTATAGTAGGGTTCACTCTGTACAAGGCCCGATGCCACTCGAGGTAGAGGGTTATGTTAAGGGTAGTTTATATGAAACTAAAGGGTAGATGACGGCTGAGCGTAGACATGAACATGTTAAGATCGTTGCGGTCGAGAAAATATCCCCTTGGGAATCTGTTACACAGGGCAGTGGTTCGCGGAAAGAAGCTGTTTGAGTGGAACTTAATTCTCGCTGATGGGATACGTAGGGAATAGTTTGCTACTATGTAAGTGGCATGACAGCCGTGAAGTCCTAGCCGTGAAGGTCAGACCTGGTGAAACCAACGAATGCAGTTCGTCCGTTTAGATAAAACAGAGAGACTCGGCACATCCCACCTGTGTGAGACAGGCTGGAGTGTGGAAAATAATTTTTCTCCAGCAAGAACTCAGAGAGGCTTCTGATCTCTATCAAGACTGGAAAGAGAGGTCTGGGAAGGTCCTGCCAATATATGGCAACGGTAATCCATTTTCGGCCTGATCTGGTTCTTATAAAGTTAGAGGATAGCATGAAGAATCAGATACATGCTTTGTCACAGATTTCCCTAAAATAAATATATATACATATATATATATATATATATATATATACGTATATAACATGGACAAAGTCCGGCAATTATTTTAAGACATTTTTATGTTTATACATTCTTTTTATAGATAAAAATATTTCAGTAAATGCTCTGTTTATAATAAAGAATATTAAACAACATTTACTGGCCTGAATCTCCGAGAAATTTTCACAGAATATATTCGTCCTCCGACAGGATTCGAACCTGTATCCTATACGGAACCGTCATTGAACGTGACGTGCCTTTACCGATTTGGCAAGCAAGGTCGAAATTACTATATTTAAACTTCAATCTTAAATGAATCTCTAACGTCCATTCATATCTGCTCATGGTGTATCAAATCTAAACAAATGACGTCACACATTATGAAATGGACAAAGTCCCCGACAACTATTTTTAGACATTTTTATGTTTACACATTCTTTTTATACATACAAATATTTAAGTAAATGCTCTGTTTATAATAAACAGACCGGTAAATGTTGTTTAGTACTGTTTATTAATTACATATATTATTTGCATATATATATATATATATATATATATATATATATATATGATGAAACATATACGGAAAAAACAAACAAAAATCCTTATATGCAATTATGCTTTTTTAATGTTAATATAATGTCAATGACAGACGTTTCGGATATTTGTTTGTTTTTTCCGTATATTTTTCATCATACTTTTGGATCTATATCCATATATTTGCTTATATATATATATATATATATATATATATATATATATATATATATATATATATATATATATATATATTAAGCATTTCCACCCAAGCAAGGCAGGAGTGTCACGAGCACGCATGGGGTGACACAAAATGGGAGCAAGAGCAAAAAAGCGTTACAGAGGAAAGGATGGAGAGACTGACGGGGCAAGAATAGATCAATGAATCTGGAGATATCGATTGATACTGTATTTGAATATTTGAAGATTATATCTATCGGGAAGCAAGTAAGAAGAAGGGAGTTCCACAAACAGGAAGTGCGAGACACGAAGCTATTGGTATGGAAGAGACGCCTACATTTAACCGTGTCGATAGTGAAAGGGTGCGACTGAGATGACGACCTAGTAGCACGTTTGAATTCATTCAGTTTGGGAACCAGCTAAAGTAGCCCGTCGGATCAGTTACCTTGAAAGTATTTGTAGAAAAGACATAGGGATGCGACGGCACGTCTGTGAGAGAGCAACTGTAAACGAGATGCCAGATCTGCGCCAATCACATTGCATATCCGTCTCTGGATTTTATCGAGGACCTTAAAACGAACAGCGGGGGCTCCAGGCCATATATTGCAGCAGTATTCCATGCAAGGGCGAATGGTTGAATTATAGATTTGAAGGGTGGACTCAGGCGAGAAAAATTTTTCTGGCGCGATACAGAGAATCAACTTTCCTTGCGGTAGATGAAGCTATTGTTTCTATATATTTGTTCCATCTCAGGTCAACGGACAGTGTGAAAGCAAGCAGTCGCAGAGAGGTGCTCTCATGGAGTTGAGCATCAGCCATTCTAATAGAAGGCAGGGAGGATTATCTGTGGTGAGTAAAACAGAGCAGTTTTGTTTTTGAGGCATTAAAGTTAACCAGCCATTTCTTGCCCCAGTCAACAAGAGATTGAAGGTCCTTTTCGAGACCAACGGCCAAGTTAGTTTTATCAGCGATACCAGATTTGAAATTTAGCAAGACAGAATTGAGCAGTTTTACATGGAGAGGGATAAACAAGATAGATAGATAGATAGATAGATAGATAGATAGATAGATAGATAGATAGAAACAGACTGATATGGAGATGGAAAAACAGGATAGATAGATAGATAGATAGATAGATAGATAGATAGAGATAGATAGATAGATAGATAGATAGATAGATAGATAGATAGAAACAGACTGATATGGAGAGGGAAAAGCAGGATAGATCGATAGATAGATAGATAGATAGATAGATAGATAGATAGATAGATAGATAGATGGATGGGAACAGACTGATATGGAGAGGGAAAAACAGGATAGATAGATAGATAGATAGATAGAAACAGACTGATATGGAGAGGGAAAAACAGGATAGATAGATAGATAGATAGATAGATAGATAGAAACAGACTGATATGGAGAGGGAAAAACAGGATAGATAGATAGATAGATAGATAGATAGATAGATAGATAGATGGAAACAGACTGATATGGAGAGGGAAAAACAGGATAGATAGATAGATAGATAGATAGATAGATAGATAGATAGATAGATAGATAGATGTTTTAGACATAAGAATGGTTGACTGACATTCCCTACATATTATTGAACAACTATCCTTGAAGGTTGTTTTAATTATATTACATAATCTTTCTTTTACGCAATATTTTACCATTTGACTTCCCTTTAAAATCTAAGTATTTTGTGGGAACATCGCCGGAGACGTGTTCTCTTTTGAATGGACATAGATGAAAGTATAAAAGAATTCAAGGTTTACACAAACAACTGACGTTCAGCTTAGATTTATGAAGATTTTATCTCAGTATTAAGAAAGAACGACAGTCTGGGGGCACCAGACTCAGACGAGAAAAACTTTCTGGCGCGACACAGAGAATCAACTTTCCTTGCGGTAGATGAAGCTATTGTTTCTATATATTTGTTCCATCTCAGGTCAGCGGACAGTGTGAGACCAAGCTGTCGCATGCACATATATATACACACCAACGGCTTCTCATACTTATTAGTTCTCGAATTCACTCTCGCATGTTCATGTGTGACGTCATGAGACGCGGTGCGATTTTCACTTCCAGCGTCTTATATACACGTGTTTATCGTTGCTTGGAAATCATCCATGTAAACAGAAATAGAATATCCTCACTTTCTTGTCCGTGTATTGTATTAGGTTGGTGCAAAAATAATTTCGTTTTCTAATATATGTTACTATGTGAGAAAACGAAATTATTTTTGCACCAACCTAATATAATATATTATACTATAATTGTAATATTTGATAATCGCTTATGTAAGCCGAAAGCTTAGATTGGATTAAAAAATATGTATCAATATTGGGCTTGTCTTTGTTCTTTTAATCATAATGTTATTAAGCTTATCAGACGTTATGAAAATAATTTACATAAAATAAATTGACAACACTTGTCTATATTATTTAACGAAACATATATATATATATATATATATATATATATATATATATATGTATATATGTGTATGGGGAGAGAGAGGGAGATATAAAGACAGAGTGTGAGAGAGGAAGTATAAGAGGCAAAGACACTGTAAATTGAGATCAATACTTTATGAATATTCAAATGTAATATTAGGTTGGTGCAAAAATAATGACGTAATAATCTCGTTTTTTGACGTTAAGAATACGTCAAAAAACGACAGTATTACGTCATTATTATATATGAAGACATGAGGCATAGAATATGACACAAGGCGAAAAGATTGATTGAATAGTGAGACTAAAATTTAACAATGTTGATTTTCATGTCCACACGGTCAATATTAAGCATAACTGTCCCATAAACATAGCACAGATTAAACAGTACGTATATATGTAGGTATATATAGGTTTATATACATAAACACACACACACACACACACACACATATATATATATATATATATATATATATATATATATATATATATATATATATATATATATGATCCGCAGGGAGACTGTTTCGCTGTATCATAGCTCATCAGTGTAGGTTGACATCCGATTGCTTCAAGCCGGGATCGGAACTCGACCGATTTGACATCTGTCAGGGACGCTTACCCCTAGACTCTTGGCGCCTGAGAAGTGTATTTTTAACGCATTATATGCGTGAGATAAATAAACACCATACAGGATGGCACAGCGCTCATTTCTTACGAAGAGCAATGCAATTAAAGCAGCAGCACGTATAATTATAAATAGACCATTTTCTTAAAATCTTAGATAACGTCTAACCCTTATATATATATATATATATATATATATATAGGGTGTTCTTAACTTGAACCTATTTTAATGCGAATTAAGTTTAAGCGTCTAATGATGTTTTTTTTTCTTTCTTTCAGATTTGGCGGATATTTGGACGATATTATTTTTCACGCATAATTTTCACGGCTTAAATAACATGATCCAATAGAGAAATAAATAAATTTGCACCAATAACACTGATTTATTTACTGCTAACTTTGATCCGTCTTAATGAAACACCCTTATATAAATGTGTGTGTGTTTGCGCAAGCGCGCGTGTGTGTGCAATTTCTAAAGAAATACTAAATGTTTTATTTAGTAATCCAACAGATTTGTAACCCTTAAACCTTAGTTTTAGCGTATACCCACATTTGTGTCGATGCACCGTTTATTTAGTAAAACTTATTTGTATTTATCTCCGTTTACCGGCCTGAATATTTGCAACTCTTCTTTAAGAAGATTTCTCGAATATATATATTATTAAACTTACTTTTTAATTAAATAAACGGAGCGACTACTCAACATAAATTTTAGGTCATTCAGTATAGGTATGTAGATTTATACTTACACATGTTTTCATTAAAAGTAATGACTGAATTAGATATGAAATAATGGCTAGATTATTGTAAATAATTTTATTTATTTTGGTATGTTAACCTACAAGTCGATCGCATTATGTAATCATCAATTACGCTGTTAATTTTATAAATACGAACGTATTTGTTGAAATCAACACTGAATCTCTGTTCAGATAATTAATGTATAAAAAACAAAGAGAACGCGTCTCTTTCGAAGATCCGTGCACTAAAGCTTGGCTACGTTCATTCTTTTAGTATTGTTTTATTTCTTTTGGAGAGGACAAAGAGTTCACCTCGACCCAAGTACAAAAAGGTCGATGCTGAAGAGATCGAGCGAGGGTAAAGGTACCTCAGTGCGTTCGTTGCTGCATTCACCGTAAGAGAAGACGAATGCATTCACATAAGTAAGTGGAGGTTTGGATTTAGGAGGACTACTAAACAACTACAGTTGTATATACTTAGCTACTTCGATCGAGGCAAAAATATCGGTAGAATATTATTAAAGTACTTTAAGAAAGCCAAATATTTTGTTTGTTTTTTTTTTGCCTTTTTTCCCTGAGCGAAGAGAGAGATACATTTTCGAGGAGAGATTAGTGTATTTTTTTTTCTTTGAAATGGTGATATTATTCTCTATCTGAACTGTTTTTCCTGTCCGTGGATTTTAGTTCTAAAGTATTTTATTCCTTGCGTTTAAAGGGAAATAAAAAAAGAATACATGAGAATTGGAAATTAATGTTACAAATAATCATTTAGTTATAAACGTAATAATACATGCATATACATACATACACATACACACACACACACACACACATATATATATATATATATATATATATTTATACATATACACACACACACACACATATATATATATATATATATATACACACACACACTGACACACACAAACACACACACACACATATATATACATATATATATATATATAGAGAGAGAGAGAGAGAAAGACAGAGACAGAGAGAGAGAAAGTTCTCATTAAAGATATATAATTTCATTAAAGACGGCTTTTTATTTAATTTGTGTTGTATTCTTAAGTGTTTACTTCTTTGGATATAAAGTGTATAAAACTTATCCAACACACACACACACACAAACACACACTCACACACACATATATATATATATATATATATATATATATATATATATAGAGAGAGAGAGAGAGAGAGAGAGAGAAAGTTCTCATTAAAGATATATAATTTCATTAAAGACGGCTTTTTATTTAATTTGTGTTGTATTCTTAAGTGTTTACTTCTTTGGATATAAAGTGTATAAAACTTATCCAACACACACACACACAAACACACACACACATATATATATATATATATATAAGCAAATATTCTCAGTGTTTTTATATGAGACGAACTGAATAAGAAAGGCTAGAGTAAAACTACATTTAGCCGATGCGTTTCGTTATCTGGCGGACTTTTACATTTGCATTGAGTCCCTATTTTTTATTCACACACACGTATATATATATATATATATATATATATATATATATATATATATATATGCACGCTTGTAATATGAGTTTGTGTGTGTAAGTACGGTAGTAATATCATACACCCCGTGTAACAGCAAAATTGTTAAAATCGTGTAACAATCGTCCATCCCATATCTAAAAATGCCACTAGACTAATTGAGTTTTTCTCAGGTCTTCAGATAAGGCATTTAGCCATCTTGATACCAAGTACCGCAAGAATCACTGAAAAACGCTTTCAGTTATTCAGCCAGAAAGAGAACGGGTTAAAATCGTTTTGTGTCAGCCAAACTGTCTTCTCCTCTGAGCAATGATCAGTGGAAAAAATCATTCAGGCCTTCAGTAATTGGAGCAACATTTATAATCTGGCTTCCATCTTCAAAGTCCATTCAAGAACCATCAAGAGAACGGTTAATAAGTTTTAAAAAAAAGGATACAAGTAGAGAGGAAAACTGGATTAGGAGATCACAACAGGAAGAGGGGGTCATTGGTTCAACTTAGATCTGATGAGTTCAATTAGAAAAGATCCAATTCAATCTATAAGACGTTTAGCACTTGGGAGAAGAGTTTCACCTATGACAGTGAAAAAAAAAGATTTGAAAATGAATTCGTACGTGAAGCTTTTGAGGCACATTGTAATTCCAAAACAGAACGTTAGAAGATTAGAGAGGGCGACAATCATCATGAATAAGTTGGAAATTTAACCTGTATATATATATATATATATATATATATATATATATATATATATATATATATATATATAAGTTTTGCATTTCATCATTCTATCACACATCAGTCATTTTTTACATATTGTGATATTTTCCCTATTTTTTTTTCTTTTGTAAAATCTGTTTTGTTGCAAAACGCAAAAAGCCCCATACTGGGTTTACCGCAAAATCCGATATATCCATGACAGATTTAGACAAAGTAACAAATAATTTATTTTCACTAAAGCTAATAGTTTAAAATGTTCTGAGAGACGCTGTAATAATGTTTCATGATTATGAACCGTGATTACATATATTTATAGACGAAATTCATGTAAATGGTTTGTAAATTAACGTTTAAACAGTTGTTAAAAGCGTTTTTAATAACTAATAACATGATATTGCAGTTTGAACAATATACGGTAGATAATAATAATAATAATAATAATAATAATAATAATAATAATAATAATAATAACAACAACAACATCAACAACTAAAACAAATGAAATACGAAATAACCTTCCGGGAAATAAAATCAAAGAATCTACCTTTGACATAACCTGCTGTTATTCAGACGATGTCACTGAAGATGACTACAACTACATTAAGTTGTACTTCCTTGAAAACCACATAGCTGAAATCACCGCAGCGAAAAACCACGTCATTCAAGTACTCAGCAGAGTAACCCTCACGCATTTGTCGGACAGAGACCAACTCCCAAAAATGCATATGACGAAGTCCAATAAGCGTATTGTACAAATATACAACGCTGCTCTGTAAATACTGTTGACGGATAAACCACCGAAAAATATCACAGAAATCAACAACATCATATACGCAAGAGCTTTAACAGCTACTAGGAAGCTTGGGGTTAGCACAATAAGGTATAGCGAGCCAGCCTGGAAGGCGAAACTGCTACGAGAAATAAAGGAAAATCAGATGTGAGCTTTCTATATTGGATGAGCTCACGAGAAACCCAAATGTCTCCACACGCAAATGCAAGAAGATCAAGCGGAACTATAAAATTAAATCCCTAGTTGAAATTACATCAATGAAGGAAATGGTGAAACACAAACTTCAATTAAAATCACAGAGAACAAGATACGAAAAACGGTGCAGGTTCTATTGCCAAAATAAAATATTCAAAACGGACCATAAAAAAATATACCGGGAAATTGGAAATGAACCTAAACATTTAGAAACACTACCATCTATTGACAATACAGAGAGATTTTGGGAGAATATTTGGAGCAGCCCAAAGGAATATAACCCAAATGCAGAATAGATCCAACGTGAAGAAAAACGAATGCTGGATACACCTCTGTAAGAGTGGGAAAATATGACCACAATGTTAGGCAAGATCTAATGAAATCCCCAGGAAATGACAAGGTGCCCAATTTCTGCTGTATCATCTCTCATCAATCAATAAAATTCTTGAAAAATATCTATCAAAGCTTGTAAATACTCCTGAAGAAATGCCGGATTGGATCACTGAAGGCATTACATATCTCATGCCAAAAACGAGTGAAACAGATGATCCGAAGAAATATAGGCCACTATGTCTCGCCACTACGTATAAGTCAATCACGTCTGTGCAGACGAACCGAACTTACTCGAAGCAAAAAAACATGTCATGGGTCCTTACCTATAACTACAGAATGAACTCTTCCTAACACTATGTATACTACGCCTCTCAAGAGAGAGTGTCGAATCAAGCCGAACTTCTCGGCTTGACGGTCGAACTCTCTCCCTCTGAGCAGAGAGAAACCCGGACGAGGCTCCGCCGAAGGGCAGAATCTCGTTCGGGGAGGTTGACCAACCCGATCCCGTTTATATGGATTCTACGGGCATTTTTTGGCCGAGCCTACGGGCTCGGGAAACCCACGTTAAACTCGGCCTTGTGCCACATGCAACCCTCGTGGGAGGGTGGCTAGATACCGAATCAAGCCGAACTTCTCGGCTTGACGGTCGAACTCTCTCCCTCTGAGTAGAGAGAAACCCGGACGAGGCTACGCCGAAGGGCAGAGTCTCGTTCGGGGAGGTTGACCAACCCGATCCCGTTTATACGGGTTCTACGGGCATTTTTTTCCGAGCCTACGGGCTCGAGAAACCCACGTTAAACTCGGCCTTGTGCCACATGCAACCCTCGTGGGGGTGACTAGATATCGAATCGAGCCGAGCCGATAGTAGTTCACGCCAAAGCAGACTGACACCTTCCACATCTTGTATTATTATTTCGTGTAATATACCTTCGTTATTTCTACTCTTGTGTTCGTGTTGTTCTTCCTTGGTCCTAACCTGGACCATAACACAACATTATTCCACTGGAACAGAAGGGATGTAGGAGAGGTTCATATGGCCGCAAAGATCAACTACTGATGAACAAAATGATCTTGGAAAATTGCAGGAGACGTTGTAGAAATTTTAGCGCAGCGTGGATTGACTATCGTAAAGCCTTTGATAGGGTCCCACACTCTTGGGTCCTTAAGACTTTGGAAATATACAAAGTTTCTCCTGTGGTAGTAAATTTTCTTAAGCAGATCATGGGGATGTGGAACACCACACTATACCGAAATCACACTAGAGACACTGCCTTCTCCAACCGACTGAATATCCGACGTGGAATCTTTCAAGGAGACTCTCTGTCACCCCTTCTGTTTTGTTTATCTTTAATCCCCCTTACGCATGAAATAAACAACAGTAGCTATGGTTACAAACTAGACAAAAAATATTCAATCACCTACTCTACATGGATGATCTCAAACTCTTTGCCAAAAACGACAAGTTGAAGGGTCTCCTCAATATTGTAAAATGTTTCGGTGACGAAATAGCATGGACTTGGGTTTACATAAATGTGCAAAAGTAACATTCAAGAGCGGAAGAATTATAGAAACATCCTCAATAGATTTAAAATATGTCACAAAGATTAGGGAACTAGATCAAAATAATGCCTATAAGTACCTAGGAATTACTGAAGAGAGTATATACAACACACCCAAACGAAGGAGAAGGTAAGAAAGGAGTAATACAAGCGTGTGCGTCTGCTAATAAATACCGAGCTGAACTCAAAAAACAGAATATCAGCCATAAACACTTTGGCTGTCCCTGTGGTGCAATACAGCTTTAATTGGACCGTAACTGACATTATGCGAGTAGACGCCAAAACGAGAAAGCTTCCCACTTGCTACCGAATGCATCATCCCAAAGTTGACGTTGATCGTCTGTATGTGCCCAGATCCGAAGGAGGCAGAGGATTAGTTCAACTAGAACTGTTCTACAAAACTACAACAATTGGCCTTCAAAGATACCTGGAAACCACAGAAGACTGGATACTGATATGGATCAAAGAACATGGAAGTAGTAAGCGCCTTTACTCTGTAATAAAGGAAGCCAACAAATTCAAAAAGGGATTTCAAATGCATGCAGAAATACAACTAAAGCTCAATACATCGATTGAAGCTCAAAAATACATAAAGAAGAAGGCAAAAACAAACGCAACCGACCACATACAGAAACAATGGCAAGATAAACCGCTTTATGGCCAGTACTCTGCCCGTACCAAACAAGCTGATGTAGACAAAACCCGTACTCATCAGTGGCTACATGGGGTTAAAACCTGAAACGGAAGGTTTTATCCTTGCCGCGCAGGAACAATGCTTGTCAACGAGAAATTATCAAGTACACATACGAAAATATAGTCTTAGCCCAAAATGCAGGTTCTGTGATAATTACCTAGAGACATTCGATCATCTTGTATCAGGTTGCACGGTATTGGCACCCACTGAATATAAAACCCAGCATGAAAGAGTTGACCAATATCTGCACTGAAAAATCTATAACTTCTACGGGAAGGAAACAGAAAGAAACTGGTATGAACACCACCCAGACCCGGTTACGTAGATAGGACCTGTTACAATTTTATAGGACTACACAATACACACTGACAGAACAATTAAAGCTAAACGCCCAGACATTGTTATTAGAGATCGCAAAGAAAAATTTGTCTCCTTATTGTTATGGCAGTACCTGCAGACTGCAATGTATCTCTGAAGATCTTCAAAAAGCTATCAAAATACAAGGAACTTGAAATCGAAATCTCAAAAATGTGGCACATAGGAACATCAACAATCCCTGTTGTAGTTGGAGCCCTCGGATTGGTTGGAAAAGATTCCAGTAGACTAATTGAAGGGATTCCTGGAAGCCGATACCTTAGAGAAATACAAACATTGTTCTCACGAGTATAGCCTACACTTTACGATGGCCTTTGTCTATGTAATTTTTTTTTCCAGTGGAAAATGTCATGATATCATTTCTAACCTTAGGTCCCGTGGCGGGACCAGGAAAGAAATGAGTACACATTAGAAATCAAAGGAAATTTAAAAAAATCAACAACAACAACAACAACAACAATAATAATAATAATAATAATAATAATAATAAATAACCCAAAATGCAGGATCTACGGTAAATATTAAACTGTCGATCGTATCTCAGGATGTCCGGATCTAGCATAAAATAATACACCCACAGGCATAACAAGGCAGCGACATATGTGCATTGTAAGATATGCAAGAGTCACAAAATCGAAACCACTGTGACTTGGCATGATCACCAACCAGAAACAGTTACCCAAAATAACGATGCTCTGGGGACATGCCAATTCAAACTGACAGGGAAATAAAGCCAACAGTCCTGATATTATCATAAAAGAGAAGAAATTCAGGAAGTGCACGTTTAGTGACAGAGCAGTACCATCTGAGAGAACCCCCCAAAAAATTATCGAGAAATTGTCCAAATACAAGGAACTGGAGATCGAGATTAACAGGATGTAAGGAATGAAGCCCTGAGAATGTACCAATAGTAATCGGAGCTCTGAACCTCGTAAGAAAAAGAATGGGCAGCTTTAATAACAGTGTCACAGGTAACATCAACATGCAAGTTGTCTAGAATATCGTCCTACTAGGAATATCCCATAAATAGGGTAACCCCAAAAAACGGGTATTTTTGTAGTGCGTATTGCCAGATATGAGCAAGTGGCAACCCAGCAACTCTCTCTCTCTCTCTCTCTATATATATATATATATATATATATATATATATATATATATATATAGAGAGAGAGAGAGAGAGAGAGAGAGAGAGAAAGAGAAAGAGAAAAGTAGGAAATCAGCCCATTACGATACCTAAGTTTCAACCTTTCGGTATCTTTATTTCGTCTCATTGATTACCTAACACTTTATTTTTTTAAATAAAAATTATGAACGCTATATATTTTTTTTTAAATAAATAAATGAATGAGCGCACTGTGAGGCGTGCTAGAAAATGAGGAGGAGGGAAAAATCCTGTGTGTTGTAAGTATATCGCTGGAGGATTAACTGAAATATATATACGTACTTTTATCCCACTTCAAATGAACTCAGAAGGAACATTTTAGCATGAATACAACAGGACATCATTCTCAAACTCTGGTTTAAAAGGATTAATTCATCTGGAAATGATATTATAGCTAATTTCTCTTGTTGCCAAAGGTTGCAGATGTTAATGTGATTTAAAGAAAGCTTTAAGAATGTTAAGTTTTGAGTTAAAGCTTTAAGAAGTTTAAGTTTTTTTAAGCTTTGAGTTAAAGCTTTAAGAAATCAACTGACCGAAATCGTCTGAAGATATCGAAAGGTTGAAACTAATGTAGCAAAATCGGTTGATTTCCTAATTTTCTATAATTAAAAGCTCTACATGTTAAATGTTTATCTTTTTTATATGTGTATTGACCATTTTTTTTTTTATTTCATTTAGATTCTTCGACTAGTTTCGGACAACATGGCCAACAGGAGAAAAAAAAATTCTACTTGCTGGATGAACTTTTGTATATTCAGAGCAGCATGAATCCATCAAGCTCTTGGCACAAATAACAACTTAGAAGAGACTGTGTGACCAACACAAGGTCTGACCAAAATTCATGTTAAAAAAAATAAAAAAAACAAATGAAAACTACAGACAAAAGTTCATTTTCTCCATCAAGACATTCATTTCTGTAGTTCATTGCTACCAGCAAGCAGAAATATTTCTTCTCCTGATGATGGCCATGTTGGTCGAAACTAATCGGGGAATCTAAATGAAATAATAATAAAAACGAAAGAATGTTAATATTCAACCCAGTGTGTCTGTAGATTTTAATTTTTAAATATATTTTTATTGTTCAATATATATATATATATATATATATATATATATATATATATATATATATATATATCATACAATCGGAATTAAGGAATTATATAAATGTTTATTTTCACCATGTAAAATTAAATTTACAAGATTTTCAAACAGTAAATTTAATTTTACAAGGTGAAGATGATCATTTACATAATGGTATCTTAATTCTGACTGTTTAAAATATATAGCTCTGTTTATTATAAAAACATTGAGCTCTACGTGTGAATCAGTTTTAAAATTAATTTTTAATATTTTATATTTTATTAATAGGAGTCACTTGCATTATACACCAACGGATTACTACAACGCATATATATATATATATATATATATATATATATATATATATATATATATATATATATATATATATATATAATGTGTGTATGTGTGTGTGTGTGTGTAGGTAGGTAGATATGTATGTATTAGGTTGGTGCATAAATAATGACGTAATAATGTCGTTTTTTGACGTATTTTTAACGTCAAAAAACGACATTATTATGTCATAATTTTTGCACCAACCTAATATATTGCGGCGTTCGAAATTCAAGGAGTGATGACGTGTGCATTCCAAGCTTCAAGGAATTAAAAGGATTGACAGTTTACTTAACAAATCAAATGCAGGTGAAGCGTACTTAACCAATGAAAATCAAACAACACAAAAGGTAAAAATACCAGAATTGCTGTTTTTTTTCTTTCCATATCTCAGCTTTGATAAAAGTGATACATGTGAGATTGATTAAAGTTTCCTATTTCGTGTTTATCTTATCACACGCACACAAAGACACGCGCAGCTACCCCTCCCCTGCACCACAACCATCTACAGGGGGGTCCGAAGTTCTTGTCACCCCTTCTAAAAAGTGATGAGAAAAATACAACGATATGTAATACATTAATACAAAGCCCATGTACTGGATTCAGTTTATTCACTATAATTGACTCTGTCACACATCGGGGTCATCTGTATGAACACCATCGTTTTCGTGGCACAAAATTATGTGGCGCCATGTCCTCTGCGATATTTTACAAAGCTCTGCTTTGTAGATTGTTTCAAGGGTTCACGAACGGCGTCCTTCAACTAATGGTAATCTGGTATCATTCATGTGATAATACCCCCAGAGCGGTCAAATAGAAAATTATGTTACCTAGAGGTGACATGACCCTCGGACCACCCGGTGTGTATAGACACACACGTGCACTGATATATATATATATATATATATATATATATATATATATATATATATGTGTGTGTGTGTGTGTGTGTATGTGTGTGTGTATATATATATATATATATATATAAAGAAATATAGTCTTAAGGTGTGCTACATTTATGGAATAAAGTGCTCAATATCAGAGATAGAGCGTGTGTAAAGATAAAAGTGAACATAGAAGTCAACACTTAGAGGTGACAGTCTGTTTCATGCTATATGCAATCGCTGACGATTACATATAGCATGAAACAGACTGTCGCCTCTAAGTGTTGACTTCTATGTTCACTTTTATATACATATATATATATATATATATATATATATATATATATATATATATATATATATATATATCACGAATATATAGAAAATAGGAAAGAACTCGTTAGGTAAATAATCCAAAGTTCCTTAGTATTTTTGTTATTATTTTTTAAAAATAGTGCTCGATACAAAAGTAGAGCATAAATATAATTATTTATTTAAAAATATGATTACAACACGCTACATAAGAGTTCTCATGTTTCGAAACAAGAGCCGAAAACTTCAATATAATTATTTGAATTAAATTGAATTAAAGTACTAAGCTCTGTTTCATCTTCAAGCGAAATTTTTTTTTTTTTTTTGAATAACTTATATCTGAAATGTACGTGTTTTATAAGCATATTCATTATTGAAATCAAAATTTCTATGGTAACGACTAGAGCAATTGTTTAAAGAAAAAGGGTCGTGATGTGTTAATAATTTGTATCAATCTCTCAGTTACATTCCGCAGATGTCAAGTCAGGGTAAGGTTGGGGTGTCTAAAGTTAAAAGCGGGAGATGACAGCGCCTAGTCTGGTTAAGGGTCTATGGAGATTTATTTATTTTTTTTATTTTATTCATTATTTTTTATATTTTTCTGAAAGAGATTTGTGTATATAAAAACTCTCGTAAATCGCTAACATTTGTTTTTTGACGACTTCATAAAGGCTTATCTTTTTTTGTAGGGCATTTAAACTATTTATTAGGACTATGTATTTTAAAAATTATTTTATTGTTTGTTTGTTTTTATGCTAATTATTCAATGCAAAAATTTGATAATGTCGGAAAACCGTTAACTCATGTCTATTGTTTAATAGATTTTTATTATTTATAATCTTAATAATGTGTAGTTTTTCATGTAGGAATAAACGGCATGGGTCATCCCAAGTTTTAGAAGTTCTAGTTTTGTTTATAATTTTGTATTTTACTTTTGGTGTTTTATTCATTTCCTTATAAAAGTTACTGTGTATACTGGGTATATGTTTAATTATGGATGGAGTGTGGTTTGACTTCGTGTGTATATATAAGGGGTTAGTATTTGGTTTTTTATAAGGTTGGAATGTGTTGTTTGTTAAATCTAGCGTTACGTCGAAGAAGTTTAACCTTTTCAATTTAGTACAGACTGTTATTTTTAAGTTTTGATTTTTACATTCACTAAATATAATCTTTCTAATTTTCTCTATTTTAAAATTAGTAGAACTCCTCGCTACCATGAGCCCGTCATCTCTATACAGTCCGATGTCCTTAATATCTATTTCACGGTGCGCGGTCAAGTTGTACAGTATTAAAAGACCAACAAGGTCAGAAGACTCTGCAGAGTCTGAAGACCCCATAGTGATGTCAAAAAGGTCATTATTGTGTTTTATCCATTGGTCCCCCTTATGAATGAGGACAGATTGTTTGCACTGAAGATTATTTCTATTTCTTCCTTTGTCAGGCTAGAATAAACAGCGGCATACTTCAGGGCAGTCGTGAATAGATCCTTACATATCCACGATATCGAACTGTGATAGCGTGCAATCAGGTTTATTTTCAATATTGGTAAACCAGTTGATGACATCTTTGGTATTGATCCATAATTTTAATCGTGGATTACTACCCATCTGATTGAATAAATTGCAAACATTATGTCTGCTATTTTTTAATAAAATCTGTTCATACTCATGAATAAAATGTTTATATTGATGTCAAAGGATGAGAGAAATGTGCTATAGCTGTTTAAATTTCTTTTATTTTCCTTTCCCAAGTACTTTCGATATTTTTCCAAGATCATCCTCAGGGGTGCAAGTGGCACAAAACTATATGTTGTTCGTTAGTATAAGTATTTATATTAAGATGTGCGTAGTTTTCCATTACGGTAATTTTTTCATTATGCTTTTAAATGCAAAACCTTTAACAATGTGCTAAATATACATACTGAAAAAGCTTGTCAGCAATTGATGATGTTTTGCAGCAAAAACTGAATTCTTCATTCACTTACATGTAGTCATATTATCGATTTGGTTTCTCGTTGTCTATATACGTCTTGTGTATTCTTGAACCCAGGTGTTAGCTACAACCTGATCATTTGCCGTGAACCATTCTCTATATTTTCATTACGAAATCCTAGACCGAACTTACAAACAATTCCACCATCACGCTTCTTGCCTACTTTGACATTCAAGCCTCCCATGAGGATTGTAATTTCTGGCTATTTGCATTGAGCCTTGGCGTTGTCTCGCGTACAGTAAAACTTTTGACTTTCTTCTATACTTTGTGCTGTCAATACGTATACAGCTATAAAGGATATGTTGAGAGACGTTCCTTTCAGTTTAACAAAAAGAATTATTTCAGATAATTTCTTCATGTCTTGCGATTATATCAGTCTTACAGCTCGTTAATTTTTAATCTGCCAGGATATAATAATACTGTATTTGTCTCCAACGAAATCTCCATTGGTTGCCTACCTCTTTTTATATACGCCTAAAATATTAACATTTAACGGGTTCATTTTCTGCTTCATATTTTCTAATTGATAAAACAGCGTAAAGGGTATCAAATTTATTGGAATAGACTCCTCGCCCGACAAGAGGTGCTGTGAGCGACAAGTGTCATCGGACTGCCGTCCAGTGATTTTCCATTAATATATATATATATATATATATATATATTTCAATAAAGGTGCAATTAATTTACAAATTCATGAATTATTCATACATAAAAAAAATACAAAGGTTAATGATTTAAATGGCGAGAAATCCATCTTCGCGAACAATTCAAATAATATACAATAAACCCGAACCTGTTTATGAATGAAAAGATCCTGTTTTATAAATTTCAGTCGCAATAGGTCTTTTTATTTTTACAAGCTTTCGTCTGTTCCTACAGTCATCCTCAGGTATGAAATAGATTGTGTTCTTGTTTTTACTCTCAGTAATAAGTAGACAACGAAAACAGGGTTGTTATCCGAAAAATGCTATGAGAAATGTGTTATTGTTTTGGAACGTGCTGTCGCAACGTTGAGTTTGAATTTAAATTTTAAGGTTCTGCGTTTATGTACAAATGTAGTGATAAGAGAATTCTTTTTTACTGGTAGATTTTCCGTCAAAGTGGCATGGACTATATTGTTCAATAATTACAGTAATGTCGCACTTATTATCCGAAAGTTCCACTTGGATCAGTTATTTTAATTTCAATAAAGGTGAAATTAATTTACAAATTCATGAATTATTCATACATAAAACAAATACAAAGGTTAATGATTTAAATGGCGAGAAATCCATCTTTTTAAAGAAAAAAAACAACAATACTTAAAAAAAAAAGAGATCGTGTAATACAAAAAGCTATACATATATATATATATATTTAAATATTACCAGCAATAGATTTTTGAAGAAAAAATCTTTCCAGAAATAATTTTTTTAAGAAAAACATATTACAAGTAACACATTTTTGAAACAAAAAAAAAATATTATCAGCAAGAAAAATTTTGTTGTCATTAAATAACCAATTGAGACTGATATGCCGTAAAACAAACCAAACCAAACCTTTGTGTGGATACATACGCCTTTATAATCAGGTTATTTAAAGCCAGAAAATATTTTTTGATTGAAAGATTTTTTTTTAGATAATAATGAGCATTTATACCTTCTCCAAAGACATTTGCACGTAAGTGAATATAACGAACCCAACTGGAATTGGAACTCAGCTCTCCCATTATGAGTACATAGGCAAGAAACCAAACCCAAACCAAACCCAAACCAGACCAAACGAAACTGTCAATAACTGCAAAGACATTAACTCCGATAAAACATTTATTTTTCATATTTAAGATCATATTTTATTGAATTAAAGATTTCGCCAACTACACTGCGTGCTGCATCCCATACTCAATGTATATAGCGCAGCCCATAGAGACCCACTTTCAAAACGAGGTCCTTACATTCTCCAACTGAGGTCTGTGAGAGGTGGTGTTTATATATCAATCTGTACAACATTCTTTTCTCACGGGCGCACATATCAGGCACGGCCCTGTTCACAGGTGTTCACCTCTCGAGCTCAACACTGGCAACGAGTGCATCTCCCCACCCCTGGCAGGAGTTCATCTCAGGTTTTACTCTGACAGTTCTGAAATCCAGGCCAAACATATTCCGCTAGAATACTACACAAGTTACATGCATAAAGTATATGTACACCATCGACACACACACATCTATCTATCTATCTATCTATCTATCTATCTATCTATCGACATACATATATATATATATATATATATATATATATATATATATATATATATATATGTATCCTTGTGCAGGTATGCAGAAAATAGAAAAGAACACGTTGGGTGCATAATCCGGGGTTCCTTAGTATTTTTGTTTTTATTTTTAAGAAGACAGTGCTCCATACAGAAGTAGAGCTTATATTATAATAATATTTTTTGTTTAAAAATATGATTCCTTCGCTACATAAGAGTTCTCATGTTTCAAAAACGGGAGCCGAAATCATCCAAATAATTAATAAAATTAAGTTGGATTGTGGTGTTTAGTCCCGTTTCATCTTCAAGCGAAATTTTAGGAATAAGCTATCTCTCGGTTTACGTGTATTTTTACAGGATTTGTTATTGTGGGAGTGGCTAGACTATTTTCCTTCTTTAAGTGGTCAGGGAGTTAATTCTTATCAGTAGATTCATCATCCTCTGAGAGGTTTTGCTAAGGTTGGGTAGGGTATCTATTTCAAGGCTAATGTTTACGGTCATCCTTTAGTTGGTTCCCAGTGAAGGATATTTTTTTGGATGATTTCGGCTCCCGTTTTTGAAACATGAGAACTCTTATGTAGCGAAGGAATCTTATTTTTAAACAAAAAATATTATTATAATATATATATATATATATATATATATATATGTATACATATATACAGACACACACACAGACACACATATATATATATATATATATATATATATATATATATATATATATACATATATATACGTAAGCAGCTTAAGTTTCACTCATTTCATCAGGAATCGCCAGACTATATTATATTTATATACCTGTGAATTGCTCGTTTTCCCCGTATTTAACTGTGTAGCTAAAGATGGCTTCAAGTATGAACGCCTTTTTTTTTTGTGTTTTCTTAATCATTTCACCACAAGGAAGGCAACAAAGTCACTAAGATACAAGGGGTTACTGAGTGAGAAAGAATACGAAAAAGAAAAAAAAAACATTGTTAACGAGAGAAAACAATAGAAATAGTTGTTATATATTGGCTAACGCAGCACTTGGTGAAATCCATGTTTATGAATATGCATATATGCTTGCAGACACAAACGTATCCCCCATATATATATAATAATAATAATTATTATTATTATTATAAAAGATTATAATAAAAACATATTGAAATCGCTGCACAAAAGCTTTCATGTTTTAATACTTTGTCATTCTTCAGACGATGATAATTACAATCACAGTTTTGAAGCATGAAAGCATTTGTGTAGCGATTTCAATTGTATAATCATTTATAATAAAAATAATAATATATTGCTCTAGTTTGCATTGAGCACGTTGTCAAAATTAAATATTATGAACATAGGAATTTTACTCCATCTGTTCTTTTACACATTTGAGCCAGAAACTACCTATGTAGTGAGCTGGAAAATACCTATGTACGAGGTTTCATCTAAAAGGATGTTCAGGCTAAGCTGGAAGATCCATTTAGGTGAAATCTTGGTAGGTAGTTTCTGGATCACTAGGATTTTTTATATTCTGCTCTACTTAGTGTATTGAGCATTTTACCCTTTTTTTTCTGCTTTTACTCGATTGAGGTTTTTTTTTCTTTGGAGTAGAAATTACGAAACTAGGCGATATTTTTTCAGCCTACTCAGATGTTTTTAGTCTTTTCCTTTTTTTTTCCAATTTTTTCCACAGTTAACAATTTGTTTTAATATATTTTTTTTATTTGCAACTAATACAACCAGTTATTTTTTTTTACACCATTCGGGTATAGACATCAGCATAATATATATATATATATATATATATATATATATATATATATTACTTATTATAAAACGCAGATTGTGTGTGTGTGTGTGTCTCTGTGTGTGCTTCTGTGTGTGTGTACTTTTATATATTGGATCGGATTTCCTACATTTTTCAACCGATTTCAACAAAACTTCACAGGACTACGTAAAATTACCTTGCGGTGGTTCTGACAGCGCCAAAAATTAGAAAATAACAATTGTTTTTGCACGAAATCAATTTGAAAACACGATTAAGAGGCATTAATGAAAGGCGGACAACTCATATCGAGTTATACTTATTAATATCGAGTTATTGAGTTATACTTATTATAAAACCCAGGTTGGTTGTTTTTTTTTGTGTGTGTGTGTGTGTGTGTTCGTTTATAAATGGGATCGGATTTCCTACATTTTTCAACCGATTTCAACAAAACTTCACTTTTTGTTAGCAGGTTGTGTTTCTTATTGTCTTGCACACTTTTTTCTTTATTTTTACATTCAGAATGCTTTAAAAATTCTATTTACAAGTCAATTGTTTATGATAAAATTCAATTCAATCGGTAGAGTCATAACGATTGAAAACAATGTTTTTGTTTGAGTTTGGGTTTGACCAATTCGTAAAAAAAAAAAAAAAATTAAGACATGCTTGTTCGTCAACCTTAAACTATAATCTTTTTCAATTTTATTTTTCAATTTTATTTTTCAGTCTTTGCGATGATCGATACTTGATCTATCTCTTACTGTTACATACCCGGGCAACTCATCAGCTCAGATAGACAGGCGCAACGGAGGCACAGACAAAAACAGTACAAAAAATGAAAAAGAAACTGCGTAAGATCAATGATTCTAAGGTATATTAAAATTAAACAACGGGTAATGGTGGACTACGCAGCAAATAAATGCTGGAAAGAAGGGACTGTTCTTGAACTGTTGACGCCACCCGAATTCACGAAGATGCGACGTGAAGAACCATCTGGAATTTCCAAAATATCAACGCATTTCACACTTGATACGAATCCAAAGATTATCTTGGTTTGGAGAATGGATGGTGAAATCTGCAGAATCCAAGAAATGCTGCTTGTGAATAACGAGATTTCGATGGCTAAAGTGTCGATTAAATGACGCAAAAAACGAAAATAATACTTACATCTCATTTTAACAGATATATATATATATATATATATATATATATATATATATATATATATATATATATATATATATATATATATATATATATATATACTTTAAGACTCGGGTTTCTTTTGTTCTGCATGATTTTCTTTTTAATCGGGGTTCTGAGAATACATTTGTATATTGCAGAGAGTTTTGATATAACTGAACGGAGGTGTAGATAAAACGAGGTTAATTAGTGCATGATTAAGGTTAATGATTTGGTCATGTCGTATAGTGGCGGTATTGTGTGAAATTACCTCTAACACAGCCTACATTATATCCAATTTTCCTTTTTCTTATACTAAATTTATTATAAATAATTCATACACCGAAGCATTTGAAATGTTCAGAATTTATTGATTCCACCTTCTGAATTTGGAGTAAGGACATGGGCCTTCCATAATTTTATTTCATTTACAGGCGTAGTTCGTGTTTTGGAAAGGTTTAAAACATCTTACTTCAAGGAACTCTTAGTAATTATGCTTCGTTTGGAAGATTATCGCAACACTGTTTCTTCTAACCTTTGTTTTTAGGCTTAAATGTTTTAGTTTTTACTCCCGCATTCAAATTCGATTCCTGCATAAATTATGAAAATCTTTCCTAGATTGGTATGAAGATTCTTAAATATATTACTCAAATATCGAATTGCTTTCTTTGCTTCAGTTTCGTCTTATATATATATATATATATATATATATATATATATATATATGCTGATTTATCAAACATAATGATATATGCATTTCCAAATGTATGACTACCGGAGAAAAAAAAAAAAAGAGATTCCCACTCTTAGTAACTGTTCAATAGTAATATATTAATAAGAAAAAATATTAATTTTGTGTCCAGGTATCGTGGGTGTTTACATCGAAATCTTTGATATTTTTTCAACGTTAATTTTATTTATAGAGGAACTTGAAAGATTTTATTTTCTGTTTTAGCTGGCAGAAAAAGAAAAAAAAAAACGATATAAAATTTTCTTTTTCCATTTTTTCCTCGAAGAATTTGTATAAGAAATTTAATACATACGTTCCAAGTATGAAAAACACTTCGTAATCAGATATTCGTCATTAGAGAGAAAGATTTTTAAATGAACTAAATTGGAAGTAGTTTAACGCCTTCTATTTTTCTCCTTTTTCTTTATCTTCCTCTTACTCCTCAGCTTCTTCTTTTCCTTTCTACACAGCTTCATCTTTCTACTCTTCTTCTTCTTCTTCTTCTTACTATTACTACTACTCAGCTTCCTCCTTCAACGTAGCTTCGTTTTCTTACTACTCAACTATTAGGTTGTTGCAAAAATAATGACGTAATAATGTCGTTTTTTGATGTTTTTTAACGTCAAAAAACGACATTATTACGTCATTTTTTTGCACCAACCTAATACTTATTCTTTCTACGAAGCACCTTCTCCTTCTCCTCCTACTTCTCCTCCTCCTTCTCCTCCTCATCCTCCTTCTCGTCCTCCTTCTCCTCCTCATCCTCCTTCTCCTCCTCATCCTCCTTCTTCTTCTTCTACAAGGTTTTTCAAAATAAAATCCTTGCGTTTACCTTGATAAATTCCCTCGGAGGACGAAATGCGTCGGCTATGATAATTTTTTTTTTTGTGTTTATTCTTATAATTTTTCAATCAATATATTAAAACTGAAATTTTACATATTCGTATATATATATATATATATATATATATATATATATATATATATATATATATATATATGAATAAAAATGACAATAGGAAAACTAGTAATTGCTGACGCGTTTCGTCCAATGTGGACTTTATCAATGCAAAATACGAAAATGAAATTAAATGAACAAAGTAACTAATAAAAACAAAAACAGAATGTACCTAGCAACTGGAATGTAGAGAAACGCTATTTTCATATTTTTAACTGAAAAATAACGTTTTTGTTTTTATTAGTTACTTTGTTCATTTAATTTCATTTTCTTATTTTGCTTTGATAAAGTCCACATTGGACGAAACGCGTCAGCAATTACCAGTTTTCCTATTGTCATTTTTATTCATAAATATTGTCTCTCTACTGATTAATTCGGAGAAATTTTCATATATATATATATATATATATATATATATATATATATATATGCTGCATATTAGCTATTAGTAAACCATCGCTAATTACCTCCACTGAGGTTTTTAATAAACAGCTCTAATAATATAATCAGTAATCATTTCAGCAGTCGCTTTGCGTAGGGAGGTTACAAAATCAAAAAGAGATAACGGCACAGAATTCACATTTCACTCCTAAAATCTTTGAAAAATCTATTAATTAATGATCAAATCAAACATGAGAAATCGGTTCCATACTCTACACACCAAAATGTTACTGAGATGCGATTTGGGCGATCTCTATTTGAAAATGGTAAATGTCTATTAATAGAATCAAAGCTACTAATGATTTTTTGTTCATATTCTACTATGACCGCAGCATATATTAGAAATGGGTGTGTGGTCTCCACTTGTTTTGTTACTCTCGGCTTTGAGAGACATTTTTCTGTTTACTGAGACTATAAAAGGACACTATACACTAACTTTTTATTCTCGGTTTAATAATTTTTTCTTAAAGCCTACACTTGCGTACCTTTGTCATTACGCAGTGTTACAAACCGAGAACTAATAAAACTACCTTTAAAATCTTCACAGGTCGCAAACCTAAGCTTGTCAATATACATACATTTTGCACAATTTGTTATGCCTACATCAAAGATAGAAAGAAATTGGAGGTGAAAATGCAATTTTTATAGGATACCTTAAATCAGGGGGCTGCCTATTTAACATATATATCTGGAACTAAGAACGTCAAAAGATTCAGTGTGTGTACAATACAGACATCTTTGAAAATCATGCATTTGCCAATTCTTTACTTCCGGTTGAAGAAAATAATGTAATATTTCCCAAATATTTACAGAAAAATCTTTGTGAGGAGGGGACACATGAAAGCGAAACTGCACAACCAAGTCCAAGCGATAATACCTGGGGATAATCCTGGTCCAGAAAGACCCGAGAGGCGATATCTAAGCAGGTTACGAAAGATGCTTGAATATTTAAAAGATTACGTAGTAAGAATTTAGACAACACAATAAATCCGAATATAGATTATTGTTTTACGGTAAAGAATATACCCACTAATTATAATGAAGCTATTACTCCAAATGACTCAAAAAATGGCAAGATACCGTAGAGAAAGAGGTAACTGTCCTAAAAGAGAATAATACATATGAATTGAGAGAGGTTCCACTTGGTGAAATTGTTGTAAGCAGTCGTTAAGACTACATTCTTAACACTAATAATCCTAATAATACTAATAATGAATAGTTCAATGCGAGATTCGTTGCAGAAGACTTCTCACAAAAATCAGGAATAGGTTATGACCAATCAGTTCAATGATTTCCCGGATACGAGAAAACAACCTACAGTAGCATTGTCAACATGCGAAGCTGAGTACATGGCGTTGGCGGCTGCAATACAAGAAGCAACATTCCTTATTCAATTATTAGCCCCCATAATTAATGCAACTAAAAAAAAAGAGCAAGCCACAATCTATTACTATAATCAAGGTACCATAGCTCTAGCTAAAGAACACGGTCAGCTATCAAAGTTCAAAACACGTAGGCATAAAGTACCATAAAATGGTAGGATAAAACTGGACTATATTCCATCGGAAGAAAATGTTGCCAGTTTCTTTACTATAACTATCGACAGAAGAAAACTGAAAAAAAAATTCTTCTCTGCCTTAAATGGAGCGCTATACTGAACATTTTTTCTACTTTTTTTTTTTGGCATTTTAATTGCTACGTTTTTTTTTTGTTTTTTTTTTTTACTACACTTTTTCGAGCATGCTTAAATTCATAAAGTATAGATTCGAAAGAGGAAGGTTCACGAAAACATTTACCTTAAAAATATTTACAGGAAAGGAGCAGGAAAACTATGTTATGGCGGTGGGTAAGGGAATCAAGCCAAGATACTAGGTCAGGAGGCCAGGACCAGTAACATTGAAAATTCTTATTTCCATTTTTTTTTCTAGAATCTATAATATAGTAGAAACACCAGATCAGATATGACAGCAACATTCAATGCATGAACTAATGGTTAACTCTTGGATATGAGCTGGGATCAAATATAGATCGGAATCAGACAGAATGATAAGATCAAGAAAAAATAGGAAACGGTTATTAATCTAACATGTTTCACTTTTATTAAAGCTTCACCAGAGAATGGGATATGGAGAAAAAGAAGAAAGAAATTCTGGTATTGTGATTTTTGTATTGTTTGTTTTCATTGGTTAATAATTTTTTTATGATCCATTCGATTTGTTAAATAAAGTTTAGTAAAATTTGTGGCGTTCCGACTTCAAGATGAGACGACGCCTCCATTCGAATTTCCACGAAATTAACGGATTCCAATGCTAACTGAAAAATCGTAAATATTTTAATATTTTGTAAGTGTACAATATTTTTTACTTTATCTATTGTAGATTCAGATGATAATGTATATTCGTAAGTGTGTGTAGTAGTAGTAGTAGTAGTATTAGTAGTAGTAGTAGTAGTAGTAGTAGTAGTAGTAGTAGTAGTAGTAGTAGTAGTAGAAAACTATGTTGTTTTTTTCGCATGTTGCTTCGGGAACGTTTTTACGTACATACTGTTTGTTTTAGACAAACGTACGTTAGATTCTTTAAAATGCATTCAGTAAAAGTTGATGATGCAATATAATGTTTTTGACGTGTTTTTATAGTTGATAATACAGTTATTAGTTGGCTCTCAAAGTACTTTCGACTTAAAGAATGTTCTCTTTTTGATTAAGATGACATTTGAAAAATCAAAGCAATGTTAAAAGTTAGGCTTATGAATGTGTAAGACAATTTCTGGCGAGTATTCATAGATTTTCTTTTTTTATATTTCGCTTTAGATAGTTCCTAGTTATCTTTTAAATTTTCTGCAAATTGTTTCTTTTCCCCCCATTTTTTATTCGATTACGCGTTCCTTTCAAAGTTCCTTGTCATCGCTTTTCAAGTCGTGCTGTTTAGGGCTGTTATTGTCACATAGTTTATGCAATCACCGGTATGCTTTTTTTTTTGTTTCAGAATCACATATACTCTATTTTGACACTGTCCTAGATCTTAATAAGTCAGCTCTTTTATTTTCCTCGCTTTCATTCATAGTTTCTCTGTGACGTCCTGCGGTACAGTTCTTTTGCGGGATAATTAGTTTTCTGGCCAGTTGATTCGTCTATTGTTCCACACAGAAAGGGAACTTTCTAACAGATGATATTGCTTGTTGTTTTCTTGTCACACCCGCTCGCTTATTTTTTTTATTTTGTTTATGCTATGTGTTTCCTTTTTTTCCTATCTTGTTTTTTTTTATTATTATTATCCTGCTTCATTGTATCGTATTTTTATACATTTGAGGACTTAACCTGCTTGATTGTTTTGTCAGCTTGCAGTTTGATTGCATTTGCTGTTGTGAGCATTCTCTTATGCAGCACGCTTTGCAATGCCAATATAAATTCCGTTATTAAATCCAAACAACACATTCTACTGCTCCAGAAAATACATAACTTCTGCCATGCTTTATCTTTGCAAACTCAGATTAAAACCGAAAGTATTTCTACCATATCTGGTTTTGAGCTGCTTAATTCTCACATTCCATTCCAAATTTCAAAACATTTTTTAAGCATTCAACCCAAAGCAAGGCGGAAAGCCACTAGAACGCAAGGGGTTACAGAGAGTTGGAGCGAGAGCAAAGAGGAGTGATAGAGGAAAAGATTAAGAGAATGTTAGGGGATAGATCAGGCCATCTGTAGACGTCGATTGACATTACATTTGAATAGTTGGAGATTATGGCTATCAGGGAAACAAGAAAAGGGGAGGGAGTTCCACTGGCGAGAAGTGCCAAACATGAAGCTATTGGAGTAGAAGAGACGGCTATATTTAACAGTTTCAACAGTGAAAGGGTGAGAGCGAGATGCCAGCATAGTTGAACGCTTAAATTCATGAAGTCTGGGAACCAGTGAAAGCAGCTCATCGGAGCAGTTACTATGAAAGTATTTGTAAAAAAGACAGAGGGTAACAACGGCACGTCTGTGAGAGAGCTGCTTATCCGTCTTTGGGTTTTATCAAGGACCTTGAAACAAACAGAAGGGGCTCCAGACTATATATGGCAGCAATAGTCCATGCAAGAGCGAATGGTTGATTTTTAGATTTGAAGGATTGACTCCGGCGAGAAAAAATTACTGGCGCGGAACAGGGATCCTTGCTGGGATATTCTTGGAAGTTAACATATTTTACCTAAACTACATCCTCTTTGCCACAGACTCAACACTGTAAGACTAACTCTAGTTCACTTCGTCTTCTTTTATGTGCCGTGACCATTCAGAACTTAGGCAAATGGGGCTCTCCACATCTTCCTGTCACTTGTAGCTTTTAATAAGTGTTGTCTTTTTGTTATTTCTCCCAAACTCTTGTCTACCATCCATTTGCCCATGCTCATCAATTACGTTTTGGTCTGTCACTCTTTCCCTCAATCTTTCCCTGTGAGGGTCAGATTTTCCAAGCTCTCCGTCCTCATTACATGTCTCAGAAATTTCAGCTGCCTCGTCCTGAGGTTATATACATGTTTCCTTTCTGTTTCCATTTTCTCCAAAACAAGGTTGTTTTTCATGTGTTCGGTCAATGCTATCCTCAGCATCTTTCTGTAGAACCACATTTCTGTTGCTTCATGTATCTTCTTCATCTTTGAGGAAATTGTCCAGCATTCACTGCAATACATGAGGTCAGATATCACGTAACAAATCAGTCCTCTTTTCTTTGTTTCTCAGGATTTTTTTTCTGTCTCTTAATACTCTACTTAGCTTTTGGAATGCATCTTTGGCGATCCCAATTCATCTTCGGGATTCAGTGTCGCTCTATTCGCCGTCTGTCACAACACTTCCCTGATATTTAAATTAGTACGCTTAAATTCATAAAGTCTAGATACGAAAGAGCAAAGATAATCAAAACAATTGCCATGAAAATACTTATAGAAAATACGCAGGAAAGCTACGTTAGGACGGTGGGAATATGACTGAAGCCGAGATCTCAGGTCAAGACCAATAATATTGCAGATATTATTTGTATTTTTTTTTTTTAGAATTTCTAAATAGTCAAATAAGCACCACAGAAGACGTGACAATAATATTCAATTCCATGGCAAACGTTCAAATGATCTTCATTCTTTAGTTCGACCATTACAAACAATTCCAGTTTGGATTAGTCATGCTATATTCACAGACTCGAATCCCGCTCCAGTTTCTAATTCTAAGGAGGAAGGTCCACTTCAAAAGACATTTTTCCCGAAGACTGCTCCTTTGCGAAACAGACTCCGACGAGGATGCTTCTCTGAACACTAAATTCTTAACCTCTTCATGGCAAACGGCAAACATTAACTATCCTTTTTATGCTCGTATTCTCAATTCTCTCAAAGTTTTCTTTCATTAATATCACACTCGAGAGGCTCTCAAGCCTTGTACAGCGTGAACTTTAATTTATAAAATATGCTTATAAAAAGATATACAGGGTAATTGAAAAGTAACCGCCTATTTTATGCATGAATAGCCATCCAGGAATCCTGACCCAGTGACTTTTTGGGGTCGGAATCGGTGGATTAAAAATGCAAGTCTACGATACCAGACCAAGAGTTTGGAAGAAGGGCGAATACAAGAAGTGATGTCTTCCATACTACAGGAGCTCCTGTTGACATCGGTTGAGGCGATTTCCTGGGCAGCTAGAGAAACTGGTAGCGAATTCTGGTGCCCATATCGAAGTTTAAATAAAACCTCTTCAAAAAGTTTTCCTCTTATATTCATTTCTTGTAAAAAATACAGTTAATAAATAAATTATGAGTATTTTAAAATGGGAAGTTAGTCTGCAATCACCCTGCAGTCCATACTTCATCTTTTTAGCGGTTTATTTTTTTTACAATATATGGCTACCCTTTTTTTTTCACTTAATTGTTTCATGGTTTTGCGCTTATGTAATTCTCGATATTTCAAGCGATTCTTTGGGGTTGATTCTTTTGTCTCCTAGGTTTTTTGAATCTCCATCAAAGCATCCAATCTTAAACAGACAGCAATTTTCGCAGAACCATGAAACTTAGACTTCTGAAGCAGTTGGATATCAGGCTTTTCTTCCGTTTTTCTTAATGTACTTCCAACATGATAACCGGAACAATAGCGGCTTGAACGCTGCAAGTTCTGGAAATCACAATCCGGAACTCCGTGTAAGCTTTTCATTTTCTATGGTCATCATATTGTGGAAAGCCGGAACAACCGCATCTTCTTGTTTTCAGTGGTTTGGTTTGGTTTGTTTACGGCATATCAACCTCAATGGGGTTATTTAATGCCGACAAAATTTTTATTGTTGGTAATATTTTTTTCAAAAATCTATTTTTGGTAATATTTTTTTCTGCAACAAATCTATTTCTGATAAATTTTTTTCTTCAAAAATCTATTTCTGGCAGTAATTTTCTTTTAAATATGTAATATTTTTTTCTAAAAAAAAATGTATAATTGGTAATATTCTTTTTACAAAGTATTTCTGGTATTAAAAACTATTTTTACACTTTCATAGTGTTTTGACACCAATTTTGGGCAGGGGTTAACTATTTACCCATAGCCGGAACCCTAACAGGTGCTACCACCCCGGGTCAGGGTGAACCTGGGAACATCAGCAATTAAGAGGTGGTCCCACGCTTCTCAATACCTCCTGATTTAGAGGCCTTGCTGTTGGGCGTAGTTTATCCTCATACCCAGGACGCGTATGTAGTTTATCGTCATACAAAGGACGGGGTGGGGAAACACATAGACAAATAATCGGTGTTTTCAATGAATGTAATGTCTGGTTTCGTGACCTCCATTATCGTCGTTGTTATTATTATTATTATTATTATTATTATTATTATTATTATTATTTTGGATATCTATTGTATACACATTTCCTTGCGGGTCGCAAAAAAAAAATTAAGAATCAGAAATGACTTCATGACATTTTTCACTGATCATTTTTCTAAAAGGAAAAAAAAAAACAACTAAGATCACACACCTTTTACATAGATAAAACTCTTCTTTATTATTGAGCTGCACTTGTGAGTAAATTTCTTTGTATTTCTTCAAGGTATGGGCTATCAGGGATCCCTTCAATATGTTTATCGAAACCTTCTTTTTCCAATCAATCTGAGAGCCCCAACTACACCTGAAATTATTTATGTCCACCTCAAGATACCTGTATTTTGATAGTTCTTTGAATATCTTCAAAGATACACGACAATCTGCTAGGACTGCCATGCAAATATGAAAAAATCATTCGGTTTTTGTTGCCTTTGATCACGATGTCTGATAAGTTTTGATTGTTCTCACTGTGTATATTATAAAGTCCATTTAATTGTTACAGGTTCTATATTTGTAAATAGGTCTGGGTTCATTCCAATTTCTTAGTGTTTCCTTCCCGTAAAAATTCCATATATTCCAGTGCAGAAACTGACCCATTCTATCATGCTGAATTTTATATTCAGTGAGTTCTAACATCGACCAACCTGATTCAAGATGGTCAATTGTTTCTCGCTATTTATCACGGAATCTGAATCTCGGGTTAACACAATTTTTCAGTATGTGTGCTTGGTAATTTCCCGTTAGCAAGCATCGGTCCTGTGCAGCCAGAATAAAACCTTGGTAACCATTATTATTATTATTATTATTATTATTATTATTATTATTATTATTATTATTATTATTTATTTATTTATTTATTTATTTATTCGTTTTGTTCTTGTTATTGTATAACATAAAATTCTTATTCATTTTATTAAAATATTCGTTTCATAGTAACTTAAGAAACATAATTACATTAAAAGGGAAAAGAAGTTGAGAAATAAGTCAGTTTGTATCCCGTTTTGAAGGAAACCTACAAACAAAGTATGAAATAGTTCTACCATGCGGCAAGGCCTCGCTCGACTGGTCCAAGTACTTTAGTGGTTTCCTGATGGAAAACGGAATCAAAGAAGCCGGAAAATGAACTGACAAAGAGTCGTCCGAGAAGACCTCAGGCAAGTTAACAAGAATTAAAATCAGGTTACTTGAAGCTGACTGGATGAAATGGCGATTGTTGACCTCACCGATTGACCATGCTGTTCGCTAATTTTCATCTATCCTTCGGGAAACTTTATGGCTCTGTATAATGCGACACCTTGAATGATACCAAAATCAACATCGCACTCACTGTCCATAGCAGAAGTCAGGTGCAATTGCAACTCAAGGTAAGAGATACCTCATCGCCTGACGGGATCCGCGCCTAAATTAAAACGTCAGCGTCTACCCTCGCCATGTGAATTGGTGGTCAATGCCACTGCTTTTATTACATACGCAGCGGGGATAATCCGGATGACAGATATATAAGCACCTACAGGAGAGTGGAGAAGAGAGTCTCTTGCATGCTCGCGGGAATGTAGATCCCATGTTCGGAGAAAACTTCAAACCCGCACACCCACTCGCTGACAGAATTGAATGAATAGTGATTTAGACTAAAAATTAAAATTTCATCCGCTCATTGCATCAGCTGGTCGACCAAAGAGTTACCTGATAGCCTGACAATTACAGATATGCGCCTAAATTAGACGTCAGCGTCTGCCCTTGCCATATGAACAGATGGTCAACGCAGTTGCTTTTATGATGTACGCAGCGGGAATAAGCCAGATGACAGATATATAAGCACCTACATGAGAGTAGTGATGAGTCACTTACATGCTCGCGGGGATGTAGAATCCAATTTCGGAGAAAACTTTAAACCGCACACCCACTCGCCGACAGTAATTGGCGGAGTCCAGAATTAAATGAATAGTGATTTAGTCTAAAAATTAAAATTCCATCCTCTCATATTTGAGAGCATGTAACAGCTCTCTCAGTCTTACAGAATTGCATTATGATAATTGTTAAGGGGTCCACCCCTTTTTCATATAACTGGACTCGACCAGAGTGTTACTGGGGCTGCTGCCGTTAAATACCCACAGTCAATCAGAAGAGATAGAGAGATATTGAAAGAGTGAGCAGAGACTGTGATTGAGTTGGAGGTAGATTAATAGTGTGAGGTAACCGCTTGTAGAAGTCAGTTACAAGCACGTAGACTCTAAGGAATTCCTACTTCGAGACTATATATATATATATATATATATATATATATATATATATATATATATATATATATATATATATATATATATATATATATATATATATATATATATATATATATATATATATATATATATATATATATATATATATATATATATATATATATATATATATAAAGAAATGGACAAAGTCCGACAATTTATTTATTAAAGACATTTTTTATGTTTAACGTTCTTTTTATAGATACAAGTATTTAAGTAAATGCTCTGTTTATAATAAACAGTATTAAATAACATTTACCGGCCTGAATGTCCGAGAAATTTTCATAGTAAATATTCGTCCTTTGACAGGATTCGAACCTGCATCCCATACGGAACCGTCATTTACGCTGACGTGCCTTAACCGACTCGGCCACAAAGGAGCGTTCAGAATTTACTGCTTATAAGGTTAAGGCACGTCAGCGTAAATGACGGTTCCGTATAGGATGCAGGTTCGAATCCTGTTAAAGGACGAATATTTTCTATGAAAATTTCTGGGACATTCAGGCCGGTAAATGTTATTTAATACTGTTTATTATAAACAGAGCATTTACTTAAATACTTGTATCTATAAAAAGAACGTTAAACATAAATATGTCTTTATATATATATATATATATATATATATATATATATATATATATATATATATATATATATATATATATATATATATATATATATATATATATATATATATATATATATATATATATATATATATATATTATTATATTACGACTAACCGCGTACCTGGGTTTACTAACAATATACCCTTTGTATTATTGTTTAAATACTTTTAATTTCTTATCTTTATTTCTTGCGTTTGAATTTCATCTCGGAATGTGCAACAATGATTGTATAACTGCTGAGAAAATGGCAATACTAAATGTTCCGTATCTGATTAAGATGCTAGATGACTGAAAATTCTCAAAGCAAATTATAAAATATTTTGTCTGGTCACTAAATAAGCATGATGTCTCATATTATTCAGAAGAAACATTACATGCTACAATTTGTTGTTAGTCACATCTTCATCAATATTAAATACTGTGAGGATTTCAACAAGCGTCAGCGTGTTGCAAAAAATTGTAGAATGTAATATTTTTTCTGAGTAATATTAGACGTCATTGAACGAAACTTAATATTTAATATTGATGAATATATGACTAACAACTTTTGTTGAGATTTACAAACTCTACGTTTCGTTCAATTTCCCAAGCCATTCGAGGAAATTTAAATAAGCTGATTCTTTTCCAAAATGTTTTGACAAAAACCCTACGTCGTGGTCTAATAATTTGTTTAATTTAATTTAATTTTTATAGGACAATAAACAATATTTTTTTGGAAAAATTTCATTTTTTTTTCTTTTAATTTTTTTAACAGCGAAGAATACATTCTTAGGATTTCTTACTCTTCAGCATGCAACATACAACTGGCCATGCGTAAATATTTCTTTCTAGAGCTAAATTCTAACATTTTGAAGCGTTTGGCCTTGTGTTTGTTTATAGTTCTCGCAAACTTAAAGAAAAAATATAGCATTTTTCGTAATAACGTATTTGCTATTTTAATCATTAAATTGTTTTTAAAACACTGTTAGTACTTTTATGTTAAATAATAAGACTTTCAATTTTTCTAAAAGGTTTAATGAAAATTTATTGCACTAATATAGGCACGCAAATATAATCAACCCGTTTTAATTTGTACCAGTTTACCTGTTTACACTTCTCCCCAAAATTTGGTTTCCATCAGTCACTCTATGACTATTTTAGACGGTGTGAAAGACGGACTAACGGACGTCACAGAATTTTATATATATAGATACATTACGGGGTAATTGTTCCGATGAACTTTCTTCTATAGCACCTACACTTGATGAATTCAAACGCAATATTAGATTGGCGGCAAGGTTTCAGTATTTTACAGTTGAAATGGCTATATGCAACCGTAAGTTCTATGTTAATAGTGTCTTCTATCGCACTTCTCGCTAGTGGGATTCTCTTCCGGCTTTTTGCTTTCAAGTCAACTTTGATCTTCAAAAATTTAAATGCAATGTCAATCACTATTTTTTGTCTTCTTAATTTTCTTTCTTTCATTTTTTATCTGATTAGTTGTATATTTTTCTCATGTTATCTATCTTTCATTAACCCCCTTGCATCTTAATAGCTTTATTGCTTTGCATGGAGTGAAATGATACATGATTTTAGCTATGTTTGAACACTGGCGTCTGGATGAAAGAAGAAATACACGTCAACCTGAACAATGCAGCTGTCATGTTCTTGTCATTATTATGAACATAAGATAGACAGAAGGAGACTCTTGTTCTTTTAAGAGACAAGTAAGATTCTTTCTACAAAATGAAGGAGATACTAACCGAAAATTTACACTTCACAAATACAGTTGCTTTGTTTTATTTCTTTTTTTTCTTTCTTTTATTCAATGTATGGTCGATTTTAAGTCAGACATATTGATGAAGCCAAAGTATTTTCGGAAATGTTAGCCTGAGGCGAATTTCCGAGACGCGAATACTTAATGACGTTATTCTATAGTTTTAGACAAATCCCTCCAAGATATAACATTGTATCTTTCAATGTCACATTGGGACAATCCGCCAAATGACTTGATGATACTATTAGATTGGTGCAAAAATAATGACGTAATAATGTCGTTTTTTGACGTATTTTTTAACGTCAAAAAACGACATCATTACGTCATTATTTTTGCACCAACCTAATAATAACATGATGATATATTTTTTAATTGTATTTATACTAGTTGGATGAGTGGCAATTTCAAAGTTACTCTAAAAGTTAATATTGTGTAAATTTGCAATAATTTTGAGGAATTTCTATAACTGTAAATATATATTTCCAGTAATTTAAAATCATTTCAGATTATAAATAAAATGCATTAATTTTTTAGTAATTATTTACGATTCGGATTAGAAGAAAACATATACATATTACCAGATATAGGCTTCAATTGATCCAAACAAAAGATACCCATTTCGTAGACAGAGTAACTGAACTCTACTTGGCAGTAAAAGTTTTCTGATGCTGCATGATCGAACCTAATGCTGTTTTCCATAGATACACAAGTTTGAACAATGCTTGGGCATATTTTTGAAGACTCTCAAATGCGCAGGCCATTAGACGTAAATTAATACAATTTAACAACAGAAATATCAAATCAATTCAGATTATATAAATTCTACATCTATTGACTGAGAGAGTAAGATTTAGTTATAAAAGAGTTTTAAGATAAGCGAAGCATATTATAATATAAAGTGTTTTAAGCCAAGCTAGAATTATACCTGGTTTCAAAATGGGCAAAACGTGTTGGTGGTGTTTAAAAACACTCCGACATGGAATTAGTGCTATTCCCATCCAGTACGTTTTAGAATTACGACTACCTCAACACAATTCATCTTAGAACATAAACACTGAAAACGTTCTAACAATCAACCTTAGACAGTGGCTAATAAATCAATTGTATGCACTTGGGGCAATAATCCCGACGAAACAGTTTTAAATAGTCTTAGTCCCTACCCATAAGAGAAAAAATTATAGAACATTAGGAAAACTGAATAATAATGGACTCTCCCGTCGGTTTCGATGTATGAAGATCTGATCCAGTTATGAAAGTTTGAAAGTTTGTGCGATAATATTAAGTGGCATTTAAAAGCCGCTAGTGATTTACAAAGGAAGCCACATATGGAGCAAGTGCGAGGATTGTGAAATGAGATCACTGTTAGATTGGCTGACCTTTTAGATCTTGCTCTCGCTTCTTGAAGATGATTCAGACAAGCAGATTGAAAATTGCTGAGTCCACTAAAACACGTTGATCTCCATGTTACCTGCTCCAAAGCTAAGCGCTCAAGGGTGTTATGTTGTATATTGACTGCTGAGAAGTTGCTTTTCAGCTTGTCTTTGTATCTTAGCCATGAACGTCCTACATTCCTGTAGCCCTGATCTAACTGGCTGTACATTAGGATCTTGGATATCCTGTCATCAGACATCCCCAAGACATGACCAGTCCACCGTAACTGGGACTATATGGTAAAAGTCTCGATTCCTCCAATATTGTACCTGTTAAACAGGTCTATGTTAGATGTCCTATATGAAAGCTTAACTCCACAGATTGCATGCAGACAGCTTTTATGGAAAAAATGTAGCTGGCGTATATGGTACCTGTATGGAATGTACATATATAATAAAAAGCTTTAAACAATATTCCATGGCCATAATTTATTCTATTGGAATGGTAAATACGATCCAATTCATCAGACCTACAAATTGAAAAAGAAAACAGAAAAAACAACTCCGGAAATAAAAAATAAAATTTAGAGAGAGTGTAAGTATGAGAGTGTGGGACGAACGTTACAGCTATAGAGAGGGGTAACAGACGAGAGAATGTGGGGGATTAAAATTTAACTAACATTATCTATCTATCTATCTATATATATATATATATATATATATATATATATATATATATATATATATATATATATATGGTTGGTGAGGGTCTCAGACCCAGCACGGAGGCCTACATCAAGTATATTGAGGAGGTAGTGCTAGCCTGAGTCAGGAGGCTGGCTGCTGAAAGACTTTATGTCCGGTAACAGGACTCTGCAAGAAACCGCAGTCATGATTGTCACAATTTCTGCGACCATATCACCCTTCATATCTGGCCGCCTAAACTCCCAGACGCCAACCCACATAATTATTATGTGCGGGGCGCAGTTGAGCGAGAGACGCAAAAACTCTCCTTGTAACACCAAAGATGAACTTAAGACATGGATTATGGCAGTATTAACCGACTTAAACAAGGAGACTGTCCAGAATTGTTCGAGATTCTGAATTCGTCTGGAGGCCGTGGTGGAAGCTTATGTCGAATATATTCAATAAATTTACTATTTACTATTTCAAATTATTTCTGTGTAATTTTGGTAAATGCATCTGTTAAAAAACTTTTGCGCAATTTAGACGACAATTTATCCATCGCACCCTAGCTGAGAACAATAATTCAAAATAACAAATATAGATGCAAAATTTCTCATCTCAGAAATAAAATACTAAAAATATTCTTTATTTTTTTTTACACTGCTATCTTACTTTTTAGAATACCGAAGTTAAGCAACGTCGAACTTGATCAGTACCTCGATGGGTTACCGCTTGAAAATACCAAGTACTATAAGCTTGGATGTGTGAGTAATATAATGGATAATGGCTAGGAATTGTTAATCTGAGATCCAAGTTCCTATTCCAGTTGGGTTCACTATATCCACTTACACGCATATACCCTTTTGAAATGTATAAATCCGACTATTCTCCTCCAGATATGGGTTAATTAGTAATACTTGTATCACTAAATTATTATCTCATCAAAAAATCTTACAATCTAAAATTATTTTATGGTTTTAAAGAACCTGCAATGGGTTAATATGTCGTAAAATCGATCAATCAAACAAATAATGTATCATTTTCCTCTATTTTAAATTTTAATGTAAAAATATTTTAAATCAGAATCTTCACACGAATTATATAGAACCCATTGTCATGAAAACTGTTTTAACTGCAAATCAGTGTGATTTATCATCTCCAGCAATTTTGAAAGTACCGCTTATCGGCCTTCACTAAGCCAACGTTTTACTGTGCTGACTTATAAATATACTACATGCCTTTCAAGCACTACAAATATTTTTTTTTTCTACGGAAAATGATGGAGTTTGAATAATTGATGTTTATTCTAATATCATAATCCGATGACTATACTATGGTTGTTTGTCCAATCTGTGGATGCTATTCTTCCATTTGGTATAGATGGCAAAACCGTTTCCATAATATTTACTGTTTGTTTACAAAACACGTGCTATCAATTCCGATATCGATCTCAAATACTTGTTATTTTTTATTTAGTTTTCGGGGATAATATACAACAGTGTTACAACTATCAACGCCCCGAGCCAATAATTCCTGTTTTTTTGGGAGGGGGGGGATCCTATTTTTTTTTTTTTTCGAAAGTCCTTTAATATTTAATGATACTATCGTAAAATATTCATATGCAGTTGGAGGCAATTACATAGCTTTTAATAAAAAGTTACCAACTTTGAACATTTGACTAACAGAGAAGTCATTACCTTCTCTACCGACAGAAATCATAATCATTAATACTGTTTCGGATTGAAGGAAATCAGTGTATAGGATACAAATCCTATATCATTCCAACAAATGACTAAAAAAGACACAAAGTAGATTTGCACACCCGCAAAATCGGACCAAAACGATTAAAAACAGATTTCGCAATAAGGTGTGAAATTAATTTTCTGACCAATGAAAAGAGGCAATTTGCGAAACCAAAAAAAAAAAGATAACGTGCCAGTGTGAAAAAAAAGTCAACAACAAATACAGAGTTTCAAGTAAGTCGCCAGTCAGAGAAGGGCGCAGAGATCACAGAAGACTGACAGTAAATTTCATCACTGACTCAACCCGACACTAAGAGCCGAAAGTGGATTAGGAAAGGACAACAACAACAACAACAACAAATTTACAACTGACTCCAAAACAATTCATAAGTACATTTTCCTTTTATCTTTTATTCCTCATCCACAGTCGCTTTTTCAACTTAAATTGATCGCACCTTTCTCCTTTACACCTATGAAAAAACAAAAGAAACATATATTATTCTGCTACTCTGTTAAAAGACAGCGAACACAGACATTTTTAACAAAATCACGTTTTGCTTAAACTAAAACATTAATCTTTTTTAGCCTATTCACAAGAAAATAAACATACAATGTTCTATTTTCTACAAACGTTCCTCATCGTGTTGTTTCTTCTTGAAATTTGCGTTGTAATTTTGTGGGCAGGGTATCCCGTATTAAATTCTCCTTTTAATCCGGGTACGCTGTACCCCACAAGTGTTACTCTTTCAGCAACTTTGTAAATATCTCTTAAGAGTCCTCCCCAAACTATCCGGTCCAATGCAACAATCTAAATTTTACGATCTAAAAAAAATATTTCTGGCTTTAAAAAAACAGCAAAGGATTGATAAATCATAAAAAATTTAATCAATAAACTATTTAACTATTAAACATACAGAACAATTAGAAAATGTGGAATAAGTGACCATTTTAAAAAAGTTGTACATCAAATATAGCAATTGATTTTATCGCCAATTTTTTTTAAACATGAAAATACAACACCATCTCTATTGCTTTTAATTATTTCACTCCCGGCAGGGCAATAATCCAACTAGGTTTTAAGGGATTCCCGAATGTGAGCTGTCGTAGGCTTAAAACATAGACTTTAGTCTTCGAACTCCTTGCATATTCAGAGCTTGTCTCATTTGGATCCATTATGGTGAAAGTACTAATTAATATTTTAGCATTTAGGCTGTCTATGAAAGTCGGCTCCTCAGAACTCTCTTTGTTTTGGTCCTGGTAAGAAACGTGATTATGGTATCTATGTTATCAAGCAACTCGAGGAAATAACATATCTCTTCAATAGAAAATTGTATACCCGCTATTTCGACCTTGCAGCAGCGTATGGCCACATCCTAAGAGTGTCCCATTAACAGCCGACTCGGACGCAAATTGTTCTCATCTAGGATGCGATGGATAAATTGTCGTCTAAATCTTTTAAAGTATTACAGGCTGATAGAAGGCCAAAAGAGCCCTCTCAGACAAGAAATAAAGAGCAGTACCTTTTTGAGCGTTAAAATCAACAATCCATTTCTTGTTCCAGTTAGCAACAGATTGAAGGTGGTTTATTAAACCTTAACGTGTTTCACTCAAAGGCAATGGTAATTCAAGTAAAAGACAATATGTGTTCCCACCACACAGACACACTCATATATATATATATATATATATATATATATATATATATATATATATATTCTCAGGGTTTGGCAGCATATTGGCTTTGAGTATGTAAAGATTGGCACAGAGTATCGATAAATGCCAAATAAATCTTTATATTAGGTTGGTGCAAAAATAATGACGTTTTCGACGTTAAAAAATACGTCAAAAAACGTCATTAACCTAATATAACACAATATGATAAGGATATGTTGAAAAGTTGAAGAAGGATAAGTTGAAAGTTGACGTTTCAAGACTTGAATTGAAAAAGCACGCACGAGAGGAATAGATAGATAGATAGATAGATAAAGAGAGAGAGAAGCGTCTGGGAGAAATATATATATATATATATATATATATATGGATGTATCTATCTATCCAAATGTAGCCGCCTGTTTGATAATGTGCATGAAGGGAAGTTGTATATTTTCGAATTTAGGTGAGCGCTGATTAAAAGTTGATGAAAGAAATGATGTATATTTTAAAAGTATCAGAACGTGGTAGCGGTCTAAAATCGCCAGCTATTCGTGCAAGAGTCGTGTTTCGGATCTGAGTATGTGACGATAACTGCAACTTCAGGGAATGGACAAAATTAGTTCATCGATTCTGGTATGAGTTGATTTTCATTCTCCCTATTTACATAACACGGGACCCGCTTCGAAAGTGCCGTTTCGCTTCTGATTGACTCACGGCCTGATATCCAGGTAGTGGTCATTTTCTGGTTGGTTGGTCGAAATATGGCTTTGTCACCTGTCGATTCTGAATGTACATCTATTTTTAGGGATGGCGAACTTTTAGTCTCCTTTTATTTTTTTTCCATCAATACAGATACGATAGCATAATAGATACTAGAATGCGTATTGCTGAAACTGCATATCTTTTCAGGAAGATGATACAAGGTAATTCGAGTTATTTAGCAATATTATCGCAAGAGTTTTGCCTGCAGTTGAATGCAAAGCAATACACAAGTAATTTGATTATTCCGACTTAGCTTATCTTTTTCAAAGGTTAATTATAAATCAGTATATGTACGCCTTTGAGTGACTCGAATGTTTTCAGAATACATTCTATCTGTATCCTAGTAACCGATTAAAAGCCGGGCTGTAAATATTCATAAAACAGGAATGACAGATTGGAATGCTGGCAGGCGTTAGTTGAGAATATTATTAAATAAATATGAAATATGCCTTCATGATTCGTCTGCCATACAAAAATCGCTATGAAGAAACTTACTACAGTATTGACATATGTTTTTACCACAGCTTTATATCGTTTTATTATGAATCATAAAGAGAGAGCAAAACCTTTTGGACACATGCTGAGGAAAGAATGTTTGGAGAATTTGTCTCTTAGAACATATCGAAAGGAAAAGGTCTAACTGAACAGCTGTAGACGATTTCTAATTGTTTGGTCGAAATATGGCTTTGTGACCTGGTGATTCTGAATATACGTTTATTTTTCGGGGTGATAAAATTTTGTTTTCGGCATTATTAAATAAGGGATAACAGAAAGATAAATGTTATTAATAGTTATATAGGATAAGATGTTGTGGACGGCCATCACAGCCAATATACTGAAGTAATATGGCACATAAGAAAAATAATAATGATCACCTATTAGATAACAGCTTATCGCATTGATGTGCAGGTTGTCGGGTGTTTACAAAGTTAGCTTTCCGACCCCGAGACATGGGTTCGCATTTCAATATCGTTGAATAGTTAGAGAATAGAGTTGTTAAGATCGACCTGGGGAGACGATACTATCGTTTGCCACTGTTGGGGACTGCTTGAACAACAACAACAAAAAAATACAACCTCTATACCCGAGCTTTGTGAGCGAAAATGTCTAGACTAAAATCTTTGGGCTATCGGAGTCACAAGTCACTGTAACTGCGGCTTTAACCTAACTGTTTTTTTTTTTTAGATGTTGTTGATAACGGATTTGCGTTCGCTTCCAGACAATTTAACTAAGGTGCCCTTTATAATATTCAGAAATACCTAGGTTAGTCCTATGGATGCTTTAGAAGCGAAAATCTGTCTGAGTCCCACAAAAAGGAATATAACTCTTTCGAGACCTTATATTGGCCCGTAAAATGATTTCGAATGACGGAAGGTAACAACAAAGAAAACAGATTTGAGTAAAAAAAAATATATATATATTGTTATTTTGTTAGAGAAAATGATTCCTCCAAAAGAACATTACAGTGTACTAGGTAAAAAATATCTCCGCATGTTCATGCAAAGGGTAAGAAGTACGTTGTCCTAAGAAGGACAGTTTTGTAGTCGTTGAAAAGTATTGTCCTGAAAGGAACAATTTTGTGTTCGTTGTGAATTGTTGTCCTGAAAAGAACAGTTCTGTAGTCGTTAATAATTGTTGTTTTGAGAAAGAAAGCTTTGTGGCCGTTTAGAATTGTTGTCCTGAAAAGACAATATATCGCACGTTGTTACTGCTAGCGAGGATGGCTGGCTGACTGGTTGAAGCTGGAGGCCTGCTACAAGTGACTGACTGGAGCGGCGACCGACAGCGAGCTGGAGCTGCGACTGATTATGATGATGGTTGGCTGGAGACGTGGGCCGGATCTCTTCTACTCGAACAGACTCTACAATTTGATCCTAGTTATCTTGGCTGCGGAATGCAGTATATTTATTGCAATGCAAAATTACAATTTCGATGCAAGACAAGGGGAGGTGGGGCAAAACTGGTCGTCACTGACTATCCTAAACCTAGCTTCGCGACCCATTCATACATTACAACTTACTCAATCACCAGAACGCATTTATCACCATTCATCCGAGATATACCACAATAACGCATACTCACAGGCATAAAATACCCACGGCATAAAATACCCACGGCATAAAAATTTCGCTTGACCGCGGAATGCTTCTTTTCGAGTTTTGAAGCCATTTTTATATCCTAAATCAGTTTTTCAACAATCGCTGCTCCTGAAAGCTTAAGCTTCTTCTTTTGGCCGTTTTTTTTAAGTGTCGGAGTGCGGACAGGATACGGCATAAACAACACAGCAGACAGACAGTCTCCGAGACGAGTAGGTAAGCCAACATATTATCGCGGTCACCCATCTAGTTTCTTAACTTTGGTGGCCGTACGGGAACACAAACGAATCACTTATTTCCACACGACGTTTCGACATTTCCTTTCAGCCATAGTCCGCAGGTGAAGTAAAAGCGAGTTAATGTTTTTTTCACCAAAAGGCTCACTGTTTTGGCACTAGGATTTCAAGGAGGAAATCTTTAATAAAAAAAAATTAAATCATCGTTAATTGAATGAGAGAATTCGAATAGATACTTCCATGGGAACTGTTCGGATGAGTTCTTCAATATGGTACCTATACTATATCAATTTAAACGACGTGGTCTCACCAATATACAGTTAAGTTGGCCGTAGGTTCTATACTAACAGGTTCTTTTCTTAACTTCTTGATTTCGGCTCTATGCTCTCCAACCAACTTTAACATTCAAAAATGTAAATGCAATTTCAATTCCTTTCTAATATCCTCCTGATTACTCTTTTTCTGTACTTGTAAAGTTGGTCTTTTCTAATTCTTCCACGGTCAGTAACTCCTTGTGTCCTAGAGTCTTTCCTGCCTTCTTTGAGGTGATATCGATTAAAAAAAATTGTAACATGATATATATATATATATATATATATATATATATATATATATATATATAAACAGGAAAAGAAAAATCATTTGGTATACTCCTCCGTTCAACCAAATGGTTAGTATTAAACTAGGACAAATTCTTAGCTATAATTGAAAAACACTTTCCTACAAATAGTAGACTTAGTAAAATATTTAATAAAAACACCCTAAAATTAAGTTACAATTGCACTGAAAATCTAGAAAGTATAATAAAAAAAAACACAATAATAAAATCCTGAATAAACGCCCATTCCAGAATATTATTAATAAAAACGCTACACTTGAATTAGACAAATATAGTGAACAATTATGTGATTGTAGAAACCCAGAAGACTGCCCATTAGAAAATATATGCCGCGTAAAATCTCTGGTATACCAATGTACTATCTCATCCATTGAGAGTCCTAATACCTTATGATATACATTGGGTCTACGAAGAATGCATTTAAAACCAGATGGAGGCAGCATAAGTGCTCCTTCAACAATACAAATAAAAGAAATCAGACATCTCTATATAAATATTTTTGGCATTTGAAGGAAATGAAAGTAAAATGGAAAATTATAAACAAAACTAGAACTTGTAAAACTTGGGATGACCTATGTCCTGAAAGAACATGGGTCAGCATACATGAAAAACTACACATTATCAAGTTTCTAAATAATGAAAATTTATTAAACAATAGACAAGAGTTAACGGATCATCAAACATTAGCACTGAATAATTAGCATAAAAAACAAACAATAAAATAATAAATACAAATTTTAACCTCCATAGTCTAAATAAAAAGTTTAAAAGCCCTACCTAATAAAAAAAATAAAAAAAACCTTTATGAAGTCGTCAAAAAAACAAATGTTAGCTAATTATTTCAGGAAAATAAAATAAAATAAAATAAATCTCCATATGTCATCTTCCACTTTGAATTTAGACACCCCAACCTTACCCTGAATTGACCTTTTTGAAGGCAACTGAGATATTGATACAAATTATTAACCCTTACGTCCTTTTTTTTTAATAATTGCTCTAGCCGTTACCATATTAATTTTAATAATTAATATGCTTATAAAGACGCGTAAATTTCAAGAATTAGTTATTCCAAAAAAAGATTTCGCTTGAAGATGGAACAGATCTTGGTACTTTAATTTAATTCAAATAATTATATTGAAGTTTTCTACTCCTTTAGTCCGATAACATTTGGAAGTGTCCTTCCTGACAAGTTTACAATGGTGAGATTCGAACCCGGGTCTCATGGTCAGAATGCGAACGTCCTAACCATCCAGACATAATACAATTCAACTGATTGACCGAATTTTCATTTCCCCCACAAAACAATGAGCAATATTAATGGACCCGATCTGGCATTTCGGCTTCAGTCAATTTCCTACCGGTGTAAGGTTGACTCCCTTTGACCTTTCTGGAAATACTTTCATCGTAATTGTTGGGATGAGCTCTTCGCTTAAAACTTATTGGGGCTAGTTTTAAATTGTTTTTATATCCCCCCCGCCAAAGACAGTGAATTGTACATAAGAGGACTAGTTAGAACTTCTTAGAGATATGAGGTATTATGGTGGATGTATACGAAAAGTGAGTAAGAATGCGTTGTTGTGGTGTAAAGAATATTGTCGTATGTTTGGGTCAGTGTTTGTGGCGAGCTAAGTTTAATGTTAAGACAGAAGAAGACTGTCCTTTTCCCCATTCCCCCTTTTAGTCTGGTGCTACATTTCTGTGTATATATCAGAATAAATATCGCTCTTCGCTATGGCGCCTAGATTCTTGGAATTTGACCGCAGAACTAGATTGTCTACGAGGTTTCACCAAATTACTGTTGATTTGGCTATATGTAACAGTATATTCTATAGCAACAGTTTTTCGCACTTTCCAGCCAACTTTAACCTGCAAAACATTAAATATAATGTCAATCATTATCTACTGTCTTTCTGGTTGCTCTCCTTTACATCTCGCTTCTTAGCAATGTTCCTGTTTCTTACTGTTCCGCATCCTGGAACCCCTTGCGTTTTGGTAGCATTACTGACTTCCGTGGGATGATCTCAATAAAAAAAAAAGATTTGGTATTTTTATTCAACGTTTCTTCTAATAATTTGCCTTGAGATATAACTCTTGACTCTTCCCGATATGTGATCGATTGCTTAACTCCCGCTGCCTGTATCTCACATTTATTTGTATGCCACCTGATCGTATGGGTGATTCGTGAAGTAGACGTTCTTGGGTATGCATCTTCACACGTTATTCAAATTCTTACGCCTGAGACCTACACCCTATCCTTTCAGTACACGTGATCCGTTGCCTAATGCCCTCTAACCGTATCTCAGATTATTATATGGGTTCCGTAATTATGAACTGTTCTTATAGCTGTCTACATGATTCGGGAAATTCATATTCTGGCAGTCGCTATTCTAATATTTAGTTCAGTTTCATTCTTTGGTCTCTCATCAACACTATCGTTTGCGTATGTTGGCCTGATTATAAAAAATCCAGGTAGAATATCAAGTTTATATATCACTACACAGGTTGAATCAATTACTGTAGAGTTGTGAGTTCGATCCTCTCTCAATGTCTTGTATATGGTATATCGTATTAAATTTAATTAGACTCAGTAAAATAAATATATTTCGTGACCAATCCGTACTTGATACTCATTTCTTTCTGAAAATACTACACAATTTATTCTCAATACTTACGGTTTAATGGATGTGTACAGCGTGTAATTCGCGTGCTGAGTTCAAATCCCAGACGAGACGGTTGTGTTTAATTTCTCACAAATTCCATTCGAAATGTATGGATACATATGTATGGATACATATGTACAGATAGTGATTCTCTAGCCTTGTTTGGCAATAAATCTTACAGAAGGCCAAATCTGAACACAAATGCAAATTGCAAATAATTATTGTAAAACGAAGGTAATATTTTGTTGTTTGGAATTCAAGTGGGAGCATTTATTCCGAGTCTTCGCTGTTGAGTAGCTGGAATTCGAGTGAGTGCATTTATATAATATTTTATTTTTTTATACACTCAACACACCATTCCCATTGTTAAATAAGGTGAGATTGATAGTGGGACAGACATGTTTAATGTACATGACCTCTCTTATATCGAGATATTTCCGATAATGTCTTTCTATATGCGATTATATATATATATATATATATATATATATATATATATATATATATATATATATATATATATATACAGCAATATGATATACATCAAAGGCAAAATGTAATGCATCATTGAATATTCGATGATATGATTCGTAGATAAATAACATTTTTGAATTGGAATATTTCTGAACGAGCTCAACTTAAATTTATAAGAAGCAATATAGATAATAATATCAAATCCGTATGTGGAAAGGATAATCTATTTAGGTCTTTTTAATATAAAATATTAAAATATATATCCCTAAAGAAAGCTCAGTGTATAGTATACAGTAATATGATGGATATAAAAGGAAAATATGTTTAGCATCATCAGTTTTTACTTTTCAGTGTCGACAGAGTCCAAAAGCATTGCTGTGTCCTTGTGGGTGATGAATATCTTTCCACCCCCCCCACTGCACACAGACGAAACATCGGAAAACCATTTCTACTCTATCACTATTTCCATGGAAATTGTACAGACGAGTTACGTGTTGAATGTTGTTCAGATGACGGTCGTCTTCGAGTATAGAATCCAGAGATTAGCAGTGAATATTTCGGAGACAGTAGGAAAGCGTTGTTCAGCTTAGCAGTGGATATCGCAGCAAAATAGCAGAGCGTAGTACGTCCTTCTGTTCGTCTTCGCCTGACAATTTGGCACTGGTCATTCGGGTAGGATAAACAAAAATGGCCGCCTTTATACACGACGAATTGAATATTCAACGTCTTCTGATTGGTTAACCTTCTATTGGTGGACTATAAAATGAGTCAAGGCATTTGGACTGACTCACTAGTTACATATATATACACAAAAAACTGTAACATTACGTTCCTTAGTCGTCCGAGTTCTAGCTATCACCTGTAAGACCGTCATATCAGGCACACAGTAGTGATTTAAATTCATTCACTTCGTATTCCATTGGTGAGATGTAAGCTCAACTCGAACAGTTTTCTCTCGCAAACAGCTGAATTCAGAAACCGAATCACAAATAAATTATTCTCCGTTCAATGCAATCTTAACCTATTCAAGTTAAGGGTCAAATGTTATCTTCCCCAAATATCCCCATAAACAGTGACTCTTACTCTGTAATCTCTACCTCGATTGTCTCTTGGGCCTGGTACAGGGTGAATATTATAGCAAAACAAACTTCCGGTTTTGTTGTTTGGAATACGAGTAAGAACATTTGATGCGAGCCTTCGCTTGTTGAGCGAATGGAATTCGAGTGAGCACCTTTTTATTATTATTTTTTTAATTTTCATCCCACCATTCCCATTGTTAAATAAGGTGAGAGTGATAGTGGGAGAGAGATGTATAATATACAGAGCCTCTCTTATAGCGAGATATTTTCGGTCATGAATGTAATATATATATATATATATATATATATATATATATATATATATATATATATATATATACCAAGTTATTATTGGTTTACTTCTGGAATAATAATAATAATAATAATAATAATAATAATAATAATAATGATAAAAAAATAGGAATATCTTTCACAGTCAGACTTTTAAACATTATTTAAATATGAATAAATTAATTGTTGAGGAGTCCACCCCTTTTTATATAAATGAACTCACCCAGTATATACATATATTACTGCAAGAGCGAAACGAGAGTAAGAAAGAGCAAGACCGAATATTCGAGTCCACTCCAGAGTGACAGAGTAAAAGGTTGTAGGTAACCGGAAGATTGAGGGTGAGGTAACAGCATTGTAAGAGTAACAGTGAGCGAGCACGTAGAGCGATATTTCAATACCAAAGACTGTATATATATTTTGCTACTAACCGGCATTCCTGGAACTACTAACCTGTTTTACCAGTTTGTATTATTACGTTAATACATTATTTTCCTATATTCATTCCTGGCGTTTGTTATTTATTGGTACCGGATTTCAACCTGGAATCCACAACATTAATAATTAGATAATAATACAGTAAACAATACAAATACAAACATATGCAAACATATATATTACGTGGCTAGATGTAAGGGTTGATGTGGTGGCGGAAATTGTCTGTAAGCCATAACTGTGACCTCCTGCTTGTTTGGCATGGTGCAGAGTCCTCTTGTCAGACATAGGGTCTTCTAGCAGCCACTCTCCTTGCGCAGAGTAGCACTACCTGCTCAAGACACGATGTAGACTTATGTGTTGAGTTCCAGGCTCTGTGGGAAGTTGAATGGAAACAAAATGTAGCCATCCAAATGCCATGATGTTGACTGGATATATCACCGAACTCTTTCCGAATTCTCTGCACTTTTCTCAGATTGATACCCAAACAGTGAAATGTTCGTGTTGGAGATTCCGGCACGAATGAAAAGTAGTACAGCATGTCGTTTTCAAATATATGGCGGAGTGAATAGAGTCCCGGTTGTCTTTTCTCACAGACGGTGCAAAACTGACCCTACTATGCTGTACAATCGCCAAAATGAAGAACAAAAGAATGAACAAGCGCGAAATTAAAAATATAAATTTACACATCGCACCCTATATATATATATATATATATATATTATATATACACACACACACACACACACACACACATATATATATATATATATATATATATATATAATTGAAAGAGAAATTTCTTACACGCATGCTTCTTACAGAATGAAAGTGTAGTGCGTTGAGAAAAGAACATAGAAAAAGAAATAATAATAATAATAATAATAATAATAATAATAATAATAATAACCACCCCTCATGATAAAGTTGCCTCCCATCTGCCTTGCTGCCCATGTAGAAAGTATGTACTTGAAGTCAAAAAGAAATGATTCCACCGCAAATTGAAGAAGAAGATCAAAAACAACAAAGTCAATATCTTATGGGACTTCAACATCCAAATGGACCGCTGACTTGACATCACCAAACCAGACATCACCGTCGTTAAAAAGCAAAAACAATAAAAAAAACAAAACAAATCAAATTAATGTCTAATCATTAACGTGATTGTTCCTTGCGCTCGTTATATCGAGTTTCACCTCCGGATTGATGTTGCCAAAATGTCGGACGTTCAGGTCACTATTATTCAAGTTATCGTTGCAGATCACTGTACCTAAAGAGCTACATTAATAAAATCGCAATATGTTATATACCGTACCTATGAACACTAATTGGGTATGTCCCAATCCTCATAAATACGTTAGACACTATTGTAAGTGGGGGGTAATATACTGTCTAAGTAGTCCACCACTAGCAGTGGTTTACCTACTTCACGCCGCTAGCGACTATTGTATTTTGATAATGTTATAGAGATTGCCATTTCATTTCCAACCTCCATCTTGGTTATTCCTCATTCAGTAACCCTTTCTAAGTTACAACAGAATAAAAATCAGAATTCTATGTTGCTTGGTTCTGCAAACATTCTGTGAAACAGTCTATTAGACTGAGGTTGTACAACTTGAAAAATTATTATCCATAATGTAAGTTATGCCGTGGAAAATAAATCGTGCGAGGAAGATAATAATAATAATAATAATAATAATAATAATAATAATAATAATAATAATAATAATAATAAAAATACTTGAAAAAGACAGCAAAGACGAATGCAACCGACCAGATACAGAAGCGATGGCAAGATAAACCGCTTCATGGCCAATACTCTGCCCGTATCAACCAAGCTGATGTAGACAAAACCCGTACCCATCAGTGGCTACGCAGTGCAGGGTTGAAAGCGGAAACTGAAGGTTTTATCCTTGCTGCGCAGGACCAATGCTTGCTAACTAGGAATTATCAAGCACATATACTAAAATATTGTGTCAGCCCAAAATGCAGATTCTGTGATAAATATCCAGAAACGATTGATCATCTTGTATCAGGTTGCACGATGTTGGCACCCACTGAATATAAAACCCGACATGACAGAGTGGGCCAATATCTGCACTGGAAAATCTGCAACTTCTACGGGAAGGAAACTGAAAGAAACTGGTACCAACACCACCCAGACCCAGTTACGGAGATAGGACCTGTTACAATTCTATGGGACTACACAATCCACACTGACAGAACAATCAAGGCCAACCGACCAGATATTGTTATTAAAGACCACAAACAAAAACGGTGCATCCTTATTGATATGGCAGTCCCTGCTGACTGCAATGTATCTTTGAAGATATTCAAAAAGCTGTCAAAATACAAGGACCTTGAAATAGAGGTCTCGAAAATGTGGCATATGGGAACATCAACAATCCCTGTTGTAGTTGGAGCCCTAGGACTGGTTGGAAAAGATTGCAGTAGACTAATTGCAGGGATTCCTGGAAGCCCATGCCTCAAGGAGATACAAAAAATTGTTCTGACAAGTACAGCCCACACTTTACGAAGGGCTTTATCTATGTAATTTTTTTTTTTTTTTTTTTTTTTTTGTCAGTGAAAAGTGTCATGATGCCATTTCTAACCTTAGGTCCCTGGGTGGGACCTGGAAAGAAATGTGTAAACGCCAGAAAGCAAAGAAAATAAAAATAATAATAATAATAATTATTATTATTATTATTATTATTATTATTATTATTGTTGTTGTTGTTGTTGTTGTTGTTGTTGTTGTTGTTAATGTTGTTCGAACAACAGTCAAAAAGTGAAACATGTCTGTGAGTCTAATAAAATACATATTCATTTTCTTATTATTTGTTTATTTTCTTTAATACAACTATTATATATATATATATATATATATATATATATATATATATATATATATATATATATATATATATATATATATATATATATATATCCGTGTGTGTGTGTGCATGTATATAATCAAATCTGATTAATAAAAAGAGTTAAAACATCTGTCGGATTAATAAATAAAAAATACATCACTTTAGAAATTGTATTGTTTATTGGATACAAACGAATGTTTCGAGAGACATGGAAATATTTGCGTTTATAATGCACTGCTCAACCTTGCTTGACTGACGGCGCACTCCATGACCGCGTCTATCTAAAGCACATGGGATCTAATGACGGTTTATACAACAAACGCGATCGCTGGTTCGAATCTCACCGGAGAAGTCATATGATAAGTATACTTTAATATATCTGTAATATTCAGGACAGTCGTATCGGTGAAAGTAACTAAGTAGACAAGCTAAAAACTAAAAGGAACATTTACTCATATATGGGCATTCGCTAAACGAATAACGCTTAACATTTAAGTAATAAATATATATTGTTAAATGGCTATAGATTAATGACCACAACGCTTTTTTTCAGTTACACTTCAAGTCATTTTTGGAGACGATATCACGTTGTCGTTGATCGTGACTTTCCTCCACCAGCAATGTCTAAGATGTGAATGCACGTACCACCATATTTACGACATCCGTACGTCCCAAATCTATAATTTTTTTTCAAAATGTATACAACCCACATACGCACAAACACATCCGCACACATGGATATACACAAAAACACAACAAAGATATATATATACATATATATATATATATATATATATATATATGTGGGTGTGTGTGTGTGTGTTGTGATGTAATAGGAAAGAACAGTTAGATTAATGATCCAAAGTTGTATTTACGTTTTATTTTCTAAAAACAATGCTCGATACAGAAGTAATGCTTAAAGTATAATTATTTTATTAGGTTGGTGCAAAAATAATGACGTAATAATGTCGTTTTTTGCCGTTAAAAAATACGTCAAAAACGACATTATTACGTCATTATTTTTGCACCAACCTAATAAATATATATGATTCCATCGAGACACAGAAGAAATACACATACATACATACATACATACATACATACATACATATATAATAAATAGAGAAAGACAGAGAAAGAGGGAAAGAAAAATAAAGGGACAACGAACTTAATGCGATCTTCAAACTAAATCTTGATTACCATTCATTCCGATACTTGACACTATTCTCTAATATTTCCCCGACATATATATATATATATGAATATATATATATGTGTGTGTGCATGTGTGTGTTCGTGCGCGCGCGCGTGTGTGTGTGTGTGTGTGCGTGTGTGCGCCAAGGTAGCACCGAAGGTCATGTCTGCTATTTTTTTTCAAAAATGTTACGCAGCATCTCTTACGAAGTAAATTGGATAGACGGATAAATATGTGGTAGATAGATAGATAGATAGATAGATAGATAGATAGATGGAATAAAGAAAGAAAAAGAAAGAAAGAGACAATTGTAATGAGATAGATAGATAGATAGATAGATAGATAGATAGATAATTCATTGAAATATATAGATAAGTGACTGAAATAGATAGATTGATAGATAACTGACTGAGATAGAAAAAACTGACTCATATATATATATATATATATATATATATATATATATATATAGGTTTGTGTGTGTGTGCGTGAGTGTGTGTGTGTGTTTGCGTGTAGATAGATAGATAGATAGATAGATAGATAGATAGATAGATAGATAGATAATGTGCACATTGCCATTGCTCTAAGGAGAGAGTGGTATGGAGAAAAGTGTAAACAAGAAAGAATGATAAGAAAATCGTTTACGTCTTCATTCACTTTACTTTTTATACAAACAGAGAAAGTCCTGTGTAGGTAAGCCGAGGCTCATATGTTTATAACACCTCATTAATTCTACCAAAAGAATTTCTTTGACGTAAATGCACACACCCTTGTACACAAGAATACAAGTCCATTGCACGCTACGTGCAACATAAACCATTAGCTGTACTCCTCTGCTCTGTTGCACAAATAATTATCTATTTATACGTCGATATAGGTACGTGTATCAATATACTAATTTCGGTACATTCGCAAATGTACTCAAAGGCTGTTCTGTTCGTTATCTACGAATTGCCACTGCACAGACTGAAGTATTTTGGCATCTCTTCGTTTCCACCATTACTCTGCGTCACGCCTTTTTGCATTGGCCTTTCTCGGTTATTTGTTTCGTGTTTTCCTGTCTTTGTTTCCTTCTCTCCTTTCTTTTCCTTTCTTTCTTTATACGTGTATAGAAAAGTAATACAAATACAAAATGGAAGTAAATGGCGGGGAGACGTGGCTCGTAGAGCATCTGACTTAAGGCCATGACTCATTTACTGATATTTTTTCAAACACCTGTCCACAGAAACCACTAACAACGAGAACCTTACTATCCAATGATCAGCAGCCACGTCATCACTTACAATATTTCATCCACTTAGCTAAACTTTCATGACTAATGCGAAAGTTCTATGTAAAACTTGCCCTTTTTTATACATAGAACTTTCGTATTGATTTACCTAACAGTTAGTGCTACAGTCATAAGGGCATAGAAACAACAAATGTCTCGCTTTGGCGGAGACAAAGTTATGTAGTTAACGTGACGGCCGTTTAATGAAGTCATTGCGAAAGTAACAGTTTTATTCGATTTACAGGAGTCGAGTCGAGCGGTTGATTTATCTAGCCTGCGCCAAGAGGCCGGGCGGAGGCTAAAACTGCCTCCCATCACATGCTACAGGTTACAACTACATGACACCGTTTCTCTTGGGAAATATATTTTCCTCAGATATAGAAAGGAACTATCTCCGTCTAGCAGTCCTCAATTTGAGGAAACCGAAAAGTCGCCGTTTCCTTCTCGCGGAATAAGTTCTTGTTTGGGACATAGTAGATGAATCCGGCCTTCTTGAATCTGGAGTTCTAAACATAGCTTCTCCAGAAACACAGAACAATCCCCATATTTTATGTAAAATCCTATTTTTTTCTCCTTTCACTCTGCTTGCTGTGTAGATATACGTTATGTTTTTATTTCTGTGACGGACGCGTGTAAATAAGTATATATATATATATATATATATATATATATATGTATATGTATGTGTGTGTGTGTGTGTGAAAATATATAGAAAATAGGAAAGAACTGGTTAGGTAAATAATCCAAAGTTCTTTCGTATTTTTGTTATCATTTTTTAAAAATAGTGCTCGATACAAAAGTAGAGTATATATATATATATATATATATATATATATATATATAGATTTGTGTATCTTTTAGTGGTATAAAACACTCTCCAAGAATAAATTATGTTTTTCATTCCTTTTCGTTTCAGCCTTTCCTTTTCGCCCGTGAAATACGTTGTTATTATTAGGTTGGTGCAAAAATAATGACGTAATAATGTCGTTTTTTGACGTTAAAAAATACGTCAAAAACGACATTATTACGTTATTATTTTTGCACCAACCTAATATTAGGTTGGTGCAAACATAATGTCGTTTTTTGACGTTCAACTTCAAAAGAAAAAGGACATTCTTTTTGCACCAACCTAATATAACCTGATTATAATATTGATCATAATAGGGGAAATACAAATGAGAGAATAATTTTTCTTCTACCGCTCTTTCTCCATCATAATCGGTTGAAATTTATAATATACTAAAAAGGCATATGAATATTTACGTTTTTCCTATTGAAGTACTTTGATGAACCTTAATTGTTAAATCTATTACTGAAGAAGCACATGGAAAGTTCCACGCATTTCATGTTATTGTTGCGATATATGGCCCGTGGCTCCTGATATATATTTCGAGATTCTTGATAAAACCCAAAGAAGAATCTGCAATGTTATCGGTCTGAACTGGCCGCTCAGCTTCAGTCACTTACCCAGCGCAAAAATGTAGCTTCCCATTATCTTTTCATGGTAGTTGCTCGGGTTTGTACCTAGACGTTATGAATTTCAGCGCTGTAAAGAATGGCAACACCGTCTAATCAATTTAGATAGAATTATTTCGATCTAACCGTAAGTCTTATGTCAAAACTTCTCGTAATTTCTCTCTCGAGGCTCCATGATTCCCAGTCAACTTTGCTCTTCAAAAATTTAAATGCCATGTCAATAGTTATCTACTGTCTCCTTAATATTCCTTCTTTAAAAAAAAAATATTCTTTCATTCCAAGTAACATCTTGCGTCTTAGTGGGTTTACAGCCTTGGATGGGGTGAAATGAACAAAAGAAATTATACGGAAAAATTTCCAAGTTTCATTTGAAATCACAAAATACGGACTGTAAGCAGACAGTTCACAATATATATATATATATATATATATATATATATATATATATATATATATATATATGCATATGCATATGCTTAATACGGCCCGTAAAAAATGTGTAAATTTATTTTCATTTTTCGTTTCAACCTTTGGAAGTAAAGTCTGATAATCCGCAGTCATTTAAAAGGGCTGTGGCGAAATAATTTATTACATGGAACCTTATATATATATATATATATATATATATATATATATATATATATATATATATATATATATATATATAAATGAAGACGCCGGTTAAACAGCTTTTTAGTGTCTTTTTGTTCTCCTATGGTAGTACCTGAAACTTCTTGTCGTTTCATATTTCTGGACATGCAGTCTTTAAAAAATGATCGAATATTCTATATTTCCGAGTGATTTCAGCTATTCTATTGCCCATTATAAAGATTGTTTTGTTTTATTAGCCGACAAAGAACATCGACATTAATTAACATTGCAAGCCCTCTTTTACGCCAATCCACTAATACTCAGATCATTTCAAATCCATCACATGCACCATTGTCTCCCGATTCATCTCGTTTTTCAGGCGAGTAACATTCAATTTCGTAGATATTGTCTCTAATTACGGATTTGAAAAACCATCTGCCTTTTCTGCATGTCAGAGGCTTTGGTTACTCCAAATCTCTGTGTGCCACATTACGCAAATACTCCTCACGGGCTTATCTTTACTTGTTAGAATAAAATATATACGATAACATTAAAGTAGGAGGATTAATCCACGTGGTTTTAGGATTATTTTTCCATTGGATTAGTGTGTTTCGAATAAAACAAATTCTAATCTATGCCCAGCTGCAATAGAAATATAGCATTACGATCGCCGTTTCGTACGCTATGCATTCGCTTATGGCGCCATGATTTCTACCTCTTTCTAATTGTATTAAACATCACCAAGTATGATGATCTTGACAAGAAAATTTCGTTCGAAGCAAAGAAAAGTGTACTGGACTGTTACGTAATATCAGTTTTCCTGTATTTACAGATAACTTGAAGCAAGAGAAATGTGATTCTACAGAAGGATGCTGAAAATACCATTCCAGTGGATCGAGAAACCCCGGCAATAAATTAATTGTCTTATGCTACAAAAACAAAAAAAAAACTTTCAATTATCAAAATAGAATTAAAAAAACTCATCTTCAGAATTATTTACAAAAAAATACAAATATTAAGTTAGGGACCTTTTTTTTATTCATACAATGCTGTTTTGTTATTGATTTAGTGGAGGTACCTAAACACACATATCTTAGAAATTACTTTCAATCATAGTACTTGTGTAACTTCTTGCGGAACCCCTGGGCTTGAAAACCAATGGCCTAGAGTCTAAGGTTGATGGACCCTATACTAGGACACTGAGAGGTACACTTAACATCTTCTGGAAAGAGTATCCTTCTAAATTTCAGCTCTATGGGCCCGTCGCAGATATATCTACAATCTTACGTGAACACAGAATGCGCTTTGCAGGAAAAAGCTGCCGACCAAAACAAGAACTCGCGAGTGATCTACTCGAGCTTTGATGTGGGACCGTGATGTTTGGCGTGATAGACTCATGAATGTCCGAGCTAAATTGACTGAATATAAAACATGGGTTTATCGGCAACATATATTGAATTTTGCTTCGTTATTAAACACTATTTTAGGTGGATATCCATATTTCAGTAGAAGCTCCGTTTTTATTCTTAAACTTTATTATAGTCTATTGGCCTGAATATTCAAGAAGAAAATATGCGCCCTTCCCAACGATTCGGACCGTCATTATATCCTAGCAAGAAGGGCGTACGTTCGAATAATACCAGGGAGTGGATATGTATTTCTTTAATGAGATTTTCAGGCCGGTAGCCGATAAGAGATATGCTGATTAAAAATTTAAAAAAATGTTAAAGTGATAAAATCTGTCGTCCGATTAATAAACACAAAATACATTACTTCTCTCTCACGATCTCTCTCTTTCATATATATATATATATATATATATATATATATATATATATATATATATATATATATGAAGAAAAATATACGAAAAAATCAGACAAAAATCCTAATATGCAATTATGCTGTTTTAATGTTAATATAATGTCAACGTCGGACGTTTCGGTGTAGTAGACCATCTTCAGGACATATTCATAAAACATAATTAACATTAGACTATATTTAGTTGAACATGAAAAGACGATGTATATAAGAATAAGACTAATCAAAACAGACAACTGAAATTTTTCAAGATCAGCGTTCCGTTTCAATATGATCACGTCGGCGTCACGTGGGCGATATTGTGAAAACGTATTCCTAAAATAGAGTATTTTGAATGAAAAATGAAAATAATTTTATTTTAATCTAAAAGTTATATGTACGTTTGTCGAGCATTAATCTTGCTAGAAAAGGGGAAATATTATTAAAACAGCATAATTTCATATTAAGATTTTTGTTTGGTTTTTCCGTATATTTTTCTTCAAACTGTCGGATCTATATCCATATATTTGCTTATATATATATATATATATATATATATATATATATATATATATATATATATATATATATTATTATTATTATTATTATTATTATTATAAATTAAACTACTAGAAATACTCGGTTGGAAAAAACCTCGGATAGCACAATTTGTAAGTCTATCAAAACAAATTGGTGCCAGAGGAAAAAAATTGAAAAAAATGAAAGAACTAGAAACATAGAATCGTCCAGTGTCTTAAGATTTTTCCCAACGAAACAAAAACAAGCGAGTAATAAAGCTAAAACAAGGAACAATCTACCTAGGTTTTACCTGAACGGATCTTCAGGACATATATATATATATATATATATATATATATATATGAGACATATTTCGTTGAATAATTTAGATATTTTCTATCTATTTATTTTTGATGAGATCCTTTTATATTCACAGATAAGCTTTTTGGTGTCATTTATTGAAGGACAGGAGAAAATCGCCGTCTTGATGCATATTTCATTTATTTCCGAGTACTTTCGACAGAGCACAATGTCATCTTTCTTACAGGTTAAATATTGTAGTATTCATTAATGGGAAAGACAAAAGTTGTGATCATCTGAAAATGAAATTTCTCATACGTGGAGTAAAGATTGCTGAGTCAGAGCATGAACCGTGAAACCGTATAAGGGAAGGCAAGTAGGTTGTGTGTGGAAAGTCTTTACGAAATGATTAGGAGAAAATAAGAAGAAGAGAGTACAAACTTTGACTTTACAAACTATCTATTAGTCATATTTTAAAACATTTGTGGAGCATTCATAATTAATTTTATTAAAGTTTGGTTTCAGTATTTTAATAAAAATAGCATCAAATATATTTATTTTGTTTTTTTTTTCTTTTCGCGAAAAAGTATTGCGGTATTTTCGACAACGATTTTCCTGAATTGCCAATGAGGACACATATGTTGCTATAATTGTATGTATATATATATATATATATATATATATATATATATATATATATATATATATATATATATATATATGCAATGACAGTTTGTGGCTCCTATTTTGTCATGATCAATGCTCGGACTATCGGTCACGATTATTCGTGACATCTGCTCACAACATTGCAGTCAACCCCGGCTATGATTTTCAGACAATTCTCCCCGCAATGATAGCACCAAGGAGCTACTTTCCTAACCAATCGAGTATATATATATATATATATATATATATATATATATATATATATATATATATATATATACGTGTGTGTGTGTGTGTGTTTGCGTGCATATATATATGTGTGTGTGTGCATATATATATATATATATATATATATATATATATATATATATAAGTTATGAAGAACTTGGTAATCCGTAAGGATAATTTTTGGAAGTGCTATCTGATAATCCGGCGTCCTTTAAAAGGGCTCTGGTGAAATAAATTATTATAATGGTACCTTAAAGTGGTCTGTTTTTCTTTTATATATATATATATATATATATATATATATATATATATATATATATATGTATAATTATATGTATGTATATATATATATATATATATGTATGTATATATATAATGGACTCTCCCGTCGGTTTCGACGTATGAGGATCTTAGAGCTTATTGATTCAGTTATGAAATTTTGTGCGATAATATTAAGTGGAATTTAAGACCCGTTAGTGATTTACAAAGGAGATTATATATATATATATATATATATATATATATATATATATATATATATATATATATATATACCCGCATATATGCGGGTATATACATATATTCTTTGATATTGACCACTTTATATAGCACATCTTATGATTATATATATATATATATATATATATATATATATATATATATATATATATATATATGCCGTGCCAGGAAATTTTTCTTCTGTGAATCGATCCTTCAAATCTACAAATCAACCATTCGCCCTTGCATGGAGTATTGCTGCCATATATTGTCTGGAGCCCCTTCTATTTTCTTCGGGGTTCTTGATAAGCCCCGGATATACAATATAATTGGCCCTGATCTGGCATCTAGTCTGCAGTCGGTCTCTCACAGTCGTGCCGTCGCCTCTCTCTGTCTTTTTTACAAATAGAATTCAAGCGTCCTACGAGACTGTCATCCCACTCTCAGCCTTTCACTGTTGAAACTGTTAAATGTAGCTGCCTCTTCTACTCCAATAGCTTTATGTCTCGCACCTCTCACCTGTGGTACTCCCTTCCCTACTCCTGTTTTCCTGGTAGCTTTAATCTCAAACTATTCAGATGTAATGTCAGTCGACATCTCCAGTTGCCTTGATCTATCCACTATCCTTCTCCTCATCCTTTCATCTATCATCCCTATCTGATCTTGTTCCAAATCCTCTATAACCCCTTGTGTGCTAGTGGCTTCCAGCCTTGCTAGAGGTGGAATGCTTATATATATATATATATATATATATATATATATATATATATATATGTAAGCAAATATAAATGGTTATAAATCCGACAGAATGGAGAAAAATATTTGGAAAAAAAAACAAACAAAAATCCTTAAATGCAATTATGTTGTTTTAATATGAATGAAATATCAACGTCTGACATTTTAAAATTTTCAGTTATCTGTTTTGGATAAGTCTTGTTTTTATGTCCATCGTCTTTGTCATGTTGAACTGATTATGTTAATTGTATTTTAATGAATATTGTCCTGAAGAAGGTTTATTAAACCGAAACGTCAGACGTTGACATTTCATTCATATTAAAACAACATAATTGCATTTAATGATTTTTGTTTGTTTTTTCCAAATATTTTTCTCCATATATATATATATATATATATATATATATATACTAAAACACAGAAGAAAATCATAATCAAGAAATGTGCTCTCTGGCAAGGTTTTTTTATATTATACTCGTAAAATGACAAAATTTATAACTATTATCATTTTTTAAAATCATTTTCGACTCTTGGCGTTGAGGGGAGATGTTGACGTAAGCTAGAAAAAAAATTCAAATTAATAATAAACAAAATGTATAATAAACTTTATTTTTTTATTGATGTTCACTTTTTACACGTCCAAGAGCTCCTTAAGTTAGAGGCTTACCGTAATTATTTTTCTCTATGAGTAGTGTCCGTTAATTGGGTTATATGAGGAATATAACCTAACCATAGATTTAAAGAGATTATGATGATAGTGATTTGGAATGTTGTGGAAAACCATTATCACCACCCCCTAAAGAAGAAGAAGGTTCCAGTTGTATATCTCTCAGATACAGTATTGTCTACGAGAACAACTCTCAAATCTCTCTTTTTGTTCTGAAAATCACTAAGTTTAAATTTTGTATCAAGCGAGTACACATTTATAGTTGACACAAACACTATACCTTTGGCGTTTGGAAGAGGCCAAATGAATAGACTGTAAACAGTCACTCTACAGCGATGCTCATTTTCATAATGTCTATGTCTCTATATGTGACGGCTACACCACGTTGAAAAACCGATTCCCGTACGATCACCGAAATTAAGCAAGGTCGACCCTGGTCAGTCTACCACTTGGAAATACCAGGATCTGTAAACTTGGATATGATGGTGCTAAAATGGATAATAGCTGGAAATTGTTAAACAGATAGCCGGATTCCAGTTGGGCCCGTGATATTTACTTACGCGGAAATACACTTGGGAAAGTTATGAATTCGCTTCTTCTCCCCCCAGCTATGGATTAATTAGTAAGACTTGTATCATTAAATCATTATTATTTAAAAACAAAAATTCTTACAATCTAAAAATATTACCTGGCTTTAAATGACCTGCAAAGTTGTTGATTGGTTGGATTTGTTCAGCGGCATATCAACCTGTATGAGTCTGGGCACCCCGAGACAGTGTTATGATTAACAAGCTTGTCTTGCTAGAACAATTACGACTGAGTCTATGAGTAGTGAGTTTGATTCTCACTGGGTCCCCCATACTTTCTGCTTTGTTCCACATCTAAGTCGGGCTTAGAAGATCACTATCAACCTGTAGGGGTTATTCAATGCCGAAAACTAAATAATTTGAACGTAATTGCATGCCTTCAATTTCAGATAAAATATATTGTTGGTCATTTTATTATATAAAAAATGTATTTCTTGTATTTTACTGTAAAAATTATTTCATAGAGATTTGGTCGAGGCGGGGGGGCACTATTTGCCCATAGCTGGGACCCTAATGGGTGCTACCACCAGGAGTCGTAGAATTTGGGATCAGCAGCAATTAAGAGGTGGTTCTACACTTCTCAAAACCTCCAATCTCCTGATCAGAGAACTTGCTACCGGATGTAGTTCATCGTTTTACCAAGGAATGTCGCTTTATCGTAATCCTATGAAAATGTATTTCCACCTTTTATACCAACAGAAATTGCCAGGAATATGAATGATACCGAGGCTAGTCTTGCGATCGGGAAACTTTTCAAAGGCAGTTTCTCCCAATTCTTTGAATATAACAGCTATTTCTCATGTCGGCAGTCATAATATATTGCTGGTTATTTTAGTTTAAATATGAATCGGATTGTTGGTTGATTTCGTTTTGCGGCATATCAGTTTCTATGGGTTATTTAATTCCGAAATTTAAATATTTTGAATACAACTGTATGGCTCCAACTATAAAATATATTTGCTGGTCATTTTTTTATAAATAGTTATTGTTGGTAATTATATAAAATATATTGCATGTATGTTTATACTTTCATAGTCTTTTGTTGGGGGAGGTGTTCACTATTCGATCGTAACTTGACGGGTGCTACCATCCGGCACAGGGCAGACCTGAGAACAGCAGAAATTAAGAGTTGGTTCCACGCTCCTCAAAATCACCAATCTGCCGATCAGAGGCCTTGCTACCGGATGTAGTTTATGGTCATACCCAGGACATTGAAAGTTGTTGATAATGCGTAGAAAACGAGTAAATCTATCGCTTTATTATCTATGATATGTTTGTGTGAAAAACATTCTCGACACTGTTTTGAAAGAGAGACGGTAGGGTTTCTTTAAAATTCTTTGATAGTATGCCGAAGATGTTTACAGCAATCAAATTTAAATACAGAAATAAAAAGCTTTACTTAATTAAAATAGGCAATACATGTCTGGATTTAATCGCGTAAATAAATTAAAATCTGACCTCATTCGCCATTATTACAAACTAGCACGTCCTGGGTATGACGATAAACTACATCCGCGTCCTGGGTATGGCGATAAACTACATCCAACAGCAAGGTCTCAGATGGTGTTTTTGGGAAAATAATGTTGCCAGCTATCCGTTTTTGAAACAATAATGTTGCCAGCTATGCGTTTTTGAAACAATAATGTTGCCAGCTATACTTTCTTTTTTGAAACAATAATGTTGCCAGCTATACTTTTTTTGAAACAATGTTGCCAGCTATACTTTTTTTTGAAACAATAATGTTGCCAGCTGTACGTTTTTGAAACCATAATGTTGCCAGCTATACGTTTTTTGGAAAAAAATTATTCCAGCTGTACGTTTTTGAAACAATAATGTTGCCAGCTATCCGGTTTGAAACCATAATGTTGCCAGCTATGCATTTTTGAAACCATAATTTTGCCAGCTATACATTTTTTGTAAAAAATAATGTTGCCAGCTGTACGTTTTTGAAACAATAATGTTGCCAGCTATACGTTTTTTATTCCATACAAAACAGGCATTTAAAATTCATATAAACTGGATTTGGCATTAAATAACCCACAGTGGTTGATATGCCATAAAACCCAAACAAACAAACAAACTAGCCTAGTTTGCGAGTGACAAGGATAATTAAAACTGAATAAACGCAATTTCCAGATTTGACTTTATTTATTTATTTTCATTATATCGACTGAGTTTGATAGTCTATAACAATGATTCCAACCAGAGACATTGGGGTCCATGTAACATTACTGGAGGTCTGCAAAAATTGGGGGATCTCGATAATATTCTCGTGGTCCATAGAGCAATTTCACTTGAGAAGCTTTTTTACAACTCAGAATTTAAATTTCTACAGTTATCTTCGCCATATTACAATACTAAAAATAGAAAAATAACTCTAAAACTAACAGAAAACGAGATCAAGCAATGTAAGTTAGCCACTCTTTTACTCTACCTGAAGTTTTGATTGTAGCAGCTGAAGAAAAAATGAGAAGGATATATAAAAGAAGATATATATATATAAAAGAAAATTATATAAAGATTCCTAAACTAGTCAATTTGCAGATTAGGACCAGCGCTCTGTCTGCAATAAAAATTTCCAGAATACTTATATTTAGGTGTAAATATACATGCTTCATTCGAAAATGATTTGATAAATTTCATATTATCTACCGTTTTGGAATTTTCAGCAGTAAAAGTACAGATTCATTCGTGTCGTTGGCGACAGCCGTTACTGGCGTTGTTTGCATATATTTGCTGCTGATTAGCTATGAGTGGGTTATTCAATTGTCTTGATTATTGCACACGCAATATAGTTCCCTTGCGCAGTAACTGAAACAAGTAAGATCAGTAAAAAAAAAGGCTGTATCAAATATATGTAGAGAACGCCAGATACCGCTGCTGCCAACGACGCGAATGAATCCTAAATTTTACTGTCGATAACTCCAAAACGGTAGATTTTATCAAATTTATGAAGTCATTTTCGCATAAAGGACGTACATTTACACTTAAATGTAAGTATTCGGGAAATATATATATATATATATATATATATATATATATATATATATATATATATATATATATATATATATATATATATATATATATATATATATATATATATATATATATATATATATATATATATATATATATATATATATATATATATATATATATATATATATATATATAATTAGGTGTTGAATTTTGTTGGCGTTGGTTAGATCCAGTGACAGGACCGAAAGAGTGTGAGTTCAATACCCGGTTAAGGTAGTGGAGAACTTTCAGAGGGAAATAACTGATATCCATCAAACATGGCACGTGGAACTAGAACAGTCTACCCCAGTGCGTGAAATAAAGGGTTCAGTACGAAATTCCTACCACCTGAAGAAGGCCGGATAAATATGGCGACAAAGATGAGGACAGTAGTCCGAATAGTGTAGTCTCTACTTTGTATTTTATCGAGAATCTAAAACAAAGTCTCAGCTATACTACAATACAGTGGCGGAGAAGTGACGGAAACTGAGATGCTAGTTCAGGACCAATAACATTGCAGATTCTTTTTTTTATTTTGTCGAGAATCTCTTACAAAACATAAGTACGATATGGTTTGGTGTTGCGGAATTGACTAAAACCACGATTCCAGTTTAGGACTGATCACATTGTATATTCTTCTGCACATTTCACTGAGAATCAGTAACGTATCAGACCTGTGTATTTACACTAGTATACTATGTTACTGACGTCTAAAGGTGACTGAAGCAGAGATGCCAGCTCAGGCCTGATAACCTTGCAGATTCTTCTTTGTATTTTATCGACAATCTCTAACGAAGACACAGGTATGCTACGTTCGGGCGGTGGGAAAATACTGAAGCCGAGATGCCAGTTAGGGACCTATAACTGTACAGATTCTTCTTTGTATCTTATCGAGAATTTCTACCAACGAAAACGGATATCTGTGGGGACTGGCGCTTAGAAATTTAGTTTCAAATGAATCTTTGATGCTCATGCGGAGGCTCTTAAACCAGGTTGATTACAACAGAACGAACTTTAAACGTGTTTGTCTGCGCGTGTACAGCCTAGGTGTTAGGTATTACTTTGTCCATTACATTGGCTTTACTGGAATAAATTGATTTCAAGTTCGACATAACGAAGAAAACTTTGATTGGCCTCTTGGGCTTTAGACTGACGGTCGCCCAAAGAAGGATAAAATAATTATGTCTACGAGGCTTAGAAAGAAAGCGTTAGTTAATAATAATAGTAGGTTATTGCGCCGATATTTGTCCAATGAATTCTAACAGAGAATGACGGTTCCAAAGAGACTGGCATTGGATAGAGAAATGGATGAACCCGTCTCTTTGTAACTAACATATGTCTCTTTTATAACTAACATTGAGATTTAACTTTCATAACTGTTGAATCAGTCACTGGAAACAGTTTCTTAAAATTTTTCAGTAACACTATACTGTGCGATGGATAAATTGTCGTCTAAATAATGCAAGATTGAAAATAACACTGACATCTCATTTTAACAGATATATTAACCGATATTACACAAAAAAAATCTTCAAATACTAAAGAGTAAATTCATTTAATAAAATCGCCATTGGCTTCAACCCCGACCTCCAGCTAACTTTGGAATCACAGGTAATTCTTCTGGACGGTCACTTTGTTTAATTGGTAAATGATGCCATAATCCTTGCCTTCAGTGTATCTTTGGCGTTACAAAGAGTTTTATTAATCTCTCGCTCAAATGACCCCCACACACAATGCTTAATAGGTGTATATATATATATATATATATATATATATAGTCAAACCTAGAGAGCCAGACAAACCTACCAAGGTTTCACCTAAGTGGATCGACAGGGAAAGCTGGCGCTGCTCTACTTTTGTACTGAGCACTTTTTTAGTTAGTTGATTACTCGTATCGGGTTTTTTTCTTCGGGCTTTGGACCTGTATGCTGTACGATTATTTTCGACAGACGTTCATGTTCCTAGCTCTTTCTTTTTTTAAAACATTTTTTTCCTTCTAAATCGATTTGATCATTAGCAAATCAAGAAACCGAAGGTTTTCAGAGACGAGGGTAGTTACATATATATATATATATGTGTGTGTGTGTGTGTACAACGCGTTTCGCCTTCGTTCGTCAAGTAGAAGTCTTTAGGTAAGAATTAACAAAAATACGTTTTAGTTATATTAAAACCGTTACTCTTTGCCAGATTTGTGTCTTCCGGTCGGAATGAAAGCGCAAAACGTTTTATCATTATTGTTATCCTGCTAGGATTTTGCTTGTGCATCTTTTCATTAGCTCGCATGTCCTGCGAATACCTCATAAATAATGGACCATTCCGTTCTGATCGCGGCCATAGTTGGGAAAATATTACTAGGTTTCAGTGAGAAAATGAATGAATGAAAGAAAGAAAGATAGAAATGATTAACTGCGCATGCCGATGCCTCATAAATAATGAACTATTTCGTTTGAAGACGTGAAAAGATGGAAATGATATCACATATAAGATTTATTGAATGTTTTGTTATAATGTTGTTCATCATGACGGTCGTCTTCGAGTATAGAATCCAGAGGTTAGCAGTGAATATTTCGAAGACAGTAGGAAATCGTAGTTCAGGTTAGCAGTGGATATCGCAGCAAAGTAGCAGAGCGTAGTACTTCCTTCTGTTCATCTTCGCCTGACAAGTTTGCACTGGTCATTCGGGTAGGGTAAACAAAAATGGCCGCCTTTATACACGACGAATTGAATGATCTACGTCTTCTGATCGATTAACCTTCTATTGGTGGACTATAAAGTGAGTCCAGGCATTTGGACTAACTCACTAGTTATATATATATACACAAAAAACTGTAACATGTTTATGCCGGTAGATGGAAATAAATAAATATACTACTTAATAATTAAACGGAGCGTTTACTGAAATACAAGTATCCACTAAAAATAACGTTTAAAATGATACAAATCTGTCGGATTAATAAAAATCTATTCTAAAAATTATCTCTCTTTCTACATATATATATATATATATATATATATATATATATATATATATATATATATATATAAAAAGAGAGAGAAACTTAGTGAGCCAGACAAACCTACCCAGGTTTCACCTCGTCAGAGAAAGACAAACCTACCCAGTTTTCCTGATGATCCGCCTAGGTGAACCTGGGTAGGTTTGTCTGGCTCACTAGGTTTATCTAGGTCTGCTCTACGGTTGTACTGAGCTCATTTGTTACTTGTTTACTCGTCGGGGTTTTTTCTTTGGGCTTTAAACCTGTATCTGTGCGATTATTTTCGACAGACTTTCATATTTCTAGCTCCTTCTTTTTTTAAAACCTTTTTTACCTCAAGATTGATTTGATTATTGGCAAATCGAAAATTCAAAGGTTTTTCGAAACGAGTATAGTTATCTATCTCTCTCGCTCTCTCTCTCTCTCTCTCTCTCTCTCTATATATATATATATATATATATATATATATATATATATATATATAGAGAGAGAGAGAGAGAGAGAGAGATAGTACTGATATAATATGGTTATCTGTATGTAATTTCCATTATGATATAGATCTAGCGAGAGCTCTAAGTCAAGAGACAGATCAAAATTAGTATTAATTAAATAATATCAAACACTTAAAATCCCATAGGTAATAATCTTTATTTCATGAGATCACTAAAAAACAGCAGCTTTAAATCTTCAAAACCTACAAACACAATGATGGCAAGTCTTGAAGATTGAGAGCTGCTTTGTTTAGAGCTCACATGAAATAAAAATTATTATTTTAAGTGTTTGATATTCTAATTAATGATTATTTATATATATATATATATATATATATATATATATATATATATATATATATATATATATATATATATATATATATACATACATACTAGGACCTTGAATAAATTCTCCATGATTTTACATGAAAAGTAATGTTTAATTTTAAAAAATTTCAAAATTATTTATTAACAAAAAAATGAGGGAAACATGCAATTGAAAGTATTGTCCATCACTAGCCACTACTTTTTCCCATCTTTCTCGCAGCATTTGAATTCCACGCCAGGAAAACAGTACATCTTTTGAGGTTAACCATGATTCGACACCATTTTTTGGTATTTTCATAGGAATGAAATTGCTGCTCAGCCAGGCGATGTACCGTCGACCGTAACAAGTGATTATCGGATGGGCCAATGTCTAGGGAATACGGCGGGTGGGAGAGGACTTCCCATTTAAGCGTTTCCAAGTAGATTTTCACCCGTTTTGCAACATGTGGTTTAAGGTTGTCATTTTGTAAAATTACTTTGTCGTGTCTCTGCTCATATATCGACCTTTTTTTTTCTTCAATGCTCGTCTCAAACGCATAAGTTGTAGTCGACAGTGATCTCTCGTGAAAGTTTCAGTCGGTGTGAGCAGTTTATAATAAATTACACCCAGGTGATCTCACCAGATGCAGAGCAGAAGCTTCGAACAATGGATATTCAGCTTTGCCATATTCACGATATTTGCAGCCGTCGGCCTTCTTCAGATGATTGAACTTTCGAACCGTACCCTTTATTTCGTCCACCGCCGCAGATTGTTATAGTTATGCATACTATGCTTCTTCCAGATATCTCAGTTTTACTTTCAATTATTTCCGTTTTAGTAACTCAACTATCTTTCTTTTTTTTCTTTTTTTTTTTTTTCACCTCTGCTGTGGCCAGGTATTGAACTCACAACTCTTTGGGTCAAGTCACTGGTTTACTTGAACCAACGCTTTCATGGCTCAGTGGATAAACGTCGTGAATATGACAAGAGTTCGAACAATGTATACAGTGCAAATAGGCCATTTTCAATGGGTGTGTGTGTGTAATACGTCAATATATGTGTGTGTGTGTATGTGTATGTGTGTCTATGTGCTATTTCATAATGAAGCACCTATCCTTGCTACCAAAATTGTAATGCATTAAAAATCACAACCCCGATTTGAACGAGGCTGAAATCGTGTTTTAATCATGGGACTTTTTCCACGGTTCTAGTTAAGTCTGTACGAAGCTGAAGTTTGTTTGTTTGTGTGTGTGTGTGCGCGCGCGCGCGTGTGTGTGTGTCGGTGTGTGTCGGTGTGTGTATGTGTGTCGGTGTGGGTCTCTGTGTGTGTGTGTGTGTGTGTTTATGTGTGTGACATTTCATAAGGAAGCGCCTATCTTTGCTTGGTCAACGCTTTACACCAAATTTGCAATGTATTAAAAATCACTTCCTCGATTTGAACGAGGCTGAAATCGTGTTTTAATCACGGGACTTTTTCCACGGTTCTAGTTAAGTCTGTACGAAGCTGTGGTATGGTGTGGTGTGGTGTGGTGTGGTGTGTGTGTGTGTGTGTGTGTGTGTTACGTGTATGTATGCGTGTGTGTGTGCGTGCACGCGCGTGACATTCCATGAGGAAGCATCTATCTTTGCTTGGTCAACGCTTTCCACCAAAATTGCAATGTATTAAAAATCACATCCTCGATTTGAACGAGGCTGAAATCGTGTTTTAATCACGGGACATTCTCCCCGGTTCTAGTTAAGTCTGTACGAATCTGTGGCGTCAGTTTGTCAAAGTTAGTGGTGGAAGTAGAATCGATTTAAAAAAAGAAAATGGCCGAGGTTCTCAACGTCAAGTGGAAAGCGCTCAAGTCTACGGCGTTGATCTGATTCTTTAGAAAAGAGGATTTTGTCATATTTGCTTTGTGCGTTGTTTTTTTTTTCCTTCTATATTGTCTTGTTCTTGGAATGCGTCTGTAAAAACGTAGACTGCTATAGCAGAAGAGTTTGTTGGACTTCTTCTGTGCGGGCTAAAAATATCTACAGAGCAGCGACTAAATTAAGCTTCAAGAAGAGACGTGTCATTGGAACAAAGGCCGCTGGGAAAGAGACAGAGAGAGACAGAGAGATAGAGAAAGTGAGGGAGAGAGATGGAGTAGGGGAATGAGAAGGGAAGAGAAAAAGCAATTGTGAATCAAGATAATGAGGAGAAACTTTCAGCAAATGCTGAGCAAAGAGAATTATAAGGAAAGTTAAAAAGAAAAAAATATGTTTTAATATTTAAAGAAACCTGAGAAAATTCTAAAAAGTTTTTCTTATCGTGACATTTAATTGTTTGAAAAAGAAAAGGAAAAAGAAGGAGTTAGAAATAATTGTACACATAAAAAAAAGACAACACATTTTTTCGTGCGAAATTGATATTTTTTTGTATACAGTTTTAAACCTTTTTTTTTTTTTTACCAATCCCTTCTTTCATTTATTTCAATGAGTCTTTTTACTTTCGTCGCTGCAAATTATATTTAATAGTAGGAGTGATGAGATTACTAAGGTTTTTTTCTTTTTTTTTTTTTACTACTTACATTTTATTCCATACGATATCGCATCAATTTCATATTAAGAGAGCACAAATCACATATAATTATCTATCCCGAACAGGAGATTCATATCTATCTATCTATCTATCTATCTATCTATCTATCTATCTATCTAAGACTGTTCTCTCTCTCTCTCTCTCTCTCTCTCACACACAGACACACACACATATATATATATATATATATATATATATATATATATATATATATATATATATATATATATATATAATGTACTTTCCAGGTACTTCTATCATCTTTATGTGTATATATCTGTCGATTTATCTATATCTTATCTATCTATTTCAGTCTGTTCACACACACAAACACATATATATATATATATATTATATTTGTATGTGTGTGTCTCTCTGTGTGCATGTGCCATTTCATATCTATGTCCAACTTTATCTATGTTAATCTTATTTAACTATATATCTATATCAGTCTTATCTATCTATCTATTTTCACCTTTATCTATCTATGTATCTATCTATCTATCTATCTATCTATCTATCTATCTATCTATCTATCTATCTGTCTATTTATTTCAGTCTGTTCAAAATATAGAGAGGGTGCGATGGATAAACTGACGTCTAAATTATGCAGAAACAAGAATAACATTGACATCCCATTTTAACAAATATATTTACCAAAATTACACAAAAATATATTGACATGCTAAAGAATGAATTCATTCAACGAAAATCGCCATTGACATCAAAATCTCCTACAACTCTTCTGGATTGTCGAATTGTTTAAGTTATTCAATGCTGCTATTCTCCTTGCGTTCAGTTCCCATTTGGCGTTACAAGGAGTTTTTGTTGGTCTTTCCCCCAACATATCAAGAGGCTTACAGTCTGGTGTGTTGGGTGTCCAGATTTAAGGGGTAATATGACCGTAGAAATTGTCTGAGACTCATGACTGGCTATTCCAATTTGTTTGGCATGGTGTCTTCCAACAGCCACCCTCTTGACCCAGGCACTTTCTGTAGCTCTCCAACGTTGAAGGCCCGCCACTAAAAAAAATTGGGGAGTTCATTTCTCATGGGAACAACCAGTGTGAGTTTTCGGAGCTGCCGTACCTTCGTAATCACCATTAGACTCATTCATCTCTTTTCACTTCCTCTGCACTGACCTCAGATTAACCTACAAACACTCTATTGGAGCTTCCGGCATTAATGCCAAGCAGTACAGCATGGCGTTTCTAAATTTCTGACGGAATGAATTGCATCATGGGACTTTTTTTCCTAGCAGACAGTGCCGAACTGACGTTACTATGCTGTGCAGTGGACAAAATAAAAAAAAAAACAAATAAAAATATAATATGGCGACAATCTACACATCAACCCCTATATATATATATATATATATATATATATATATATATATATTATGCATTTATTTACGATATATCTAAGAGAAAATTCGTCTTGTTTATATTAGGTTGGTGCAAAAATAATGACGTAATAATGTCGTTTTTTGACGTATTTTTTCAACGTCAAAAAACGACATTATTACGTCATTATTTTTGCACCAACCTAATATTAGGTTGTCCCAAAAGTTCGTAAACACTTGCAAAAAATTGAAATTTTACTCGCCAAGTAATAACAAAAACAACAAAAATTACTCCTCAAAATAAAGACCATCATTTTCCAAGACTTTCTGCCATCGATCTGCAAGCTTTCGGATCTGGTGAAAGTACCATACAGCCGGCTTCGAATCAAAGAATTCTTGACACGCTTCCTCGACTGCATCAAAAGGAGTCGAAACGGCGGCCCTTCAGAAAGTGTTGCATTGAGCGGAAAAGGCCGTAATCTGATGGATCACAGTCAGGACTGTAGGCTGGATATGGCAGAACCTCAACGCCGTCCAGCTCTTCAAAATTGTCTTTGGTCTTGCTGACGGTGTGTGGCTTGCCATTGTCCTGTTGCATCAAAGCGCGCTTTCGGTTGATCAGAGCCGGGTCCATTTTGGTTCAACTTTTCGTAGACCCGCTCCAGTTGCTGACAGTTAAGTTCGGCACTGATGGCACGACAATTCGGAACTAACTCAAAATGCACGATTCCTTCAAAGTTCCACCAAACGCACAAGGTGACTTTCTTGCCGAATCGATCTTGTTTTGGAACCAACGGTGTCTCTTGCCCTTTCTGAACCCATCGCTTGTCTCAATTGTGCTTGATTGTGTTGCATAAAAATTCAATTTTTCGTAAGTGTTTACGAACTTTTGGGACAACCTAATAGTTAAAATGTATTTGGCTTTTGTAGAAAATGTTATTGTTTTTATCAGTATGCTCAATAATGAGTTTCTTGTATAATGAATTAGTGAATGTGTTTTTACTGAATTCTACGAGGACCTTTAAGTATGTGAGTTTAGGTTTTTGACTAAGTTCAAATGTAAAGTTGACGACAGGGTTTTGAGATTTTCAATTTCTTGTTTGTTTTTCGGTCAAATAAAAATATCATCTTCATAGCGGACATATATTTGGGGTTTAGTAACTTTTTATATATCGTTTTTTTTTTCTACGTGAGATATGCAGTAGTTAAAAAAAGTACTGATCAAGTGGATTTGTCATACTAACACAATTATTTCGGGTACAGATATTGGAATTAACGCAGTAGAGAGGGTTTATGATAACAGGGTACTGTAATAAAGTTTTAGAATACTTGGTCTCATGGAAGGAAGTGAAATGGAATTATTTTTATACACAGAATTAAGGAATATTTCAATGTTTTCATTGACAGGGACATTTGTAAATAAATGTTCGACGCCAATATATATATATATATATATATATATATATATATATATATATATATATATATATAATTTTAAAAAACAATATCATAATATTCATCGAGTGATTGATAGGTTAATACATCTTTAAAGTTTTGTTATCGAAGGGATTTCGCCATTATATATCATTAACTTTACTAATATATTTTGCATGATTGATTCATTGTAGCACACACACACACACACACACACACATATATATATATATATATATATATAGAGAGAGAGAGATAGATAGATAGATAGATAGATAGATAGATAGATAGATAATGGTGACCATACATATGAAAGCCATATATATATATATATATATATATATATATATATATATATATATATATATATATATATATATATATATATATATATATGTCTTTTCATAATATATCGTCACCATTATCTATCTATTTATCTATATCTTTCTCTCTGTCTCTCTCGGTCTGTCTCTCTCGGTCTGTCTCTCTCTGTCTGTCTCTCTCTGTCTCTGTCTCTCTCTCTCTCTCTCTCTCTATATATATATATATATATATATATATATATATATATATATATATATGTGTGTGTGTGTGTGTATGACTTTTCATATCTATGGTCATCATTATCTATCTATCTATCTATCTATCTATCTATGTTCACTTTTATCTATGTATCTACTTTTTATTTTAACCATTTCACCCTAAGCAAGGCGAGAATGTCCTTAGTACACAGGGGTTACTGGGAGTGAAGCTGAGAGAAAAAGACTGGGTTATATAGGAGAGATCGAGAAGAGGATGGAAGTTGAGCTGGGTTCAAGAAGTTTGATAATGACGAATGACTCTGCATTTAAATTTTTGAAGATTGTAGTTATCAGGGTAGGAAGGAAACGGAAGTGAGTGCCGGAAGTCGGAAGTGCGAGAAAAGAAAATGTTGGAGTAAAAGTAGCGGTTACATTTACCTAATTCAATAGTAAATGGGCGTGACCTAGAGGCTAATCTGGTAGCACGCTTAAACACACGTAGTCCGGGCAAAAGGGGATGGAAAACTCGTCCGAGCAGTATCTATCTATCTATCTATCTATCTATCTATCTATCTATCTATATATATATATATATATATATATATATGTTTTTAATTTTTTCCCCCCTCTATACTGTAATGTAATCTATATAAGTCCTACAATATCTATCTATCTATCTATCTATCTATCTATCTATCTATCTATCTATATTAGTTTGTTCAATTTATTTATGTTATATTTGATCATCCGCAATCGGAAACTTTTGACAACATCTTTCTGATCATCAATATCGATCGACCCTTCGTTTTCATTGGGTAGGTTGTGACTGACACATGTGAAGCCTTGTTGATCTATTTTATATAGAAATCTGTTTTGTGATTGGCGTCCAAAGAAAAATCATGACCACATTCCTTCGAGCATTTCCGACATGCAGGAGCTCAACTCAGATCTCCCTTTTTGATTCCCATGTCGACAATGTGTTGATCGATGGAAGTCCTTTACCACTTCATCTTCCCCCATAATAAAAGACGATGCACAAACTCTTGTTTACTTCTCCAGAAATGACCACAAAATCACACACGCCTTTCAATGTTACGTCCGTAAACTTTGGTAGATAGCCAGAGAGATGAAGATAAGAATGGCGGGTGTAAATGACATATGAGCAACAGAGAAAGTAGATAAAGTTGAAAAGTAAAGACGCAGGTTGTCAGATATGGGAAGAAAGAAATAACGATTAAAAATACAGAAATCGACGTATGGGTTGAAAGAAAAAAAGACAATGGGAAAAAAAATCAAAGCTTAGAAAGAAAGAAAAAAGTAAACAATGGAAAACAGAAGCAAATAAAGAAATACAGAATGAATTAAAGAAAGAAAGAAAGAAAACTCAATGGAGAAAGAGAAAAAGGAAGGAACACAATGAAAAAAAAATCAGAACTCAGTAAGAAAGAAACAATAGGAAATCAAAGCAAAGAAAGAAAGAAAGAAAGAAGGAAAGAAATAGAGAAAGAAAGAATGAATGAATGAAAGAAAGAATGAATGAAAGAAAGAAAGAATGAAAGTAAACAATGGGAAATCAAAGCAAAGAAAGAAAGAAAGAAAGAAAAAAAGAAAGAAAAAGTAGAGATAGAATACTCATTGAAAAAAAAAAACAAAGGGAAAAAAGAAAAGGGCCACAATGGTAAAAAAATTAGAGTTCGGAAAGAAAGAAAAAAAGAAAGAAAAAAAAGAAAGAAAGAAAGAATATAAGAGAGAGAGAGAATGAAAGAAAGCTCAATGGAGGAATCAAAAGAAAGACAAGGAAAGACAATGGAAAAGGTCAGTAAGAAAGAAAGAAAGAAAGAAAGAAAGAAAGAAAGAAAGAAAGAAAGAAAGAAAGAAAAAAGAAAGAAAGAAAGAATGTAAGAGAGAGAGAATGAAAGAAAGCTCAATGGAGGAATCAAAAAAAAGACAAGGGAAGACAATGGCAAAAGTTCAGAAAGAAAGAAAGAAAGAAAGAAAGAAAGAATGTAAGAGAGAGAGAATGAAAGAAAGCTCAATGGAGGAATCAAAAAAAAGACAAGGGAAGACAATGGCAAAAGTTCAGAAAGAAAGAAAGAAAGAAAGAAAGAAAGAAAGAAAGAAAGAAAGAAAGAAAGAAAGAATGTAAGAGAGAGAGAGAATTAAAGGAAGCTCAATGGAGGAATCAAAAGAAAGACAAGAGAAGACAATGGAAAAAGGTCAGAAAGAAAGAAAGAAAGAAAGAAAGAAAGAAAGAATGTAAGAGAGAGAGAGAATGAAAGAAAGCTCAATGGAGGAATCAAAAGAAAGACAAGGGAAGACAATGGAAAAAGGTCAGAAAGAAAGAAAGAAAGAAAGAAAGAAAGAAAGAAAGAAAATAACTGGAAATCAAATCATAGGAAAAAGAAAGAAACAAACAATTGGGAAACCAAAGGAAAGACAGAAAGGAACACAATGGACAAAATCAAAGCTCAGTAAGAAAGAAAGGAAGTAAACAATGGGAAATCAAAGCAAAGAAAGAAAGAAAGAAAGAAAGAAAAAAGAAAGAAAGAAAGAAAGAAAGAATGGAAAATCAAATCAAAACAATGAAAGAAAAAAATTAAATAATGGGACATCAAAAAAGAACGATTGAAAGAACGAAAGAAACCAATGAAATGCTAAAGCAAATTCAGTCAGGATGACAATGGAAAAAAACAAAAAAAACAATACTCAGTAAGAAAAAAAAAACAGAAAGAAAGAAACAAATAACGGGACAATAAAACAATGTATGGGGAAAAAAAGACAGAAAAAAGAAAAAGAGCGAATGAATGAATGAAAGAAGGAAAAAAGAATTAAAGAAAGAGGGAACGAAAGAAAGAAAACAAATGGCGAAATCAAAACAACGAAAGAAAGAAAGACAATGAAAAATCAAAACTCTATGACAAAGAAAGAAAGAAACAAACAAAGGTTATTGTGAAATAGATTAGAATTAACCGTAGTGATCTACAAACGTATACCTGCATGTTGATTTTACAAAAAATTGGAAGAAGCAAAATACAGAAAACTTACAGCGACACACACACACACACATACACGGATAATGATTTTCAACATTTCTTTATTTGTAGGTGTAAAAATGTCTGTCTTCTCTCTGGGGAATTGTCAACCTACCTCTGCCTCTGCATTCGTCTCCTAACACAATTTATTTTTTTTTGTAATCTGATTGTTCGTTGGGGTGAAACATTTCAAAGAAACTCAGAGAGATGCGCTGTTTCTACTGTGGCGTCAAATGCATAAAAGAATAAATGGATACAAAAGTTCTCGACTCTTAACAATATAGATGACTACATAAATATATAATCTGTGTCTTTGTATTGATTTAACGTCTGGTAAGATTAACTCAGTGCAATCGAAAATATATTCGATCTGACTTACGCTCCTCTGAGTATATGACATTGGTTACGGAGTCTACCTTGATTCTATAATGATAACGATTTTATATTTATTTAATTCCGTACATCTATGCTCAGAAGAATACGTCAATGATAGAAGGCTACTGCCGACTAAAGTCTCTATTTTTGAACATCTGCTGGTCATCAAAATTAGAATAAAAAATCTAGGCACTTTTATAGATCCAAGGAGTATTTTAACATAGTACGGAGAATGGGACACTGAAAACAGGGCAAAGAAAGATGCCTTTCAAAAGCTAAGCAGAACATTAAGAAACATAGAAAATTAGGTAGAAATTGTTATATAGGAATAAAGTGTCGCTGCCGACACTTGAGTTTGAACATAGAATTCCAGGGAGCAAACACAAGCGATCCCATTATTGAATTAAGTAAACCACGTGACCATAGAGGAAACGCATATATGTAGGAAATAGCTGACGACTTATGGTCGCATTTCTATTCTATCCTCTATTACTTGACGGGTCGCTATTCTCTACTCTATCCACTATACTATGTCTCTATTCAGATCACTATACAGATTACTGTTCGAGCGAGTATTATCGAGCAAGTTCTATTAGTGCGAGTGATATTTGAAGGCGTTTGACACCAGCATTGTTCAATGGTCTTACTATAGTTGTATCTGCGATTACAAAGTCGCTACTACAACGAGTATTACGGAAGTGAAGATTATTCGTTGACATCATAAAAGTAAATGATACTCAGCTTTTGTGCATATACATGTTTGTGTGGACATAATTATATGTATGTGTGTTGCATGCTGCTGTTTTTTAAAGTTATATTTTGCACTGCAGTTTGATTTCTTTAAGAAAATTTAGAACATTATAGGGATTAATGTATTGTTAATTCTTCTATAAATATTTTTTGAGGGTGGGGGTTCACTGTTTGCCTATCTCTGGGACCCTAACAGATCAGGGTGGACCTGGGAATAAACATCAGTTAAGAGATAGTTCCACGCTCCTCAAAACCTCCAATCTCTTGAACGAAGGCTTTTCTACCGGATATAATTTACCGTCATACCCATTATAAAACAGTATAAAGAAGAAGAGAAAAGATTATAAAGAAATGTCTTTTACTTAAAACTGTCAGACATCGGAGGGTGAAACGTAGATGGAGTTTTATCCATGACAATTATTCAAAACGAATTCATGAGAATTTGTTTCCTGTTTCAAAATATACGCGTTTTAGCTTGTTTTTTGAAGATCAGTGAGTCAGTTATGAGCTATGCGTGATACACGCTTAGGTGATATTGTATCTTTCAATACATGACTGATGAGGCAGATTTTTTTCCTGCAGTAGGTTGCCATTTCCTTCTGTGATAGACAAGTTGCCATCTAAGGCTATAGAAGCCGGTCTGTTCTGCTATTTACCCATACCTGGGGGGAGAAGAATAGGATTCATATCTTTCCCAATGGTATTAGCACGCAAGTGAATGTAATGGATTTTACTGGACTTCGAAATCGACTCTCCGAGCCGCTATCCATTACTCCGCCGTGCCATATGATCTTCACACTTGGAAAAAATATGAAGTTAAATGTTGTAGAGATCAGTTATATAAAAAAATCTCATCTTCACGTATCCAAATAAATTAATCTTCATTACTGCTATCAAATCCTAGAATGACTATAGTATATTCTACCAGAAAAAAAGAAACTTATCAATATGTCCATTTGCAAATATGAAACAAGATTACAAACTAACAGCGTCCTGGGTATGACGATAAATTACATTCGGCAGCAAGGTCACTGATCAAGAGGTCTTGAGGAGCGTGGAACCACCTCTTAATTACTTCTGTTCACAGGTCCACCATGACCTAGGGTGGTAACAACTGTTAGGGTCCAACAATGGGCAAATACTTAAAGCCAAAATAGGGGCCAAAACACTATGAAACTGTAAAAATAGGTTTTTATAGTAAAAAATACCAGCAATACATTTATGCAAAAAATATTACCAGCAGCAAAAACAAAAAAAATATCGTCAGCATTAAATAAACAATTGAGGTGGATATGCCATAAAACAAACCAAACAAATGAACATTTTTTTAAAAAACGAGGTCTTATAAGGTTCGTAGTATTTTTTATTCTTTTGTTTTTAAATTATGTCACCTCAAGCAAGGCGATAATTCCACTAAGGCTCAAGAGGTTACAAGGAGGGCAATAGCAAGAGGAGACTTTGGAAAGGAGAAGGGCAATAAAATAACATAACTCGGCAAAACAAATATGGCGATGGACATTTCGTTAACATTTTTTTGAGGATTGTGTGTGGCAGGGAAGCAAGAAAACGAAATAAAAATCACAGACGAAAATTAAGAGAAAAAAAAAACTACTAGAATAAAAGTCACAGGTATCAACTTACCACTCTAGAAGCGCCCTTAAATTCATGCGAGTGAGGTACGAAGAAGGAAAGCCCCATCAGTATAACTGTCATGAAAATATTTATAGAAAAGTCAGAGGCATGTCACTTAACAGTGATGGGAAAGTGATTGAAGTCGATCTTGTAGGACTATTCTAGGAAGGTTACAAGTATTAGCATTTCTGATTAATTCATTTAATTTGTTTTGGTCGTTTTTATGATTAGGACTACTAATATTTGTACTCGTTTTTTTTTTCATATCATCTCATAGAGTAATTTTGTTTTGTTCATAATCATTTGTTGGAGTTCAGATTGGGCATGAACAAAGACACAATATTATCAGCAAAAATTAAAGTTCCTTGTTAATGGCTTATGAAAATAGAAAGTGCTCAGAAGATATTTGTCAGTTTATGTTCAAATTACCCTGGGGGCCCGAAACATTATCTGAATTGCAGAAAATTAAAAAAAAAATTATTAACAGATAATAATAGTTGGTCTTCACCCAAACTTGCATATAGAAAAAAAAAAGTTCTGTTCAAATACCCACACACGCGCGTGCGCACAAACAGTCACACACACACTTAGGCTGTTCGTAAAATAATGTACGATTTCCAAATAAACATTCTGTGTTCTAATATGTTATTATAATTGTTGCACAAAAATATATTACTAATTTCATAATTATTAATGTAACCTTTGTGTTCATTTTGTATCAATCGCTTTCCAAATTTCACCTGAAGCATTATATACTCATCGCCATGAACGTTTAAAAAGAAGAGTTGTGTTTTAATTTTTTTTTTTTTTTTTTTTTTGCATGGTTTTGAGCTTGGTCATAATGCTTCTCAAACTGCTGCCAACATTAACAGAAAAGAGCGTGAAGGATCCACATGTGATCGAAAACTCCAGCGTCGTTTTCTGAAATTCCACAGTTGAGATACGAGTCTTTACAATCAAAGTAGTAGAAGACATTCATTAGTAATTATACAATCATAATATGAAAATACTAACTGAACAAAACATATGACAAAGTGTTAGAAAAATCTCTGAGATAATGGATGTCTACATTTGAAAAATATCGAACCTTCTCAAAACAACTGAGATGAAGATATTCAATAAACGGGTTCCACATAAAATCAGTGAAATTCAAAGAGTTCGACGTTTTGAGATGCGTGTGATGCTTCATCTACGAAATTCGAAAGATCCATTTCTTGAGCGAATAGCGACTTGTGATCGGAAATAGACCTTTTATGACAATCGTAAACGATAGGCACAATGGCTTGATCATAACACACTTTGAAAACTCGACATTACACCAATAGACTTTCTGGCTGTCCATTATTGGCATTATGATTTACAGCTTTCTGAAATCGCTGGTGAAGTTTACTGCAAAATGCTACTGCCACTGGCTAATTGAACAAGTCCAATTCTACTCCACGAAAATGCTTCGACAGATATTGTCAGGATCACAATGCGGAAGTTCAACGGGGTAGCCAAGGCCAGCAGTACATAGGCTAATTTTACATCTTGTGTATGTATGTGGCGACCCCCTTAAAATTATCTTTAAATTCACTTGTTAAAAAGAAAACGCAAGTATATATATATATACATTAAGAAATGGACAAAGTCCGACAATTTATTTATTAAAGACATTTTTTATGTTTAACTCTCTTTTTATCGATACAAGTATTTAAGTAAATGCTCTGTTTATAATAAACAGTATGAAATAACATTTACCGGCCTGAATGTCCGAGAAATTTTCATAGAAAATATTCGTCCTTTGTTTACATTTGATACGCCATGAGCAGTTATGAATGTACGAGATTCATGGAAGATTGAAATTTATAAGCAGTAAATTCGACCTTGCCAACCGAACGATCCTTTGTGGCCGAGCGGTTAGGCACGCCGGGATAAATGGTTCCGTATAGGATGCAGGTTCGAATCCTGTCAAAGGACGAATATTTTCTATGGAAATTTCTCGGAGATTCAGGCCGGTAAATGTTATTTAATACTGTTTATTATAAACAGAGCATTTACTTAAATACTTGTATCTATAAAAAGAACGTTAAACATAAAAAATGTCTTTAATAAATATATATATATATATATATATATATACACACAATTCAAGTAATCCCTGCTGTGCATCAACAGCTTAAGGGTAGAATCTCTGACTGACACCAATCAGCCAGGTTTCGATCTTAGTTAAAGGCAACCGGACGTCTAGCCACACTTATGAGCTGTGATACAACGGAACATTCTGCCTGTAAATGTCTCTCACTCTCTCTCTCTCTCATATATATATATATATATATATAATGTTGCGTATATTATGGTAGTATGTTTCATTAAGTAATTTATACAAGTTTTATCCACTTATTTTTAATAGGATCCTCTCGGAATTATGATAATTTTCTTAGTATCCTTATCAAAGGAAGAAAGAAAATAACCATGACCGTGAATATTCATTTTTTATGCATACATATTTCGTTTTTCACACGTAAAAATTTAATTTTCAGATGAATACATTAATTTTATCTCAGAAAAATGAAGAACAACATTTTTTCTCTTAAAAAAAAGACTCTGATGACATTACTGTCCTAATGTCGAAATTAATCGGAATAAAAATATAAGGATGCTAAAAAACTTCTCCGTAAGTACAAAGGGATCTTATTGAAAATAAAAAGACAAAACTACTAAATATATAGGCAATCGGATGTCTATCCACATTGATGAGCTGGGATACAGCAAAACAGTCTGCCTGTGGATGATAATATACACTACGTGCCAAATTATTATCGAGATAACTTTTTTCTAATATTTCAAAAACCGTACAATCAATTTACACAAAATTTTCAGACACTATTGGCAACACTGACCTGCGCAATCACTTTTCCTACTGATCTGCGCAATGTAAACAAACTGGCGCCATATTTGTTATCAGCACGGTGATTTGAGCGTGTCAAATTATTAGAAAGGTTTAGTAAAATTCCCAGAATTGAGCAAACGAAACGTTTATTAATGTTGCACGTGAATGTTTATGATCAAAAGAAGCTAATAAATAAGATTATCAAACAAATAATAACAGACAGAGCAAAGTCACAGTTATAAAAAAATTAATAGGGAATGTGGTTTCCCTGTTTTGAAATTACTTGAAGAAGTCGATGATCCATAGAATTTGTTAATTGTAGGATGTCATCTGCTGTAATGCCGCGAGATATGTCAAGAATTGCTTCACACAACTCAGCGTTGGTCCTGAATTGTGGTCCGTTGGCGTACAGTCTTAGCTTCATGATGCTCCAAAGGTTTTCGATTCGGTTCAAATCCGGAGAATTTGCTGGCCACTTCATTTTTCGAGGTCTATCGAAGCCTAACTGTTTCAAATATTCAGTAGTCTTGTGAGCAGCATATGAGGGAATGTTATCTTGCATAAAAACAATGGTCCTTCTGAAGGCAACTCTTTGCCTTTTCATCCACAGTTAACATGTTCCTTCATAAACGCTATGTATGCATCAGCAGTCATTTTGACGCCATCTGGTACTCTCCTTTGACCCACTAATGTCTTTTCAATAATACCACCCCAGATAATTATGCCTCCACCGCCTTGTTAGCGTCTCAAACGCTGATGGCGATTCTGTCCGTTCATTACCCAGCCTTTGCACCATCTATCTGGTCCATCAAGTGTTGCTCGA
>OZ010578.1:56801178-56808678 GCA_963932145.1 Acanthosepion lycidas | reverse complement strand
GGGGGACCCTTCCCAATTACTATTTCCCTGATAGCTATAATCTCCAACTATTCAAATGTAATGTCAATCGACATCTCCAGTTACCTTGATCTACACACTACCCTTCCCTTCATCCTTTCTCCCTCACTCCTATCTGCTCTTGCTACAAATCTTCTGCAACCGCCCTGCATCCTAGTGGCTTCATGCCTTGCTCGGGGCGCTAAGCTTAATATATATATATATATATATATATATATATATATATATATATATATATATATATATATATATGTATATATGTGTGTGTGTGTGTGTAATGAAAAACAAACCACTTTAATGTACCATTACGATAATTTATTTCACCTAAATCCTTTTTTAAGGATTCAGGATCATCAGGTAAATCTTCCAACAACGAATTGAGAAAAAAAAGGGATTAGAAATTGGTGGGTAGTGTAATTTTTGTAATTTAATAGAGGGGGTTAAATTACAAAAATTACACTACCCACCAATTTCTAATCCCATTTTTTTTTCTCAATTCGTTGTTGGAAGATTTACCTGATGATCCTGAATCCTTAAAAAAGGATTTAGGTGAAATAAATTATCGTAATGGTACATTAAAGTGGTTTGTTTTTCATTACATATTAGCTCTGTCCTAACATTGAGCTCTCAGGATTTCATCCTCTTTGGATTTACCAATTCGGTTTACCAAGTTCCTTATAACTTAAATATATATATATATATACATATTTATATATGTTTGTGTGTGCGTGTGCGCGCGCGAAGGAAAACCATGCATAGAAATGTTAAATATGAGAACACTATGACAAAAAGTTGTTTATAATTTAAAATCCCAGCGTCTTCTTCATGCGAATGTGTAATCATTTCGACATATTCACATCTAATTATTTATGTCCATAATCAGATGTTCATTACCTCCATACGGCGGTATAACAATACAATCAAATATGGTGATATATCAGAAAGTACCACCGTAAAATTTTTATTAAGTCCACTAAATTCAATTCAGTGGTGGTCATTCCATACTGAATGTTTCAGATGTAATTAATCTTAATAACTGCGTGTTAAGTGACATAACTGACAAACTCATATTTTAATATATATACCAGGCTATATATATATATATATATATATATATATATATATATATCTTTTTGATCTCGAGGAAAGAGGGGAAATTATATTACTTGGTTTCACATTGAAAATGAAAAGGAAAATATAGATGTGGGGGGAGAGAGAGAGAGAGAGAGAGAATCCGACTAAAATGATAAAAACATATACTATTAGGTTGGTGCAAAAATAATGACGTAATAATGTCGTTTTTTGACGTTAAAAATACGTAAAAAAACGACACTATTACGTCATTATTTTTGCACCAACCCAATACATTTTGATCCCAGCCAACAGTCAAATATGTCAAATGACTGCGATAAAAGTAGGTCCGTCAACCGAATTTTTCGCTACCTAAGTTTTCAAATCAAATGTATAAGCATTCTTAAAGGTTTCATATTAGCTTTACTTGAAAGCTAAATGATTAAATTTATTATTTCCATTAAGTAAAATATTCTGGTGTATTTCAGATGCAAATTACATAAATAAGAATGTCAAATAAACTCCATTTTTTTTTAAATTAAAAGCGGAGATTTTCTTAAATTTTAGAAATTTTTAAACAAAACAAATTTATCGATTTTAAAAATCTTCCAAAAGTAAATTAAAGATTTGTGACACGTTATTTGGTTAAAATTAGAAGATTTAAATTTAAATTTATCTGATTTGAAATAAATATTACTGATATCATAAAAAAGTAATATACAAGCGTTTATTAAAAACAGGTTCTGATTTTCTTTGATTTATATAGATAAGATCAGAGTTGATGGCACCTAATATGGATGACAGAACAGACTTACGAATTCTAAGTGAACACATTTTTTCAATTTTAACTACCTAGTATTTTCAGCAATTATGTAATATTTTATTGAATTTAACTTAGGTTTCAAGAAGCTTTATGAAATTTGCATTTTGTCTCTAGGTTCTTACGTTTACTAACTTAAACAAAAAATAATTAATTGAATTATGAACCAAACTAAAATAAATACATAAAATAAAGATATTTAGTGAAATAGCAATGAAGAAAAGTAAAACTTTTTTGATATTTTGAAGGGATGATTTGGAGAGATGTTAATGATGAAACAGGGGTGAACATCACAAGTTAAATAATTGCAGTGCGTCTGGAAAACACTTAAAATCGCATGACCTTTTTAAGAATTATGTAATGTATAGATTCCCATAGGTAGAAATTAGGAACGTTTATTTTTTCACTAAAAATTATTTATAAATATTTTTTTAAAATATTTGACTGTTCTGAGCTTTCCAAATTTTGATACATAAATGTACTTTTCACTTAACGATATCCCCAAAACGCTGTCTTGAAAGCAATGATGAATTTTAAACAATTCTTGAACTTATATGAATTACTATAATTAAATTTTTTTTTAAAAATGAAAAAATTCTGATAAAAATTCATTATTCATCGACAAATTTTATTTCTTCAGACAATAGTGTCCGTAATATAACTTGTTTACAAAATCAATTAAAATCTGTATTAAAATTAAATAATGTCGTAGGTTTATTGCATTTTTTATTTTAAAATTCAGATCAGATTTTCAATGAAACAGATAACTGTTTTACAAAAAAATTGATGATTTACTTTCTCTAACGAGTCATGTTTTTAAGCAATAAAAATATCCCCGTCCTAAAATTTTAATTTATCGAAATTTCATGAAATTAAGTAAATGGATGGTAACATATGCAAAAAAAATAGTTTTTACCAAGATTTTCTAACAAAAAGTTTACAAATAATTTCATTCATTTCTGAATATGTCTTGAAAGTTTCATTAAAATCCAATGATTATTTAAATTTTGCAAGAATTTCCAAATCAATGTGTTATTCATCGGAAAAAAAAAAACGCAAAAAAAAAACTGACCTTTATCTTTGCTCCGCCGTTGAAGTAAGAAAAAAAAAGAAAAGATTTTTAATCAAAATTTACAAGGTGCTACAGAGGAGTAAAAAATTACAAAAAATAATTAAAAAAGCTATTTTTTGTTTTCCTCTAAATAATAACATAAAAATTTTAATGAAAAAACTTTGTTTTTATTGAATTTGGGTTCTTTTGTCATCATGTAATAATGTCTTTTACGCGAGCAAATGGAAGTACCTAGATAAAATTAGCATTGTTCAGACGAAAATGAAAGAAAGAAGAATGAAAGAAGAGAAGGTAGAAGTGGAGAAAGAGAGAATCAGATTAAGCTGTTAAGGACAGATACTGGTCTTTAATCTTATCTAAAAGGCCGAGAAGCGATTATAATTTCTTGCCGTCCCACGCTGGCAAGATGTAAAAAAAGGTCGGTTTCATGTGCGCACAGGTAGATCGAAAATAACCCAGGCCGTCGGTTGCGCGGGAATCGATAATAGACAACAGAAACTGAACTGAAAAATGAAATCTAGTTTATACCTATCGTTGAGAACATATACTACACTTTGATCCCAGCTAAACGGCCGTTTGTTTACTCCCCCCTCCCCCACTGAGTCAGGTTGTGACACAAGGTCAGTTTTTAACATGGGGACCTGAGTGTTTTCACTCGGGCTGCTGGTCCAAGCTAATCTTAGCAGGTCATAGCTTGTCCAAGCTGGTCATAGCTGGTCTAAGCTAGTCATAGCTGGTCTTGGCTTGTCATAGCTGGTCCAGGCCCGAGCCGGTCCAAGCTAGTTGTAGCCGTGATCGAATCTCAGCCAAACGGCCGAGAAGCAATGTATTCACCTGGCACCCGAACTAAGCTTAGGATGCACAAATGGTCAGTTTTTAAACGTGGGGAACCCGAGTACTTCCACTCGGGCCATGGTCAAAATTTACCCAGCCCCCGCTTATGCGCGTTCGGGCACATAGCTTGTCTTAGCTGGTCAATGCAGCTCAGGTCAAAAGGTTTTGAAGCGATGTCTTTACTTGACACCATCTCTATTAGGTTTAGGGTGTGACAAAAGATCAGATGTTTCACGAGGGGAACCCGAAAGTTTCCACTGAGTTCATGGTTAAAATTTGCCCAGCCCTCACTTATGCGGGTTCGATCCCAAAGCTTGTCTTAGTTGGTCATTGCATCTCGGGCCAAAAGGCCGAGAAGCGAAGTCGGCCGCGATAAATGACCCGTTTTTCAGAGGCCCGGTATCGAATGACGGAAACCGAGTAAGCAATCGGCAAAACTCCATGGAGTAAATAAGATAACATCGTCTGCTGAATTGTTCTATAATTATTATTAAAAAAAATTGTTTGTAAGACGGAGATTTGGCTAGGGAAGATAAAAGTGTTTAACGTTTTCTGCTAATATATCATAAATAATTGAATCTTCCGTTTTGATCGCGTGGAAAGAGGGGAGAATACATTACTTTCATCAAGAAAATGAACGAAAGAAAGAAAGAAAGAAAAACTAAGGTAGAAATATTTAATGTCTGTTACAGTGAAATGGAAAAAGCTACTAATTTCAAATCTTTTCATTTCTACCCCCTTACTTCTTAAAATAAGGATCAGCATTCATATTTATGATTGCTATTGCAATATTTTGTTAAATTTGTTAAGCTCAAATAATTAACGATAACGGCCATCACTTTCTTATAAGGTAATCGTTGGCGAAGCAAGAAACAATCGAAGATACATTAATAAATAACGAATGACGAAAATTTTTATAGTAAAATAAAATTTGAAACATGGCATACATTGTCAAAATATATAAAAATAAAAATAAAACAATTTACTATGATTAATCTCATTTCTTGTAAGGAGAAACAGGTTTCCCTTCTCATTTGATTTTGTAAGTTTATTTGATAAAAACATGCAGCTAGGTAATTATAATTATGATTTAATTAAATTAAATTAATTATAGCTTCAATTTTCATCTTTAGATGTTCGGCATTAAATAACCCATAAAGATGCCGCTAAACAAAAACAACCAAATCATACTAACTTGGTGTTAATCTTTTCATTTGTACCCACTTCTTAAAATAACGACCAGAATTCGTATTTATGATAACTATTGCAATATTTTTATAGTTGTTAAGCTCAAATAATTAACGATACGATAGGGGAATTTCTACGAATCTTTTATTGTCGTAGAACTCGCCATAAATTTACTTAATCATTAACTTAAGAATTAAAATCCATCAGAATAATAAAATAGGAAAAAACCGTGACATTTACACCAGTTAAAATTTCTATACATAATTCTTATATAAATGTTTTTGTATTCAAAACCTAAACACAGTAGTTAATAGATTTTAATCTGGCTTTCTCTTTATTGCGTTAAACTGTGGTGAATGCACGGGTTTGCATGTGCTGTAAAATATCCTATAATATATTATTATTTAATATATAGTCATATATATAATATATATATAATATATAATAATCATATAATAATCTATAATCCTAATATAATTCTGCTTGTATCTCCTTTCGTAAATTTTCCCGGCCGCTACATCCTGCCTATACTTCATAAATAATGAACTATTCCATTTTGATCACGTGGACAGAGGGGGAAATACACTACTTGGTTTCAGCAAGAAGAAAGAAAGAAAGAAAGGCGGGAAGATAGAAGTGTTTAACGGCTGTTTCAATGAAATGGAAAAAAAGTTGTTTATTTCAAATCTTTTCATTTGTACCCACTTCTTAAAATAACGACCAGCATTGATATTTATGATTGCTATTGCAATATTTTGTTAAATTTGTTAAGCTCAAATATTTAACGTTGTGATAGGGGAATTTCTACCGTTATTTTATTTTCATAGAACTTATTCGAAAATTAACTTAAAATTTAAATGCGAAAACTGCGAAAATTTCACAGGTCTGTCTGATTACTATTAACAGTGGGTACACCCTTCATCGTCGTTCGGAAACTGAATGACATATTTCCAGCATTTTTGTCAGTATCACCACGAAATTCTCAGAGGTTTGGATAGTTTTAGCTGTTTAAATTTTCAATTCCGCCAACTTTAACATGGTGCCAAGTCTCCCAAATGTTACGTCAGTACTTGTAACCTTCGTTTACAACAATCTCGTCAGCTCTGGTCATTTCTTTTTAAATTTTCGATGTTGTCATGAGTTTGAGGTTTGCGAACAGACACTTCAATGAGTATACGGGTTGGATTTTTATCGCTTATATTCCAATCTTCGTGTTTACATGTGATGGTCTGCCTAAAGCTAAAAATCATCATATTAGAATTATCTGGGTTTTTATCGCCTGTATGCAAAGGGTTACTGAGGCTGAAAGAAACAGAGTGGGAAATAAGACAGTCGGAGTCATTAAAACTGATAACGACGGATAATATTGCATTTGAAACTTCGAATATTGCATTTGAAACTTTGAATATTGCAGTTGACACGAAGAGATTTACAACAAACGATAAGCAATTTCAACAATGAAATGAGACCGAGCCGTAAATGTAGTATTTCGTTTATATTCGTGATGTCGAGTCATCAATGATAAACACTCATCTGAACAATTACCGCGAAACTATTTATGAAATAGTCAAAGGGAAGCCAGGTTTCGGCGATGGGGCAATGATTGAAGCCGAGATGACAGCTCGTGACTTATAACTTTGCAATGTCTTCTCTGGAAGTTGTCAAGAACCTCTAGATATATAACAGAGGTACCAGACCAGATGTGGCAGTAATATTAGAATATTGAATAGTTTTTATAATTTTTTATAATCCCGCCTTGATTTCGTCCAGTTAACTGATGTTTCTGCCACATTTAAGGATTGTATGTGTGTGTGGGGGGTATTACTAACATGATTTGGTTTAATTTATTGTAAATAGATTATATTCATATTGTATATACTCATTGGGGATTTTTTTAATTTGTTGTTTTATCTCCCCTCCCTCCACATACGACGATTTGTACATATGGAGACTATTTAGGTTTTCCATTGAGACAAAGAGGTATTACGGTGGTTGTAGTGAGAGAGTTTAGTAAGAATGTGTTGTTTTAGTGTTAGGAATATTGTTTGTATGCTTGGGTCAGTGCCTGTGGATATCTAAGTTTAAAATTAAGACAGAGGAAGACCCTCATTTTCTCCATCCCTTGTTTTAGGCCGTGTGTCACATTTTCTGTAATTTTCACAGAAATAAATATCGTAATTTTAGATGTGCGGATGAATGGAAGACTTATAAATGTACAAGACGTAAAAATCATCTTGAACGACATAGTTAACCGACTTTGTTATAAATATAAAACGGGAAAATTGTGTAGACATCTTAGCATTAGTTTATAATATTCTATCGCTCTCCAGTGATGCGATGCATGTGTTTTCAATTATACGAAATCATAAGATTATTTTCTTCGGGTCTCTTGGAATCTCTTAAAAACACAATAATGCTATGATGCCTATGGTTACACTACTTCTGCGGAATCGTGGAGTTCCTCTCTTAAGAAATCCTTTGAGAGATACAATAACGT
>OZ010578.1:56741178-56796178 GCA_963932145.1 Acanthosepion lycidas | reverse complement strand
TATCTCCAATTTGTAGTTCATATTTTGGGGTTTTGTCCTGTTAACAACGATACTGTATTCTTAGTCCTGATTACCAGTTCTTTCTACACGCTTTTCTTTTCTACCGTATCTACGAGGTCCTGGGATTTTATTTCTATGTCCGCCATCAACAGTGTGCTGTCTGAGTAACTTGCATTGTTAAGATTATTTTTCTCCTCCTTGTAGTATCTCAAACTCTCTTAGGACAGCCTTGTTGTAGATGCTGAACAAATCCGGTGAGAAGTAGAGCTATCATTCATCAACATAGTCCCTATTTTAACTAAATAAATTATTTAGTATTTTTGAAGTATTCTATTTATTTCATATAGATTGCGTCATTGCATGTGTGACAATAGGTACTTTCTGAGAGTGATAATATAATGCCTCATGTGTTTTTTCTACCTGGAATGTCTCTAATATTTATCATGTTTGAGTCATCTCTTTTACACTGAAAGACTGGATGTTACGATGAAAATGGCGATCATTTCGGAAACGTTTAGGAAAATTTGCTGACTTCATGAAAGGACAGAGTCCAACAATAAAAAAACGAAAAATTCAAAATATTCCTTCTTTTTAAAATTTATATGTAATATACCGATTAAAGTAATCCATTATTTAAACTACTGTATATATTCGCGTATGATGCAAGTTTTGAAGACCTAATTTTCAAGCTAATTTTAAGAGGGTTGCTTTATACACGAGCCATAAAATAAGCGTTTGTACTGCTGGCTCTGGTTACTGTCAACCAAACTATATATCCATTTACAGCAGTCAAATGAGCTTCAAAATTGAGTCTTCAAAAGTCGCATGATGCACGAGTATATACAATTATTTACAGCTGTACAGTTGTCCGCATCATTGTTGCTGTTACCACAACGTTTCGATCGTTGTGAACTCCGGCCTTCATTAGGAGTATATCGATCCGAATAACCTACAGCGAAATGTAAACAAAATACTTTATTTAATCTAGGGAAGTAGACTGTCCATGTCTAGGTATATACCGTCTAGTTCTTATTGTTAGTACTGTTCAGTTACTTTTCTCCCTGTTTCCACTAAATCGAAGTACCCACTGCCCGGCCCAGGTTTTGAACTCACAATTACTATTCACCAAATGCATGCTTTAATGTAATACCACTGCTGCTGCTGCTGCTGCTGTCGGAGACTTGCTGTCATTTATGTATTAGCAGCTCTTAAATCGCATTTATTTCTATTCTAAGTCTACTGAATATGTCCTTATGGAAGTAACCTTACGGACATCTAACCCTCCAGTGTTCATCATTGTCCAGTATTTTTAAAATACAAGTAGATAAAGAGCGGAAACAGGAGTTTAACACAAGGCAATCAAAATAGATACATTCAAATGGAATTAGATAAACCTAAAAAAAACCTTCTAAATTCACCTATCTGTTGTTTTTTTAATTCTGCGCAATATAAAAATAATTTACAAGGAAATGTCATTTACGGTCGTCTGTTAGGAAATATGGCGTATATGACGCACTTATTGATCTGAATGCTCTCATGGATTCAGTTGATATTTTCCACTTCTTTCACCGCAGCTAAGCTTATTAGACAGAAGATATGAAAAAAAAGGAAGAAGGTAGGAAATATGTAGAAAACAGTTAATAAAGACAGGAATAAACGAAACAGTAGATTATGAAGGTCTTATAATGAAAAATTTGATCTCGGAATGTAAATGTAATCCAGATCTCTTGTAAGCGTCTCAAACAAAACAGAAATACTGATTAAAAACGACAATCGATTGTTGTTCAAACGAGGGAAATCTAATCAAACTCTGTGCCATTCACGAACAGGCATTTTCGTGGTCATTTCCGAAGGCCAACATAAGAAAAATGATGAAAGATTCCAGGAGACGAAATTCTCCCCGTCTACGGCGTCGGCATTCCGAAAATGAAGAGAAATTTAGACATGAACTGATGGCCAAATTTCTTTTCGGATTTCTCGAATGAAAGCTGATGATTGTTGCCCGAACGTTAGTCAAATTTGTTTAACGATATATCAACTCCTTATTGGTCATTTAAAACCGAAATTTAAGTTTGGCGGGAGCATTAGTAATTCATTTTACAAAAGGTATTACTGATATATTTTTTTTTTTACAAAAATTTATTGCTGATAATTTTTTTTCTCCAAAATGTATTCCTGGTATTTTTTTTTCCCAAAATATATTGCTGGTACTTTTTTTATTTTTTATAAAAAAAAGTATCGGTGATAGTTTTTTGTATTTTTTAACACAAATATCTTTCTGGTATTTTTTTAAAAAATTATTCCCAAAGATATATTATTAGTAATTTTTTTACTATGAAAATGTATTGTCATTTTTATGGTAAAAATGTTTATATTTTCATTTTGGAGGTTAACAATTTGTCCATAGCTTGGACTCTAAGAGGTGCTACTACTACGGGCCAGGGAGATATGAAAACAACAACAATTAAATGGTTGTTCCACACCCCTCAAAACCTCCCGATCATAAACCTAGTTGCTGGATGTATTTCGTCGTCATACCCAAGACAAGGCACGGACTTAGATCTAAAGTGATGTCATCCACGTATCATAATCTCCCGAGAATACATCAGATGTTAAATGATAACGCCTCGTCGAAATAAGTAGAGATAAATATTAGGAGTCGAAAAACTAACTTGATGCTCACAAAATATAACATTTAATGAACCGCTTTTTAGGAATATTTCTTCTTTTTTTTTAGTTTATAATTTTTGTCTGTCTCAAATAAAGATTCCTTTTCAACATTGCGTAATATTTGCGTTCTTTATGAAGTTCGATCTCATATTCAATAACTTTCGATAAAATCATGCTCATTTTTATTTTAGAAAAATTGTTGACATTGAGGTCATCACCCAGTGGCAACAGTTGTTTTTTTGTTTTGTTTTTTGTTTTGTTTCTTGTTTTGTTTTGTTTTTTTGCTTAAAACAAACATCAGTCCATGTGTGCTGTGTTTTGGGTAAACTATTTATATATGTTGCTCTGTGAAGCATAATGTGTACAAGGTTTATTGGATTATCCTAATGTGTTTGAAAGATGGTCCCTAAGGTTTATGATTCAAATTATTCTACAGGTTATTGAGTAGAAATAATTTTTGATCTGAATACAGTTATTTGTAGCTATTTTATAGTTTTGATTATCTCATTATTTAATATTGATTTTTTTCTTATTAGTTGTTGATTATTATTATGGCATTAACTGGAAAAGAGATATTATAACTGGATGTATAATCTCAGTCATACTAATTTTTCTAGCTGTGAATATGATAGAAGTAGAATGCAGAGGTCCGATCGCTAGATCTAAACGAGGGCAACCTCCGATAGATCTAAACGAGGGCAACCTCCGATAGATCTAAACAAGGGCAACCTCCGATAGATCTAAACGAGGGTAACCTCCGATAAGTGATTATATGGATGACATGACAATAACAACTACGTTTACTATTGGTGTAAGATGGCTGCTAAAGAGGATCGAAAAACACATCTCATGGGCCCAAATGAGTTTCAGTCCCTCGAAATCAAGGTCGCACTTTTTTTTTAAAGGCAAATAATCGGAGAAGGAGCGATTCAGTCAATCCGGAGAATACATTCCAAAAATTAAAGAAAAACCCATAAAAGTCTAGGAAAATGTATTGATCACTCTCTAAAAGACGCGACAAAGATACAGGAAAATAACTATAAGCTAGAAACTTGGTTAAAGATAGTTGATAAGTCCGGCTTACCTAGCCGCTTTAAAGCATGGATCTATCAGCACAACATTCTTCCGAAAATCCTATGTCCATTGATTATCTATGAATTTACAACATTTCAATTACAACATAGGATCAACTCACGATTGCCTAATTGTCTAAGTCTACCGAAATGCCTGACCAGCGCTGGCCTATATGGCAATTCCAACTTCCTTTCAGATGTCTTGTAGAGGAATTTAAAGTCACCAAAGTTAGAACAATAATGCTGTATAAGTTCACCAAAGATCCAAAGTTGGCTCGAGTGTGCATGGGTGTCTGCTCAGGAAGGAGAGCAGAAAATGAATTGCTATTAGGTTGGTGCAAACATAATGTCGTTTTCTCACATATTTTACTATGTGAGAAAACGACATTATTTTTGCACCAAAATAGTACACACTAAGTGCACTAATAGTAGCAGAAGAACAACTTCGAGAAAAAACTTTATTAGGTGACGTAGCTACGAGACGCGCGGTCTTATGGTATTTTCCTATCGTTAGGTTGAACAGGGCTAAAGAAAAAGAAAATGACCTTCTTATACAGGAGGAAATACGCAAGGGTGAAGATGAAAAAAAATGGTGAAAATGGTGGGTCTAAGCCAACAAGGAGCATGGGGATCCATGATTTATAGGAAGATCAAATGGTCAGATATATGGCGTAACAATACCGGTATAAGTTTCCTACTTCAAACCGTATACGACATCCTCCCTAGTCCCCTTAAACTTCATTTATGGTACGAAATGGAATTGTCCTTAAGTACATTGTGCTCGCGTCAAGGGACGGTAAAACACATTCTAAATTGATTTCAAACAGCGCTAAAGGAAGGTCGGTACAGATGACGATATGATCAAATTTTAAAGGATATAGCAGAGGTAGTTAGCATGGCCATCGGATAAAAGAGCGATAGAATTTATTAAAGCTGGTAACGGACTGGGAATTAAGGGCCGATTTACGAACAAGACTAATGTTCCCGGACCACATCGTTCAAACATTACGACGCCCAGATCTAGTGTTCTTCTCAAACAATCTAAATAAAATAATAATAAAGTGGGAATTAACAGTGCCTTGGGAAGAGCATGCAGAAAAGGCCCAATGAACGGAAGAAACGGACGTACAATGTTTCAAAAATAATGAATAGAAAGCAATCTGTCTGCCAATTGAATTGGGGGGAAGAAGTTTTGCTGCAAATTCCTTATGCAAAGCCCTAAATGTATTTGCTTGGTAGGTGCTAACAAAAGGAAGGTCATTTAAGCCATAAATGATACAACAACGAGACAGTTTTGGGATTCAATGCAACAACAAAAATAGTTTATGCAATAACATTCGAAAAGGAAAACAAGAAAGAAGGAAGAAGAGAGGGAAAAAAAGAAAAAAAGGAGAAGAAGAAAAAAGAAAAAAAGAGAAAGGAAGAAAGGAAAAGGGAAAAAAAGAAAAATGTTTAAATAATATAAATTTATAATATATTATAATTTTTAACGTGTAAATAATATGGATATCATTTAAAATGTTTTTGTTTAAATACGTAACTTGAATTGTACAGGAAGAGCCGATAAACATTTCATTTTATTTTGTAAAGTGTGCTACTTGTAAATCTGAATCTGTATAATCAGTTTTTAAGTGCTATGCCCAATGTTATACGTTTCTTTTAAATTATGTACAACCAATAGGTTGCATTTCTTTTCTTTTTTTTTTTTTTTTTGGAGGGGGAGGCTGATCTCCAATTGTTTTAAGTGTTTTTAATCATGATATATATCCTAAGGCTTTTTTTTTACATTTCGTATTTTTTTTTTCTTGTTATTTAAGTATTTATAAGCATATATATATATATTGTAAGGCTGTTCTCCATTCCTTTTATAATTTGCCTATTTTCTCGGTCGTTGTTTCGTATTTTATTACTTGCATTTCATTCGTTTTCATAATTTGTGTAGAGCTTATTCTATAGCTTAGTCTATTTTCTCCATCGTTGTTTCGCATTTTATTATTAGTATTTCATTTGCCTTTATAACTTGTGTATAGGTAAAAAGACACGGCATGTTTTTGGATATTAAAATGAAAAATAATTAGTTGTAAAACTTAATAATAAGTCCTTTTAAAAAACGATAACTGATGCATAATAATGTTAGGAATTAAAAACGAGATAATTAACCTGTAGTAGGGCTGAGGAATAGTTTTTAAATGTTTTAACCGTTATTGAATATAGAAATGGTGTATGGGTACGGTTTTGTTTGGTTTGTTTTGTTTTACGGCATCTCAACCTCAATGGGTCATTTAATGCCGACAACATATTTTTTTCCTGGTACTATTTTTTGTTTTGTCAAAAAGCTATTTCTCGTAATATTTTTCCTCAAAAATGTATAGCTGGTAATATTTTTGAAAAAACCTATAGCTGGTAATATTTTTTTCAGAAACTTATAGCTGGTAATATTATTTTTTTCAAAAACGTATAGCCGGTAACACTATCCTTTCAAAAAAAAAGAAAAAAAAAAGAAAACGTATAGCTGGTAATATTATTTTTTTCAAAAACGAACCGCTGGCAACATTATTTTTTTCAAAAACGTATTATCAGTGGCCTTGCTGTTGGATGTAGTTTATCATCTTACCCAGGACGCGGATGTAGTTTATCGTCATACCCAGGACGGGGGTGGGTACGTGTATGACGATAAACTACTTCCTTTTTGCTATTTGTTTGAGAAGAAAAATATCCATGAAAAAATAGGTGATGTAGTGGAGCAATAGTGCTTGTTGATAGCAGTTTGGTGAAGAATGGATTGGGTGTTTAATGTTGACTGGTCTGTGGAAATTTTTTCCCGATAAGCACTGTTTTGTTTTTTTCTATTTTTAAGTATATTTTTCTTCTTAAACAAATGGAAAAAAGGAAGTGATGTTTCACATACGTCTTGCCTACAAACAGGATTTTTCATAACCATTGTCGATTATCACCTGTCGAAGTGCAGCTGAAATGCACTGAAACCAAGTTGCATCTTTGTAGTGAGTAAAATGATGTTGTCTGTATGATGAAATTATAATAAATAAATAATTATCGCACTACTATCGGTATCGAGCTCTCTTTTAGATTAATGCTGTGAACGTTAGAATTTATATATCACTTTCGTTCTCATCGCGTTGGATATATATATATATATATATATATATATATATATATATATATATATATATATATATATATTACACTGTCCAAATTTCATATTTTGTTATTTTTGTCTGTCGCTGTCATTATCAAGAACAAATATGGTGTCTGGTTTGTAATTACAATTTCTTTGTCTATATGCTGCTATTTTGAAGAAGTTGATGCCATATGTCTGGTGCGATTGCAAAGGGATTATATATTGCGAGAACTCTTCGCTAAATCGAACATGGAAATCCAGAGTGGAACGATTAAAAGCAGCAATTGAAGAAAAACACTCGGAATAGGGAGGCTTGTTACAAGTGGATAGTTTAACGCCAGTACTCAATGAAAAGTGCTGGGAATCGCTTAATGGGAACGCTGAACCAAACAGGCTCGATCAAACGCAGCAATGTTAATTAGCCAATGGGAATGCATATCCCACTTGGACAAATTAAAACCAACAGTCGCAGAAAAGCACCCGGAATTCGCCAATGGAAAGCAGTCGACATCTAACTGGTTAAGAGCAGACGTCACGTCTCTTTGCACACCCGGCAATAAACGTTACATCTTCGCTGGGATGTGCTACTACACCAGAGCTAGCACCTTTGAATTACAAATATATATATATATATATATATATATATATATATATATATATAATTATTTATTTAAAAATATGATTCCAACACGCTGCGTGTTGGAATCATATTTTTAAATAAATAATTATATTTATGCTCTACTTTCGTATCGAGCACTATTTTTTAAAAATAATTACAAAAATACTAAGGAACTTTGGATTATTTACCAAACCAGTTTCTTTCCTATTTTCTACAATATTTTCATATATATATATATATATATATATATATATATATATATATATATATGTGTGTGTGTGTGTGTGTGTATGTATGTATGTATGTATGTATTAGGTTGGTGCAAAAATAATGTCGTTTTTGACGTTAAAAAATACGTCAAAAACCGACATTAGTTTTGCACCAACATAATAGTGAAGAGTATGTTGCATTTATCGTTCATTTATTACTAGACAATAATGTTTGTTTTGATGATTACTTGAAATGATTTTTTTTAAATTTCGGCGGGATTAGACTGAATAGGTAAGCAGTAGAATGAAAACAGAAGCTATGTGGAAACGGAAGTGCTGTCTGCAAATATGTTCACCTTGAAAATAAAAGGCTAAACGTGACTGTATAAATGTAGACACTTTTATAGGCTCCAATTACTGATAAGGTCGGAAAGAACTCTGAAGAGGTTCTCATTTAGCTGAAAGCATAAACAAAAATAGAAAATCAAATGTTCACTTTCTTAGTTCTGCATAATTTGGAATCAAGCCACATTATTGGCTCACCAATTTAGTCTCGTTTTCAGTACGATTTACTCACATGACTCCAGTAATGTACATTGTTTGGGGCAGAGATATGCGAAACACACTTGCCTTTAAATGTGCTGAAATTCACAATAGCATAATGCCCAGGGTTTAAAAATAAGCAATTAGCCAGTGAGACATGGTTATATTAGTTGACCTTTTTTAGTGTTTTTTTTGTAGTAAGCTTCACTTTGCACAAGGCCCTAGGGTCACTCGACGTAGAGTGTTTCATTAAAGGGTAGTTTATATGGATAGGGGGAAAAGATATAACAGTTAACTGTAAACTTGAACAGGTTAAAATTGTAGTGATCGGGAAAAAATCAACTTCGTATTTACTTCTCGCTGATGAAATACGGGGGTAATGTGACTGGTTTGCTACTATGTAAGTGGCATCCTAGACATGAAGGGTAGTCCTGGCGCAACCAAGAAATATAGTTTATCCGAACAGTTTCCATAAGTTAAAAATGCCTTCTGCTTAGTACATGGAGAGGTCTTCTTTTTCTTTCTTTTTTTTCTTTTTCTTCTGATTAAGTAGATATTTTTTAAGTGTCTGATGTTAGGCGCGTGAGGAGGTTTTCTTCCTTTTCTTTCGCAACGAGACATAAACTGAAGATTGAAAATGAAGATCAAAAAATAGCGCCAGCAAGAATACATGAAACTATCTCAACCACAACATAAATGTTCTAAATATTTTCTGATTTTTTGGGAGGTGGGGGTGCGAGCTTGCGTCATACTTTCTTTCCCTAATGCTTAAGAAATAAATAATCTTCTTGGATTTTTTTATCTTCCGTTCTTAATTTGTTATCGGAAATTGTTAGGATTTTTTCGCATTTAGTCCTTCCTTGTTAAAGAATTCGAGAAGTTTGCATGGGTTTACTTTAGAGGATTCCGCCAACGCGAAAATCTTACGAGGCAGGTTTTCTTCGTTCATACACCTTCTAATACAATTCTTTCTCACATGTTTTTGTTTGGATATGCGGGGACATAAACATAATTTATAAACACTCTGTTGATTTTGGCATATATATATATATATATATATATATATATATATATATATATATATATATATATATATATATATATATGAATATGAATTGGGATAAAATACAGATCAAAATCTAACAAAAATAAAGACAAATATGAAATGTTTATCAATCTAACGTGTTTCAGTTTTATTAAAAGTTCATCCGAATATGAGATATGGAGAAAAAGAACAAATTCTGTTATTTTTATTTGTGTTTTGTTTGGTTTTTATTAGTTAATCTGGTTTCACGTTCATCCCACGTGTTACGCACACATGTATACCCGAATTTTTGAAGTGACGGAGCGTCTTTTCGAAGTTCCAAGAAATTAACGGATGCCAAGCTTAATTGAAACTCCACATATAATGCTTTATGCGCGTAAGTGTATAACAATATCAGTTACTATATGTGGGTTTCATATGATAATGTATATTCGTAAGTATGATTATCTAGTTGACATTATCTTGGATGTTTTCTCACACTTTGATTTGGGAACGTTTTCATGTACACAAAGTTTGTTTTAAATTAACATACGTTAGATTCTTTAAGAATGGTTTCGATAAAGGTTGGTCATTTAATATAATGTTTTTGATGTGTATTTATATTTGGCAAAATTTTTATTAGTAATCCCTTGAATTTATATTCACATATGTATATAGTCGACTCTCCCGTCGAATTCGACGTATGAGGGTCAAGCAGATCAGATTCCAGGAAACCGACAGCCCAACAACGGCACATGAGATTTGATTATAGTGGTGAAGGTTTCGTGCAGGACCAGCCACACTTTTTGAAGGGCCGAATACAGAGACCTGATGCACTACATCCCACAAGGTCCCCAAACGACCCTCCGCAGGTTTTGAATTCAGAGTTGTACTTCTCCTAGACCAGTTGCCATCCAAGGCTATAGAACCCAGTCTGTCCTGCTATTTTAGCCATAGCCCGAGGAAGAAGAAGAGGATATATATATATATATATATATATATATATATATATATATATATATATATATATATATATATATATTAAGAAATATACATAATACCTTACATTGATTGCACTAATATGAGTGTCATGCCAATGCAATTATAATTATATTATAGTTATTATCATCATCATCAACAACATTATTATTATTATTATTATTATTTATGTACTTTCTCTGCACGTTTCTCTGTTTGTCTTGGAACACTTCTGCTTTAAACTAACCGCATACATTTACATTTCATGTTCGACGTTACAAAAGTTGTGAACAATCATGAAAACAAATGGTATTTAACATGAAATACTTAGATATCTTTATACACACTCACACACACAACTAATCCGTCCACCCATATATATATATATATATATATATATACACCCACAACTATCTACACTTTAAATCTTCCCACCCTAAACACCTCAAAGAGAACCTTCCCTATTCACAAGCACTTAGACTCAGAAGGATATGTTCCAGCAATGAAGAATTAAATAAACACATTGAAAATCTGGAGCATCAATTCACAACGTGGCTATAAACAACACCTAATCAGGGAACAAATAAATAAAGCAATTTCCACACCTAGAGAAGACACCCTAATGTACAAGATTAAAAATAAATCTAGCCGCATCCCTCTAGTAACCACTTTCAAGCCCACTCTGCCTCCACTATCCCAAATAATCAAACGTCGCTGGGAAATACTACATCTCAAACCAGACCTTAAAAAAACTGTTTAAGGAACCTGGCCTTCTTGCATATCGTAGACCTAAGAACCTAAAAGAAATCATAGGAAGTAACCACATTTCAGGGGACAAGGTAATCCGTAATAAACTAAGAACAAAAACAACAGGATTTTCCCAGCCATGCAACAACAAAAGAAGTTTATGTTGCAACCATATTGAAAACACGAATTCATTCACTAGCTCAGTCACTAAATCTACTTTCAAAATCTACCACGATTCTAACTGTAGAAGTCATAACATAATTTACCTCCTAGAATGCACACTATGCCAGAAACAATATGTAGGAAAATCTGAATGGCCCTTTCACTACAGAATTAACAATTATCGTAAACGAATTTAAGTCGACTCCCCATGAAAAATTATTACCTGTAGAACAACATTTCCGCCTGGAAAAACAAGATTTCAAAACCCATGCCAAATTCACTATAATTGAGAGAATAGAAAAGTTCAGAGCAGATAACATTAAAAAGATTTTAGAGTCCCATGAAAATAAGTGGATACAACAACTAAAAACAAAATATCCAGCCGGGCTAAATCACAAATTTAACAATATATAGATATAACTCAACAAAACAAAACCTACCCATATTTCTCACCCACACAAGACAGACATGCTTACGGAGGTGTGGAGGCCTCACACTTATACACTCACACACACGAATATACACACTTACACACAGCAGCATACTCACTCACTCCCTAATGAGCCAAATGATAACACACACCCACAGCAATACACACGCTTACACATAACATACTCACTCACTCCCTAAGAACCAAATAACACACACACAAAAACTAAACAGAGACACATCCCCTCACCAAGTCCAATAAAACTGTCAAACAAATCATAAAATTCGGAGCAGCATGTATATCCAGCTCTTATCTCAAATAACAACTTAAAAGAGACTGTTTGACCAACACAAAGAAATGTTAAAAGATTCATGTTAAAAAGATAAAAAAATACAAAAAATACAAATGAAAACTACAGACAAAAGTTTTTTTTATTGTTCAATATATATATATATATATATATATATATATATATATATATATATATATATATATATCAGGCGGCTTGACGATTGCGTCTAGCATGAGTGTTGACTTCAATGTTGACTTTTATATTTACATTCGGTCTACCTGAGATATTGAGCACTTTATCCCATAAATATAGCAAACCTTAAAACTATATTTCTTCATATATATACATATATATATATGTGTGTGTGTGCCTGAGCATTAGCACCAGCACCTCTATCACCATATATATATATATATATATATATATATATATATATATATATATGTATGTATGCCTGAGAATTACCACCACCACCATATATATATATATATATATATATATATATATATATATATATATATATATATATATATGCCTGAGCATTACCACCAACAACAACAACGCTAAAGTAATCAATTTCCTGGATGTAACATTTGACCTATCTAATAGACTTCACAAACCAAATACTAAATATATATACAATAAGAGATACATCAACAAATAATCCAACCACCATTCTAGAATATTGAATAACTAATATAAGTAGGTCCAATTTAGACTGTTCACCAACTTTAACAATAAAGATATGTTGAAAGACATAAAAAAGTAATACTTAGACGCACTAGAAAATAGTAACCATAACATTAACCTCGAATTTTTAGTGAATAGCAATAAGGATGCCAACAAATCAAACGTAAAAGCAATATTTTATATTATATGCTTTGACTATCCCTTCAACAAAACCTCAAAAATAATACCGAAAAGATTTGTTTGTATTTAATCAATAAGCTCTGCAGTCATTCCCCAGAACTTAATAAGACCTTCAACAAAAACAACGTCAAAATTAGTTACAGTTGTGATAATGTTGTGACCTTGTTAGGGCCAGAAAAAAAGACACAAGAGAGGAATTGGGTTATAACAAATATATTAACAGAAACAGTAACACTCTCGTTTGTATATAAACAAATACAAACATATACAAACGAGAGTGTTACAGCAAGAATTTTCTGTTCGAATGTCAGAGCTGACTGCTGGAAACTTCCCTCTCAAAAAGGCAGTACCTGCTCCTATTTATATCTGGAAGAGTCCATGCGCGCGTGGGTAAATTACCATTACAGATAACGACATCGACCATTAAACAGCACAACACAACTGCCCCATTCTAAACAAGCACTTCAACATCCTTCAAAATAACTACATCCCCACAACTAATGAGTGCAATTGCAGAAAAAACAAACACTGTGCCTAACACGGTAAATGTATGTCGAAAACGTTAGTTTGTAAAGCTGAAATTAAATGTGACGACGAGTTCAAGTTTTATATCAGCTCTACAGATAACCACTGTACATCCTGCTTCCACCACCACCAAATATTATTAGGCAATATGAAATATAGTAACAGCACCTCCCCTCTTCAATTTTTCTGGAAATTAGAAAGCAAGAATAAAAACCCAATTATCACCTAGTAATTAGGAGCGAAAGCTAATCCCTTCAGCGGAAAAGACAACAAATATAACTTACGTATTTCTGAAAAATTAATAATCCTGAAAAATTAAAAATACAAACAAAAAAAAACAAACTTATCTCTTAAACAAAAGAAGTGAGTTGATCATCACCTGCTTATCTAGAACCAAATTTCAACTCAAACACGTTAACCTATATTAATATACTCTAGCCGGACTCAGCCTTTATATATACTAGTATTGGTATTATTTTTATTAATATATTTACTTTTTGCCTTTTGCTACCATTACTATACAACTATGGTTAATGGTAAACTGCAATGCATTTAACATCTTTACTAATCCATTATTTACAATATCTTATTAAGATATTTAATATATAAATATTATTATTATTATTATTATTATTATTATTATTATTATTATTATTATTATTATCTTCATATTTGTTATTTCTTTGCCTCTACTCATACTGTTACAAACTTGTTTTTTTATCTACTTATTGTTCTCATTCATTTATTTGCCCTATTAATCTACATATTTATAATATTTATAAGCTTCAATTTATTTCTTTACATATTTATATGGTCCAATATCTATACCTCTTATTTCATTTTACTTTATTTTATTTAGCATTATTTTGTACCACAGCGTATTTTATTATTAATATTGATATCACTACTTTTAGATAGTAATATATTAATATTAGGTTGGCGCAAAAATAATGACGTGATACTGTCGTTTTTGACGTTAAAAATACGTCAATAAACGACATTAATACGTCATTATTTTTGCACCAACCTAATAGTATTGTGAATTACTTTATTGATTTTTATGGAAAATAGAGTTACCCGCCCTTGATTTTCTAACGTCTCTCCTCGTTTATTGCTTTTCAGCTTCTCTCACAATTAGAATTTATAATTTTTATTTCCAAACATCTTTTCAATCTCAAATGTTAATCTGGGCTTAAAGTCAAATTCAAAATTAACTACAATTCGGTTTACATAATTTAACAACAATAATATTCCACCGTAACAATAAAGTATATCCCGATGACCAGAAATTTCATTAAACCGGTGTTAACTCAAAACAGAAATATCAGCACTTGACAATTGGTTTGGATTGAAACTCAGACTTGTGCAATCAATGTAAGTTATTATGTATATTTCTTAATATATATTAAATAGCTCTGTTATTTAACATTGAGCACATCTTTTTATACTATAGAGTATTTATATATATATTTGTATACGAAATAAATAATTGTATTTCTGTGTGTGTAACTTATCTAATGAGTCGAGGTGAATGGACGGGGCAGAAAGGGATGGTAAAGAGCCAGATGGTTTTAGCTGCAAATGATAAAAAGTATCATGATACATTAAAGTAGAACAATTCAGAGTACATACTGGCAGAAGAAGGGGCATTAAAAAAACAATATGTACCCTTCCTAAAGAGTTTGTGCTACCTAGAGCTACAAGACAGAGGAAGTTGTGTAGAGCCATCTGATGAGACGGCAAACAATTTAGAGGGTATATTGAAGACAGGAGAAGCAACAGAAAATTGCAATTAACCTTCCGAACAAGTTTAGACTGAAGAGACTTTTCAAAGAGGTATATTTAAGATTCAATCTCTCCTTATATATAAGACAGACAGAAAGTCGTGGAGAGCAATGATCAACCCGATTTTGAATGGACATGGCGCATAAAAAGAACTCATCTAAAGAGGCACTGGAGGGCAGAGAAAAACAATACGTAATCTTCATAAGTTTTTGTTTATCAGATCGAGAACAAAATGGTATATTTATCAGTCAAATATTGCTTAGAGCTACAAGTGACAAGAATTAGTGAAGAGTCGTGATCGCCCAGCCCCTGAGGGGACACGGTATATAAAGAAAAAAAATTGTTAAAGGTATTTTAAGAAGATATCTTTTCATGTTCAAAACACTATTACCGACAATTTGTATTATTTTTTTCAACCTACGGTCTTCCAAATTAGTTCTGAGACCACTAGTTGCAATATTTGGTTACGTTCGGCAATTGGATATACTCACCATATTCTGGTTTATTTTCAACTACAGTTTCTCTCTTGAACTATCTTGATTTGCAAACCCGGATTACCTTAGTACCAATTCCCGAAAATTATTCAAGTGTTTTCACTGTTTGGTGGTACGGTATTGTCACCAATGAAGAACTCATACAGCTCATGAATTATATTCGCTATAACTGGAATCATATTTTTGATCGAATTCACCCTAGAGAAGGCAATAAAGTCACCGAAACACAAAAGGAAAACTTAATGTGGAAGAGTTAAAAACTATAACATAGCTAAGGAGCGAGAACAAAAGAAGAGTAATCATGACAGGAGATAACGATTGAGGCTGTATTTAAATTTTACAGCATAAAATTGGCTGGAAAGCATGGAGATGGAAGGAATTCCCCAAGCGAGAGGGGCAAGCAAAGAAAGAGTAATAACTAACCAGCCCAAAAGCAAATTGATAAGACCTCATCGTCAGTCTAGTACTGCACTTAAATTCAAATAATCTGTGCACAATAGCGAAAAGCACATTCCGAACAATTACAAATGAAAGTATTTATAGAAAAGGTAAAGGTAGGCAAAATTACGGCGGGAAGTTTATTGAAATTACTGAAATCATTTATCTAGATGCTTTACTGAAGAAACAAATATGAACATAACAAACCTCCGTTACTACTGTAAATCATTTAAACGGGTGACAAAAGGTTCTTCTTCAATATTTAGCGAGTTTTAAGGGGAACAAAATCATTTATTCCTCTTTGGTGCACACTGTTAACGGAGCGACAATGTTTACACTGTATACCCAGGAAAAACTGGCGTGGATTAAGCTCAAAATTCGAACACGTGGCTACAGTAGTATCAACTATAAGCACGCATGAACAGAAAGCTGTGAGACAAAACTAAAGTCATGGCGAAAGTGCGGATAATTTCTTTATCTGTAGAAGGTAGACTGTGGATATGTAGAGTGACAATATTCAGTTAATTAATAACAGTTCAACCGAATCATCTGATATGTCGTGACCGAAACAAAGTTTCACCATAGTCAGATACCGAATATATATATATATATATATATATATATATATATATATATATATATATATATACATATATATTCGGTATCTATCTATCTATCTATCTATCTATCTATATATATATTCAGTATCTATCTATCTATCTATCTATATATATATATATATATATATATATAGATACCGAATATATATATATATATATATATATATATATATATATATATATATATATATATATCTTCGGTATCTATCTACATATATATATATATATATATATATATATATATATATATATATATATATATATATATATATGAATATGACGATGATTTTTGCATTGAACAGGTCAAGATTGAAGTGTTTAAGAAAGCAATGCCGTGGGAATCTGTTCGCCACAGTTGCAGTACTGAAGAAAATGCTTTGTGGAACATTTTTGTTAGGTTTGTAGACGATGAGGACTTTGAATAATTGACCATTTCATAAACAGCTAAACCAGACTATTCATCCGCCTTCTCAAGTTATTTCAAGATATAACATAGAATATGGGCATCCTGAAATATGACCCTTACTTTTTCAGACATGTTCGAGTTATTTTAACCTTTTAAAAGGTTCTTGAAAATGGTAATTTTAAAAATTTCAAATATATTGAAGCAACCGAATGTCTAACTACACTGGTGAGCTGTGATACAGCGAAACAGGCCTGTATTTGGATGACCATATTAAAAAAGTTCTTTCATATTCGACCGAGCATTGCTGGTCATTCCAAAACAGTGGCCGTCACCGCTATTAACGCACCGCACTTCATTAATGAATTAAGCACTGTTGGATGTTGCCCTTTGTTTACATTCGTATAAAATACGTTAAAATTTTCTCTCTGATAGCTTTGGGGTAGGATCTCCGACTGGTGCAAAATCGATAGAGTTTCGATCCCGGGTTGAAGCAACTGGTTGCCTAGACACACTTATGAGCTGTGATACAGCAAAACATGCCTGTATTTAGATGACCATATTATATATATATATATATATATAATAAAGAGAAAGAACAGTAAGATATATAATCCGTTACTCTGTTACAAAACAGTGCTCAATACAAATCTACAGAGCATAAATATTATAAATTTACTTATTTAAAAATCTGCTTCCATCGCTACACAGGAATTACCATGTTTCAAAAACAGAAGCTGTAAACTTCAAATTCAATCATACAATTGAATTAAAGTCCTTAGTTCTGTCTCATTTTGAAGTGAATTTTTGAATAACTTATTTTGAAATTTACGGAGTTTTATAAGCACATACATTCATAATATTAGTTTCTATGGATACGGGGAAATCCAATCATTTTAACAATGGGCGGTAGGGTATTCGTTTTCACTCACAACTATCTTTCCAAAACTAGGGTTTGACTTATATGATGGGTATAAATGCAAACCTCTATTCCCGATTTGTAAACAGGTGGGAAAGCACTCTTAGCAATTACTTTACATCACTTTCTATATTTCAAGCAGGTGCCATAAACATATCCTACTAAAACATGTCTGGTAAACATAGTTGGCATGTTAAAAGGAAAATTATTATAAAAGAGTAAAACGAATTCAGTATTCTGTTAAAGCTATAGCAGATATTGTGTCCATCATCTGGTGCATTAAGTGTAAACACTGACCGGACTGTCGTTTAATTCAGACGGCTATTCGGACAACTAGGTATGGTAGGCGTGTCATTTGCGGAAATTGATGATATTAATGACGGTAACATTTTATAGGCGTTGATACTGACTTTATTGTATCGGGAGATCTTACAAATTTTAAATGTTGGCTAAATTATACCATACAATATACGGCACCTACCGGTTACAGGGTTTTTGTCAATACAACACATACAGAAGCCTACCGTATTTTGGGGGTCAACCTATACTGTAGGTATAAGCCTAACCCAGAATTTTGAACTTAATATCTGGAAGTCGACTTGTATGCAAGTTTTACTTGTAAGACACAATTCATAATATATATATATATATATATATATATATATATATATATATATATATATATATATATATATATATATATATATAGGTAACTATACTCGTTTCGAAAAACCCTCGAATTTTTGATTTGCCAATAATCAAATCAATCCGGAGGGAAAAAAAGTTTTAAAAAAAAGAAAGAGCTACAAACATGAAAGTCTGTCGAAAAACATCGCACAGGTACAGGTTCAAAGCCCAAAGAAAAAACCCCGATACGAGTAAACAACTAACTAACAAAAGAGCTCAATACAACCGTAGAGCAGACCTAGATAAACCTAGTGAGCCAGACAAACCTACCCAGGTTTCACCTAAGCGGATCGTCAGGGAAAGCTTTATATGATCAGTGTTCCGTTTAAACATGGTCACGTTGTCGTCACGTGGGCGACCGAAACTTCCGACGTTGACATTATATTAACATTAAAACTGCATAATTGCATATAAAGATTTTTGTTTGTTTTTTCCGTATATTTTTCTTCTATCTATCTATCTATCTATCTATCTATATATCTATCTATATATATATATATATATATATATATATATATATATATATATGTGTGTGTGTGTGTGTGTGTGTGTGTGTGTGAAAAGATTACTTAATTTTTAAATATAAGTTATATCTCGACATCGATGTTTCTTGGTAAAATTAGTCTTCAGGGGTGGTGATTTTAAACAGTATTTCCAATTAAAAAAAAAAGAAGTTTAATACCACAACCCATGAAGACTGTAAATTTAACTAACAAACATCGATATCCGGATAAAACTGATATTCAAAGTTAAGTAATCTTTTCATATAATATCTTTATCGCTCTATTTTTAATATTATTTCAATATTTTTAACATTGAGCAATATATATAAAAATATCTACTGTATCTTAAATCTTTCATACACATGTCTGTGTGGATGGGCGTGTGTGTGTTCATGTGTCTGCATTGTGGTAGCAATCCCTATTTTATACAGGTTTCATTGAAGACCACTGAGAAAGTACTGCAATTAAGATTTTTATCATATTTTTCTCGCTTTCGCATGAGCTATTTCCTTTTTGAGTTATACAGAGTGTAAGAATTGTTCAAATGATCTGTGGAGCCGAGTGCTCACCTCCACAGATCATTTGAAGAATTCTTACAGCCATTATTAGCCATTGTTAATGACGTATTTTTGCTTTTCTAAATACCTAAATTTTTGTTCAGGAATGTTTTCGCTTCCGAAAATGGTCAATACGTTGTGGCCGTGTTCATAATTTATATTATTGAGAGTTTGTTGCTTTTCTTATTTTCAACGCTGCAATGATTTTTTTTTTTTTTTTGCATTTATCCAATTACTAAAAACGGGTTAAAACAGCTTTCAACTATTTAAGTATTCGATATAATTGCGTTCAATATATTCGATATAATCCAACAACCAAGATTAAATTCTAGCAGCAGAGTAATGCATCGAGTTATCGGTGATTCGGTGTTGGATACATTCGACGAACGATGTAGCCACCACATTCACCTAAAAAGAACTAAATCAATATTTATAGGGCATAGTTAAGGGATCTATTCACGCACATGATACTGTGCCTACAATTATCAGAGAGCTGGTGGTAGCTATGGACATAGAGTGGCTGAGCAGCCCACAAGTAATTGTTGAATCGTTGGCATGCTGAATTGCCACAGTTCGACGTGATGAATGGCACCCTGCACGATTTTAGGCACCTCTACCATCTCTACATTGGATTTTAGCACATCACTCCATATCGGTAGGAATATTACCATGTATTTTGAAATTCAGATTTGTATACGTAAGCTTATTATTATTATTATTATTATTATTATTATTATTATTATTATGCACTTTCTCTGCACGTTTCTCTGTTTGTCTTGGAGCACTTCTACTTAAAACTATCCACATGCATTTACATTTCGTGTTCGACGTAACCAAAGCTAAGAAGAATCATGAAAACCAATGTCATTTAACATGAAATACTTAGATATCTTTATACAACCACGCACACGCACACACACATGAACACACACCAAACCCACCCAAAACACGCACACGAAACCTACCCACAGATACACACACACACACACACACACACAAGTACATATATATATATATATATATATATATATATATATATATATATATATATATATATATATATATATAATGTGTGCGTGGGCGAAAGTTAAAAGGAATGTATTTTCAAAAGAAGTTTGCTTAACTACTGCAAGGAGAAAGTAAAGACTTGTCTCCTCTTGCGTTCAAAAATGCTACTCATCAAATGTTTGTTAATCTGTCTGTGTTTCGAGGGCACCGCCCCCACCCATACACGTTGCGTTTTATTTCTATGAAATATTGTTTTTGTCTTGTTTGTTTGAAGACATATCAACTCCTCATGCGTCATTTAATCCTCTTGGAAGCTATGAAATCAGAAATACCATATATGTTATTCTACTTTCTCAGTTGCATACATGGTAGATGATACTCTGCTTTTATGCATATACAGGTTTGTGTGAACAAGGAGCGGCGATACGTGTGTTTTATGTTGCACTTATATTTTGGAATACATTTAAATTTATTTAAGGAATTGTAGGATATCACATGGATTAATGCTATGAAATAATTCTTTCGTGTTGCTTGTGAGGTTGATTTTGTTTAGCGGCATATCAGTCTCTATGGGCTGAAATCTACATATTTTAAAGACAGTTTTATGGCTTCGACTGAATATTTTGAACGCTACAACTACAGAAAATTATAGAAAAGATTATATAGTTATATGCTAGAAATTATATAGTTATATGCTAAAAAAAATTATATAGTTTTATGCTAGTAATTTTTTTTATTTTTTTTATAAAACGTGTTGTTGGTAATTGTACTATAAATAGGTATTGATTGTAATTTTGCTATAAAAATTGTATTTTTTTTATATTAGGTTGGTGCAAAAATAATGTCGTTTTTTGACGTATTTTTAACGCCAAAATTTTTGCACCAACCTAATAGTTTCCAAAGTTCTGTTGTTTATTGGAGTTTCATTATTTACCCATAGCTGGGCCCTATCAGTTGCTACGACCACGGTCCAGTTTGAACCTGGGAACAAAAGCAATTATAAGATGTTTTCACGCTCCCCGAAACCTCCAATCTTCCTATCAGAGGTCTTGCTGCTGGATGTTGTTTATTGTAATAGCCAGGACTAGAGGAAATTTTGGTGAATTGTTTACTCAAAGTATAAAACCGAGTACAGCGCACCTCAGTTAATGCCGATTTCCCATTTTCTCACCTCAGTCTCTCTAATGTTCTGTGAATTAGACTCCTGAAAGTTACGGTTTGGTGGCGTCTTCAATAAAATATACAGGTTACGATAGATAAATTGTCGTCTAAATGACGCAAAAAATGAAAATAACGCTAACATCTCATTTTAACAGATATATTTGCCAAAATAACACAAAAATATCTTGAAATACTAAAAAGTAAATTTATTCAATAAAATCACCATTGGCTTCAACCATGACCTCTTGGCGACTACGGAATCTACCGAAACTCTTATGGAGTATCTCCTTGTTTTAGTCGATGAATGATTCTATAATCCTGGTTTTCAGTTCCTCTTTGCTGTTACAAAGAGTTTTGTTCGTGTCTCGCTCAGCTACATCCCGCACATAATAATCAAGGGGTTGCAGTATGGGAAGTTAGGTTGCCTGATGTAAGGGGTGATGCGGTCGTAGAAATTGTCTGACAGGCATGACTGCTTGTGGAGCATGGTACAGAGTCCTGTTGACGGACATAGGATCTCCTAGCAGCCACTCTGTTGACCCAGGACATCACTACCGCCTCAAGGCACTTGATGGTATGATGCAGAGTCATGTTGCTGCCACAATCTTGACCCTGGACATCACTAGCTCCTCAAGACGCTTGATGTAGGCCACCGTATTAAGTTTGAGGCCCTGTAGGAAAATGAGTGGAGGAAAAAAGTCGCAATCACCTTTGAACACTCCAAACACCTTCGTAATGACCATTAGACTCATCCAGCTATTTCTGAATGATCTGCACTGTTCTCAGATTTATGCCAAAACACTCACAAGAATGTTCGTATTGGAGCTTCCGGCGCGAATGTGAAGCAGTGCAGCATGCCGTTTCCAAAATTCTGGCGAAGTAAATAAATTGCATCGTGTTGCTCTTTTTTTCTCACAGACGGTCGCCAGCTGACTCTACTATACTGTAGAGTCAACAAAATAAATGAAACACTTTTGTAAAAAAACGGATTTCTGTTCAATAACACAAACTCAAATATTATGGATATTTTTTAATCGACTTCCCGCCAGAAGACTAATGCTAAATATTCTATCTATCCCTAGAAACCTTTTTCACAAAACTTGTGTGAAAAATGCTGCTAGCCATAAGGAACAATCGAAGATTTCCTTTTCAGGATATCTCTTCAGTATGGCTTCAAAATTCAAAAGTGGGAATGATAAGTAACAACCAAACCCATATTTACCTAAAATAAATGAGTTTATTCAAAACGTGTACGCGATTCCAATGCATCAAATGCGAGTTTTATTTTTAATCTTTCTGCCATCTAACACCGTCAAACGTGCCTAGCATTTTATTTCTATCCGACTTGCGTTCGTGTGTACATGATCAGAATATTCAGTGAAGACCGCATGTACAGGGTGCGATGGATAAATTGTCGTCTAAACTACGTAAAAATGAAAATAACGCTGACATCTCATTTTAACAGATATGGTTACCAAAATTGCACAAAAATATCTTGAAATACCAAAGGGTAAATTCATTCAATAAAATCTCCACTGGCTTCAAGCACAACCTCTAGACGACTTCAGAATCTGCTGCATCTCTTCTGGATGGTCTCCTTGTTTAAGTTGGTGAATGCTACCGTAATCCTTCTCTTCAGCTCCTATTTGGTTTTACAGAGAATGTCCTTGGTCTCTTGATCACCTGCGACCCACGCATAGTAATCAAGGGGGCTGCAGTCTGGAGAGTTAAGTGGCCAGATATAAGGGATGATATGGTTGCAGAAATTATCTGAGAGCCTTGACTGGGTATGATGCTGAGTCATGTTTCAAGCACAATCTTCACCCTGGACATCACTACCTCATCAAGGCACTTGATGTAGGCCTCTGTTTTGAGTCTGAAACCCGCACCAATAAATTCGGGAGTTCTTTTCTCAGGACGATCAGAGTGAGTTTTCCCAGCTACCGTACCTTTGTAATGCTAATTAAACAAATCCAACTCTTTCTGACAACTCTGCACGGTACTCAGATGACCTCCAAACCATCTGAAATGTCCGTATTGGAGCTTCTTGTGCGAATCCCAAGCGGTTAACATGTCGTTTTTAAATTTCTGGTGAATTGAATCAGGTCGCTCTTTTTCTCACAGACGGTCGCCAGCTGACCCTACTATACTGTACAGCCAACAAAATAAAATAAAATAAAAACAACGCGCATGCGTAAAATTAAAAATATAAAATGGCGACATTTTATACATTGCAGTCTGTACTATTACGAGTGCTGTAATGTTGCTTCAGGGGCTGGTTGCATGTTCAATCCCTACAAAAAATCCTGTGTTATGATCTAAAACACACTTTCAATGGATGAAGTGAACATGACTTCAAAATTAAACCAAATACGATCTCAAAAGAGACATGGCCAGAAAAGTTTCGGTCATTTACTTAAGTCACTAAATTTCTCGCGAAAGAATATAGAACGAAGAAAAATAATGAAAAAAAAAAAAAGATTTGAGACCAAAGATTGAAATCTTAAAATATAGCTATACACATAAAGAGAAAAAAGATTTTTCGCCATCATACATTGTCGACAGGGGATACAGAATCACAAGCAAAAAACTGTGCAAAAGTCAGAAACCACATCACTTGAGGTTTTTCAACAGCAGCAACAGCTAAGACGAATAGCGCATATAACTTGAATAAAAATTAATGACATAATCATGGAGTACTATTGCTATATTTGAGCAGGGATTGCCTAGTGCTCACTGTCGAGCCTGGATTGTGTTCAAAAGCATCTCCGCGTCATTGTGGATGACAAATTATTTCCCACCTTACGAACACTTTCTTGTTGCAAGACACACATTGCTCTATCGCCATTTCCATGGAAAGTGCTCAGACGAAACACATTCCTCAGTTCCACTAGTTCTAAACTTCCCGGCTAACAAACACCATGTTATGTATATTGCAGAGAACCACCCTCATTCCCTCCGTATTTCATTGGTGGGAAGTAAGTTCCACTCGAACAGCTTCTTCCCACAAACCACCAGCTCTGTGGAACAAACTCCCAAGAGGCTGTTTCCCCAATCACTACAATCTAAACCTGTTCACGTCTAGGGTTAACCGATATCTTCTCCATTTATCCACATATTGGATGTGGCATGCCCCTCACAGCTGCATCGCTACTACCATAGGAAGTGCATTCTTGGCTTCGCCAGTTCTAAACTTTACGGCTAGGAATCACCCTGCCATTCACATTGTAGCAAATCATCCTCATTTCCTCCGCATTCCATTGGTGTGAAGTAAGTTCCACTCGAGCACCTTCTTCCTGCGAACGGCTTCTCATTGAAACCGACTCCCAAAAACTACAACCGAATACTTGTTGTAGAGTAGATTTCACAGTGGAGGCTTGTATTTCAATAAGTCGTCCTAAATTAGGTTCGACTTACAAAACGTTAGGAACTTGGAAATAAGTGTTAATGACGCACCAATCTAGTTGTGATGGTTGGTTACTTCAATGTCCGATATCGTCTGACTCGCTCAACACCACTGAGCTGAACTTGCACCTGCTACCACTACTTATTACAATAGAATAGGTACTATAGCAATACTACAATCTTAAGCTATTCAAATCTAGGGAAACCGTTATCTTCAAGTATCTGCATAATCAGCATGCCTCTTACTCTGTAACTCTTTACTTCGAGTGGCTCTCAGGTCTTGTACAGTTTGAAACACACTGTTACAAATGTTCACATGTTGTCATTATACACTACTTAAACGAAAGTGTTAGATAGGAAACCCCTATCAATATTGGAACTTGTGATAAAAGCTACCGGGCATGAGAGACCTATTTACAAGAAACATACATTAAGAGAAAGATTTTTATAAATTTCAACCGACAGAAGTACTGACGTTTCGGTCAGTGAATGCCGAATGTTTCCTTATAAGGAAACATCTAATATTATCCCTATCCTTACGTGTAGCAAACTATACCATGTACTTAATGAGATTTGTGCTAAGAAAAAATTATCGCATGACTTTTATGTTATTTATATTAAGATCCCGTTAAACACCATAATATATGAAAACTGAACCTGCTTTCATTATGCCAGAAGAAATCAAGTATTTATCTCCCTAAAGCAGAAATATTTGATTGAACTAGATGGTGAGGTTCACGAAAGTGTGAAAAAAACAAAAAACAAAAAAACGTGGCATCAAGAATCAATAAAAGGCATTTGGCAATAAAGTGAATTAAGATAACCTTTTCCTGCTGTATTAAATAATCATACTTATTATAAAACCCAGGTTGTGTGTGTGTGTGTGTCTGTTCGTTTATGTATTAGATTGGATTTCCTACATTTTTCAACCGATTTCAGCAAAACTTCACAGGACTACGTAAAATTACCTTGCGGTGGTTCTGACAGCGCCAAAAATTGGAAAAAAACAATTGTTTTTGCACGAAATCAATTTGAAAACACGATTAAGAGGCATTAATAAATGGGGGACAACTCATATCGAGTTATACTTATTAATATCGAGTTATCGAGTTATACTCATTATAAAAGCCAGGTTGGTTGTTTGTGTGTGTGTGTTCGTTTATATATGGGATCGGATTTCCTACATTTTTCAACTGATTTCAACAAAACTTCACTTTTTTTGGCAGCTAGTGTTTCTTATTGTCTTGCACACTTTTTTCTTTATTTTTACATTCAGAATGCTTTAAAAATTCCGTTTAAAAGACAATTGTTTATAATAAAATTCTATTCAATCGGTAGACTCATAACGATTGAAAAAATGTTTTTGTTTGAGTTTGGGTTTGACCAATTCGTAAAAAAAAAACCAACAACAACAACAAAAAAAAAAAGCTAATTAAGGCATGCGTGTCCGTCAATCGTAAACAATAATCTTTGTCTATTTTATTTTTCAGTCTTTATGATGGTCGATACTTGATCTATCTCTTACTGTTACATCCCCGGGCAACGCCGGGATCTCCTGCTAGTAAATAAATAAAATAATAATACAGCATTTTTTCTCACACCAGAATATTTCATTTGGCGTTGACAATTTTACAATAGCTAGAATATTCGAGATCAAAGTCAATCTCAAAAATTCAAAGATCTTCCGCTCAAGCAACACCAGAAGTCACCATCAGCGTCGACGGACAACCGGTAGAAATCGTCGATGAATTTGTCTACCTTGGAAGCATCATCTCGAATAATGTCGCCTGCAAAAGAGAACAACAGGATCAAAACTACGCACAGAACGCTCTCACCCTGGCTCTTCATCAATTATAGCCTCACCATAAAAAAGAAAATCATGTTCTTCCGGGCCCTGGTCCTCTCCACTCTTCCATACGCTTGTGAAACCTAGACTTTGTATTGTCGTGACATCAAGTGTTCTATCCAGGTGTCATAGCTTCTAATCCTGGGAGTATATAGTTAATCTAAAAACAGATGAAAAATTACCAGATGACAGCAGAATTATGTAGAAATAAGCCCACTCACATGAGAAAAAAAAAGTGAATTGTTCTGCGTCGATTTCAAAGTAAAACCAATGGCAGCTAACCTCAGAACCGCTGCCTACAGACGTAAGCTGCATATGTTAATTTACTCACCTTATTTTCTTTCTCTCTGAACAAATTTACATTAACAAACATCGTATTACTTATCCACCAACACTCTTTCTTTTTCACACATAAGTGTATATATGATTATTTTCTAAGCGTAGCTTAGATGCGGCACAAGGACAAAAATATGGAGCACCTAGTGCGAATCGAACTCACTTTTCAGTCATAACCGGCCGAGCGAGACAAGCTTGCTAACCATTACACCACCCCGAGGTGTCAAAACATATTCGATATTATATCTGTACACACAGTGATTTTCCAAGCGTAGCTTAGATGTGGCAAAAGGACGAAAGTATGGAGCGCCTAGTGAGGATCGAACTCACTTTTCAGTCATAACTGACGTAGCGAGACAAGCTTGCTAACCATTACACTACGCCGGGGTGCCAAAAAGCATATGACATTATATCTGTACACACAATGATTATCAAAGCGTACCTTAGATGTGGCATAAGGTCGAAAGTCCGGTGCACCCAGTGAGGATCGAACTAGCTACTCAGTCGTAATTGTTCTAGTGAGACAAGCTTGCTAGCCTTAACACCGCCTCGAGGAGCCCAGATGTGAATATATGTATAACGTTTTGAATTGAGCTAAAACATTTTTGTTTTGTTATTGACTTATATATAACTTCGTTTTTTCGTCCATTCTTGATGTTACGAGAAAATACAAACTTTGTGCGAAATTCTTTAAATAGACTCAAGATAAATATAATATTTTTGTATCTCTAAATATTAATGTCTGTCCCCTACATGCCGGAAATTAATGCATGAAAATACACTTACTTAATCTACGGCCATAACGTCTGTTCCTATCCGAATATTGGATTCAAGCAACGTTGAACTTGGTCAGTGCGTAGATAGGTGACCACTTGCAAATATCCGATGCTGTAAGTTTGAATGTGCGGGTGGTGTAATTAATAACAGCTTGGAATTGGAAATTGGAGAGCCGAGTTAAAATTCCAAGTTCCTTATGTTAACACACGCAAATACCCTTGAGAAAGGGATCAATTCACATCTTCTTCTCCCGGCTATGGGTTAAATGTTAGGAACTGTATCTTGAAAACATTATTATCTCATAAAAAGGTATATTCTTATAATCTAAAAATAATTTATGGCATTAAACATACTGAAAAGGTTGATAAGCCGTAAAACTCATTACAATTAAACAGAGGACAAAACACGTCGGTAAAGAAAAAACTTAATTTTGTTTTTATTCATATTGTCTTTTTACATATATTGCTTTCTTTATTTATATTGTCTTTTATGTATAAATAAAATAAATCTTAAAGAGCCAGGAAACCGTATCTTATTTATTTACCCCCCGCCCCGCTTGACTCTACGTTTACCTGTCTACTTGCTTGTTTTTTTTTTTTCTTTGGACTAAAGATTTAAGGCACTGGACGATTTGTTCGCCCTGTTCTAATGTTTTGAGTTCTTATTTTTTTCCAAATATTTTTTTCTCAGGTACCGAATTGTTTTGGCATATCTACTATCCGATGTTTTTTTTTTTTTTCAACATGAGGATTACTATTAGTAGGCTTATATATATATATATATATATATATATATATATATATATATATATATATATATATATATATATATATATTCAAAATATGATTCCATCGCTACATAAGAGTTCTCATGTTTCAAAAACAAAAGCTTCAAAACAGTTCTATTTCATCCTGAAGCGAATTTCGGAATTCCGAAAGTCGCTTGAAGATGAAAAGGAGCTGTTTTTTTAGCTTTTTTTTGAAACATGAGAACTCTTATGTAGCGATGGAAACATATTTTGAATATATATATATAAGCCTACTAATAGAAATCCTCATTTTTTTAACTTTTGTTTTTGAAATTTGAGAACTCTTATGTAGCGATGGAATCATATTTTTTTTAAAATAATTATAATTTAGGCTCTTCTTGTGTATTGAGTACTGTTATTTAAACATAATGACAAAAATACTAAAGAACTTTCGATTATTAACCTAACGGTTCTTTCCTATTTTTCTATATTTGCACACACACACACACACACAGACACACACACACACACACACATATATATATATATATATATATATATATATATATATATATATATATATATATATATATATATGCATATATATATACACATGTAACTTAACCCATGATTAGGTTAATATATACTTATATATACATATGAGTGTGTGTGTGTGTGTGTATTTATATATATATATATATATATATATATATATATATATATATATATATATATATATATATATATATGGTTGGATAGCCAACCATATATGTTAGCTCTATCTCTGATATTGAGCGCTTTCTAATAAGTAACGCGCATATAATATATAAATAATTATACACACACACACACACACACACATATATATATATATATATATTTATTTATATTTATATACACACACTTTTCACATATATATATATATATATATATATATATATATATATATATATATATATATGGGGGGTATGCGTCTGTGTGTACGTGTGCGTGCATGTGTCGTTATGCATGTATGTGTACCATTTTAAAATAGTGTTAATTCATTTACTTGAATATATATTCTTTATTTTCTACAACTAACAAAAAAATACAAAATACAAAATTAAAGGTCATTCAAGAAGATAAATTCAAAATTTAAGACCCAAAATCAAATCGGAACTGATTTTGACTTGCCTGGGAATTCTTCACGCGAACCACTTTTATTTTCTTTGATACGTGGCAAAATCGATGTAAGTCCTGGATCAGAATCCACTCACAGCGGTTTAGAGTACGGATCAATGTTTCTCCTAAACCAGGGACTTCGCTTCGTTGATGGGTTAATCTTCGGTTACTACGGTTAAAATTTTTTAAGGTCAATTGTTGATCAATTCTCGATGCTTCGCCATCATTCGCATATTCGCTTTTTGGCACAAATCTTATTAAGAGATCTGACTTGGAAAAGCCAAGCCACACGCTTGTTCAATCGGATTCCTAAAGTATTTGCGGATTATATATATATACTGAACACATCGGTTCCAAAATATGTACAAATATGCTATTAGGAATTTAAAATTAACGTCTCTACAGGAAAGATGCGAAAGATAGTACATACTATTAACCTGAAAATTGGTATAGATGCCTACATAAAAACAAAAGCAATTATTAATTTAATTACTGAATAAGCTCTTTGCGAATTCCACGGCTATAAAATAACATATTGCAGCATGAAATATTTCATCTTAACAAATTTAATGAAATATTGCAATAAAAAAATTAGCATGAATGCAGGTTATTATTAGGTTGGCGCAAACATAATGTCGTTTTCTCACATATGTTACTATCTGAGAAAACGATATCATTTTTGCACCAACCTAATACTTAAAGAAGTAAGAGGGTACAAATAAAACATTGAAAACTGACAATGTTTTGCATTTCACTGAGAGGGACACCTCGACGTGGTCTAATGGCTAGACAGCTGGTCTCTCTAAAATAATTACGATCCTCACTAGCTGACCCAAAATTTCGGCTTTTTGTCACATCTGGTCTACGCTTAGAAAATCAACTTATATGAGAGCGTTATTGCATCTTCTATCTCACCCATTCTTCTTTTCTTTCTTATTATGCATGTATTCTTCAGTAAAACCAGACAGCATCTCCGATATACGATGGTCGGCTGAAAAGTACATAGGCTGACCACGATATAAATGTAAGTATAGACCTCTGTTGGTAGACTAAAATACAACCAAGTGTACTTAGATAACCGACCAGCAATTCTTCCTTTATGTCTTCCTGTTTGCCTGCGATCAATACGGAATTGTTCATTAATTATCTGAAGCAATGCCATGGCGTGACTAACGCGCGAAATGAATAATAATCAGAATTTGAACAAGATATTTATTTGTGCATATGTGCGTGTCCGGTTGCGCGGAGGTGTATGGGTTTAATTAAATAACCACGATCATTTGAAACTCAACATCGAAATAAGGCACGTTATAAGATATAAAGTAAGATTTTAACAAACAAATCCAATAAATATACAATAAATACTTCTCAACAGATGTGCCAACTTTGTCGACGACAACTTCAAGTCTCTCAGGAATAGTTCGAATCGAATTTTTACACATTCCTGATATTATCGAAGCTCTCGAAGCTTCAATGCAATTCTTTGAATCTTGATGTGTTTCTGGTGTTTTATTGTAAATCGCATACTTGATAGCTAACGCTCTAATCTTTTCATATTCTATTCTTTATTGCTGCATGCAGCCCGCCTAACGCTATTTCAGTGGCGTTAACACTTTTATCCCCGCTTATAGACATCTGCTTTCTAATCTGAATCAGACATTAAGTGAGCTGGAAATGGTTTAGTGTGTACTGCGGACGAGTCATTTCTACAAAGTCCTGGGTATGACGATAAACTACATCCGTCAGGAAGGCTTCAGATTGAGAGATCGGAGGCATGGAGGAACGTGGAGCCACCTCTGAATTGCTGTTGTTCTCAGGTCCTCTGTGAACCTGTATTACCTGTTCGGGACACGGCTATGGGAAAATAGTGAACTCAAAAATAAAAACAAAACACAATGAAAATATAAAAATACATATTTATAGTAAAATGGACAGTATACATATTTATAATAATTTGACACACAATAAATATTCATAGTAAAATGACCAACAATAATTTTTATTACAAAATGACCAAAAATGCATATTTATAGCAAAATGGCAAACAATACATTTTATCTGTACTTGAAGGCATGTATTAACGTTCAAGATATATTTTGTTGAAGATACAAAATTGCGTTAAAAATATGTAGTTTTCGGCATAATATGACCAATTGACGTTGACATGCCGCTAAACAAAATCAACCAACCATATCTACCAAACTAGACAGTGCGAGCGACAGGCGAATAAAGATTTCCAATTAATTTTTTTTTTTTAGATATAAACTATTTCAGGGCCATGTTGAGACTATCTCTACTAAACATAAGGACATGATGCCTTATTCATTCTAAAGCCAGTCATCTATGGCATAACAAGTCTTCCCGGTATGCAAGGGTACGGTGCCATATTTGGATATAATAATGATCCTAGAAAATATTATTTGAACATTCGTCGTATGATATGACTTCATATGTCCTATTTATGGCTTATTGTGAGACTATCTATTCTAAACATGAAACATGATGTATTATTCATTCTAAGGCCAGTCATCAATTGCATAACAAATCTGTGCCAGGAACCAGTACCACATTTGTGCCATATAATTTTTTAATTACGATCCGAGAAAATATTATTTGAACGTTCGCAGAATTATAACAGAAAAATATAAAAGTGAAAAATTTCTATGGGTTATTTAATGCCGAAATCTAAATATTTTGTACACGATTTTCAACTACAGATATTTTGAACGCAATTGTATGTCTACAACTATAAATTAAATGTGTATATATATATATATATATATATATATATATATATATATATATATATATATATATATATATACACATACATACACACATTATATATATATATATATATATAATGTGTGTATGTATGTATGTATATATATATATATATATATATATATATATATATATACACACATACATACACACATTTATTCAGACATCACTAAATTAAAACACGTTACCTTTGGACTCTACAATCACAAGAGATGCTCAAAATGATTTCCTTTAGCTTCCAGACTTTTATTAATACGGGAATTAATCCTTCGGCTACGTTAGTCAACGAGTCAAGTGGGATTGCTGGACATGGATTTTCAATTTCGTATGGCCGCCTGTGAAGTCGATTTTTTTTTTTGCGATAGACAACAAGCTTTAGGACTTGTTGATGCTACAGACATGAGGTTAATGCCATCTGTCGAGAAAATATCGTACTAAAATAAAACTACGTAAGAGAAGTATTTATTTTCCTGAAGTGTTTACATATTTTTGGCGGATTCTGTATATATATATATATATATATATATATATATATATATATATATATATATATATATATATATATATATAAAACCTTTTAAACCATAAATCCAAAATTTTGAGTCCTTGCATTCATATGAATTTTATTAATTGAGACTGGAAAAATATAATTTCAAACCCCAATGTTATATTTACAAAGTTTCTGTTTTTCTTCACTGCCCACCTCTCTCTCTTTCTCTCCCTCTCTCTCTCTCTCTCTCTCTCTCTCTCTTACATTTACGTTACATTTATTTTTTTTTCTTTTCATCTTCTTTTTCTTTATACATTTACGATACGCCTGCTTTTCTCTTCTTCTCTTCACCTTTCTTCTTTTCCTTCTTCCTTCACCACACTCTCCTCTATTCTATTACACTTAACGCCATGTATTTGATCGTCGTACGTTTGCTTATTTATTTTTTAAAATAATGATCTAGCGTTCTTTAAATAAGAAGCGTTAGGTAGTCAGTTGATAGAAAATCGCCCGATGAGACAGCAAGGTCGAAACCAATGTCGTTTATTCAAGTGACCTCCTGATTTTAAAGTATATATATATATATATATATATGTATATATATATATATATATATATATATATATATATATATTTCACAAAGTCCAACAATTACTTTAAGACATTTTTATGTTAAACATTGTTTTTATAGATACAAATATTTAAGTAAATGCTCTGTTTATAATAAACAGTATTAAACAACATTTACGGGCCTGAATGTCCGAGAAATCTTCATAGAAAATATTCGTCCTCCGACAGTGAAAATATTTGTATAGAAGAGTAAACATATTATTGGCTTTGCAAACGTTTTAGTTCTAAGAGTGCTAATGAATATTCATCAGGTTAATGGAAATGTCATGAAGTGATACAATTCAATGTCTGATAAACGAAAGAGTGTAGGTGGTGTTATATATATATATATATATATATATATATATATATATATATATATATGCAAATAGATGTTTTTTCACTTTAGATAACAATTTTTATAGACAAAAAATTATTTATCAAGTGGATGTTTTGGCTTGTCTACTTTTGTAGTTTCTGCATTATGGTCCCCTCAAAAATATTTCACAACAAAATTCTGTTCATTTCAGATAGATAGATGGTTCTCTACGAATATGTATCCTCAAGGCATAATACTCCCTCCAGAGAACGAATTGCGTCGACGAAGATAAGTTTTCCTTTTGCCTTTATTCATATATATGTGTGTGTGTGCTTGTGTGTGTTTGCGTGCTTGTGTTTGTGCGTCTGCGTGCTTGTGTGTGTGTGTGTGCGTGGCCTGGTGATTGCATTTAGCATGAAACAGTCTGTCGCCTCTGAGTGTTGATTCAATGTTCACTTTTATATTTACATACTCTCTATCTCTGATTTGAACACTTTATTTCATAAATATAGCATATCTTAAAACTATATTTCTTCATATATATATATATATATATATATATATATATATATATATAAACAAAGGGGAAACTTATCTTAACTGAAGCGTTAACCAAAAAAATGTGAGGATTTTATTTTGCAGCGAGTATCTAACAAAACTATAAATGCTGTGAGTTTTTTAAAACGTTTTAAATTTCAGAGACGCTCATAAATATTTATCTGATTTACTGGATAATCGGCATGAACTATGAAACGAAAGTGAGTAAATAATGTTCAAGTTGATTTTTATTTTATTTTATTTGAATGGGAAGGGTAATTATTTTCTAAGTCTTTCCGACAGACGAAACGTTGCAAACCGCTCGTTAGTCTATCGCCATTTCTATGGAAAGAATTCAGACTAACTATATATCTTAGTCCCAATAGGTCTAATTCTTCACGTCTAACCCCCACCATGACACGGACATTATAGCGAACCACCCTCGTTCCTTTCGTATTCCGTTGGTGAGATGTATATTCCAATCGATCAGCTTCTTCCCACTAACTGCCGCTTGGTGGAATCGTTTCCAAGAGGTTGCATTAACTATAATCTAGAGTGAAACCTTTTGCTTCCCAACATATCCTCTATAATCTGATCCACTTATACTGAAATCCTCTACTTCAACTAGCTCTTTGTGCTCTTACACGATGAAAATCGATGTAAAAATGAAATCAGATTATAAATGATAGAAAATATAATCGTTTATCAAAAGATAGATAAGACACTTAAATATTTTATGTATGGGGATGTACATCCAAACGTTTTTTTTTTTCTTCAGATGAATTGATTAGCAGACATTTCTTTTCACAATGAAGATATTGGTAACAATTTGATTAATCTCATTAATTGATTATTACTGGGTATGAAGATCTTCATTCGGTAGCAAGGCCTCTGATCGGGACATTAGAAGATTTGAGGAGCAACTTAATTTCTGTTGTTCCCACGTCCACCCTGACTCGGGTTGGCACCACCTGTTAGAGTCCAGTCTATGGGCAAATAGGTGACATCTCAGCAAACCAAAACAAAACCCTATGAAGGTATAAAAAAACGCTTTTATATTGAAAATAAAAATTACCAAAAATACATTAATGAACGTGAAAAAACATATTCATGAGATTAATCTGCACAATATCCCACAATTTCTTCAAGAAATCAAACTATATATATATATATATATATATATATATCCAAAATATAATTTCAACAAAAAAAGAACGTAAAGCATATATCGTCGCCTCTAGTAACTATTCCCACACAAACATGTATGAGCACAGAGGCTGAGTATCATCTACTATGTATTCAGTTGTGAAAGCAGAATAACATATATCATATTTCTATTACCTAAACGCTTCCAAGAAAATTAAAAATCTGCATTAAATGACCCATAAAGGAATCGATATGCCGTTAAACAAGCAAATCAGCGAATCAATAAAAAGCGCTAGTATCATCTACTTTGGTATTTACCCCTCACCTCGCGATGACGAGACGTGAGACACGGTCGTTTTGACGTGGGGCACCAGTTCACGTAAGCTTAGGCCATGACCCCAAATTGCCCAGCCCTAGCAACCATAGGTCGCGCTGGCATCGGCTTTAATACCGTTCCTTCTCTTTAGTCCAATGAGGTGGTTACTGCCACGGGCAGCTGTTTCCTGGAACCGGACACTTTCCAATATTTTTCAGTTGCGCTCTCTCCGCACACAGAGACGTAACTGATTTGCACTCTGCTCGAAGACAGAGACGCAACCGATTAATGTAAACAGTATGAGTAGGACAAGTACGATTGTGTATCATTTACCATGTATTCACTTGTGAAAGCAGAATAGCCTATATCATTTATTTTCTACTTCAAAGCTCCCAAGAAAATTAAATTTCAGCATCATATGACCCGTAAGCATCTGATAAGCCGTTAAATAAAGAAATTAAATATTAGGTTGTTGCAAAAATAATGACGTAATAATGTCGTTTTTTGACGTTAGAAAACACGTCAAAAACGACATTATCACGTCATTATTTTTGCACCAACCTAATATAAATCATGAATTGACCTAGTTATATGAACCAGAGGGTTTTCCTTCGAGCTGAGACGAAAAATTGATTCAGAGTTTTATTCCGTTTAAATAATTTCAGAAAATCCCTGTGGAAACGAATGTCGTAATCATGTTTCCCAAGTCATATTTATTAATCTTCACTTTGACACAAGGATACACGTGGACAATCCTTCTTTCAAAAGATCAAATTTTAACTGCCTTGGACATTAGCATACTAAATATACCATTTTTAACGACGTTGAGTTTCTACCTATGCACAGTGGAGTAACGGGTAGCGGTTCAGATTGAGGAATCGGAGAGCCGTGTTCGAATTCCAGTCGAATCCAATACATTCGCTTCCGTGCTAATACTATGAATCCTTTTCTTCTCTCCAGCAGCTATGGGTAAATAGCAGGGGATTTTACCACAGAAAGAAATGGCAACCTACTGCGGGGAAAAAATCAGCCTCGTCAGTCATGTATCGAAAAATACATGATCACATAACTGACTGACCTTGTACTGATGAGTCATTTGAAACAATCGCAAATATGTAGTTAATAAACACATAATATCAGAGGAGCTTATATATATATATATATATATATATATATTAATTAATTAATTATGATGTGCTCCAGTGTTTAAAGAACTGGTCTGGCTGGGGAGCTTTACTGAGGAGTACAGTTTTACGACCACTTCACTATAAGTCATCAGTTCCCAACAAAGTTAAGCAACGTCGAGTCTGGTCATTATCTCGATGGGTGACAGATGAATACCAGGTGTTGGTGTAAGTTTGGATGTGCGGCTGGTGTAATGGATAATGGCTAGGAAATGTTAATCAGAGAACACAGTTTCAATTCCATTTGCGTTCTTTACATCTCGTGCAAATACTCTTGGAAAACGTAAGAATCAACTTATTCTTACCCCAAATATGTCCCAATAAGTAAAACTTGTATAACTAAAAGATTATTATATCTCCACCTCCTAAAAAAAATTCTTCAATCTAAAAATATTTTATGGCTTTAAATAACCTGCAAAGAGTTGATAATCCGTAGAAAACGAATCAATCAAGATTAAGGATCGCATTTGATCCTGACTGAATTCTCCATAATTTTTGCCTTGTGCCAAACTGAGGTAATCTTAGTATATATATATATATATATATATATATATATATATATATATATATATATATATATATATATATATATATATATATATATTACGAAATGGACAAAGTCCGACAATTTATTTATGAAAGACATTTTTATGTTTAACGTTATAGATACAAGTATTTAAGTAAATGCTCTGTTTATGATAAACAGTATTAAATAACATTTACCGGCATGATACACCATGAGCAGTTATGAATATTCGAGATCCATGGAAGATTGAGTTTATAAGCAGTAAATTCGACCCTGTCTACCGAACGCTTCTTTGTAGCCTAACGGTAAGGCACGTCAGCGTATATGACGGTTCCGTATAGGATGCAGGTTCGAATCCTGTCAAAGAACGAATATTTTCTATGAAAATTTCTCGGACATTCAGACTGGTAAATGTTATTTAATACTGTTTATTATAAACAGAGCATTTACTTAAATACTTGTATCTATAACGTTAAACATATATATATATATATTATGAAATGGGCAAAGAACGACAATTATTTTAATAAATTTTTTATGTTTATACGTTCTTTTTATATTGTATTCCCAATTGAATAAAGCCTCCTTAAAGTCTACACCTGTATACTTTTGTCATTACAGTTGCTATAATATTACAAGCAGGTTGCCAAATAAATAAAGTTTAAGATTTTAAAAGTTGTGATTTTAGAAGATATTACATTTTATAGATGTCTGATTCGCTTTCGAGTAACGGTGGAGTGATAGATAGAAGCACGGATTGATGAATCGGAGAGACGATTTCGAATCAAAGTTGAGTCAATTACATTCACTTACGTGTAAATATCCTTTTGTCAAGGCATGAATCTAACTCTTCTATAACAGCTAGGCGTAAATAACAGGACAGACTGGGCCTAATAGCTATGGTTGGCAAACAGTCTAGGAGAAAGAAAAACTGAATTAAAAAAACAGCATGCTCTACGGCTGTCGATCAAGGGTTAGGAGAAGAGAAAGTTAAGTCTCCCAGGTATGTCACGCGTTGTTTTCCCTTGTCTCTCTTTCCCTCTATTCGACTTGTGAGTATCAGTTTCTCCAGGTCCTCCTTTCTCATTATGTGTCCCAGAAATTTCAGCTGCCTCTTCCTGATGTTAAGTATAAGATTCCTCCTTGTTTGCATCCTAAGATTTCATTGTTGATCACACGCTCGGTCCATGATATCCTTAGCATCCTTCTGTAGAACCATATATCCGCCGCCTCGATTCTCTTCTTCCTCTTCGAGGAAATCGTCCAACATTGGCTGTCGTAAAGAAGGTCAGATGTCACGTACAAAAAGTAAATTCCGCTAGTCTCTTGTGTCTGGGTCAGCTTTACAATCAAGAGCTATTTTTTCTGAATGACAAACGGAATTTTATATGCTATCAGATTCTTTCATTTAAACCTTAGCGACAAATTAATAGTAAACCTTTCAAACATGTTCTTTCCGTTTCACAAAATGCGGGCGAACATTCGTAGAATCCGGTAGGGCTAAGCCACTCACGGTGTTTATTCCCAAGTATATTTTATCAGCCGTTGGAGGTAAATCGATTCTGTAAATTCAGCGTAGATGTTTTAAGGTCACTGCCAGCCAAACTTTGATCTGTGCATCGATCACACTCGCTGTGTCTTCTGCTTGCTAATTGATGGCAGGATAACCTTTGGATAAAAGTTATAAAATGGATTTAGTTTGCAATAAGCATATGGTTCAGGGGGAATAGCAAAGGTTTTTCGCTCAAATTAGACCATCTCGAGGCTCTTCAGATATCTTCTAAGAGTAAACTAAAATAGGCACTCATATAGATAGAGAGAGAGAGAGAGAGAAACACACACAGATGGGTGGACATAAATACATTAACATAGATAGATAGATAGATAGATAGATAGATAGATCCGAATAGACATAGTTATTAACTGGATGATATAAACATATATTGATAGATTCATACGAATATATATATATATATATATAATGTGTGACAGACGAAAGATAGATACTTAGCTAGATATGAAGGCAAATATATATATATATATATATATATATATATATATATATAATTCATGTTTATACGTTCATTTTATAGATACATATATCTAAGTAAATGTTCTGCTTATAATAAACAGTATTAACGACATTTACCTGCCTGAATGTCCGAGAAATTTTAATAGAAAATAAGCGTCCTCCGACAGGAATCGAACTTGTATCCTATACGGAAAAGTCATATAGCCTGACGTGCTTTACCGATTGAGCCACAGAGGAGCGTTTCGGATAGCAAGGTCGATATTACTGTTTTAAACTAGAATTCTCCATGATTTTCTCTCATACATTCATATCTGCACGATGCGTATCCAAATGTAAACAAATGACGTCATACATTTTGAAATGGACAAAGTCCAACAATTATTTTAAAACATTTTTTATGTTTATACGTTCTTCTTATAGATGTCTTAAAATAATTGTCGGACTCTGTCCATTTCATATTGTGTGACGTCCTTTTATAGTCCCAGTAAACAAAAAATATCTCTCTCAAAGAGGAGGGTAACCAAACAATTGGAAACCATTCTTGATTATTCATAACACCAAATTAGCGTCAAGCCATGGTTCCTTAACTTATTCCTGGCGTTGCAACTTGGCGGGTTTCGGGGTTTACACGGCCATCGAATGCAAACATTAGCATCCAAATAGCTATCAAGATTTTACAGGGAATTTCGCCCTAAAGAATACTGAACTGTTACCTGACATCTGTCCTTCTTTGCGGCAGCGAATGATGGATGATTTCTTTAAAGATGAAAAAGAGACTCGAGGCGACGGAGATGTGGTGCTACAGAAGGATGCTAAGGATATCATGGACCGAGCGTGTGAGCAACGATGAGGATTAGAGAGGGGGAAAACAAGGAAGAAGCTTATACTTAACATCGGAAAGAGGCAGCTGAAGTTTCTGGGACACATAATGAGGAAAGAGTGTCTGGAAAATCTGATACTCACGAGTCGAATCAAGGGAAAGACTGACAAGGGAAAGCCGGGAGTGACATACCTGGCGAGCTTGAGCAGATGAATGACAGAACGTAGTCTGGGAGAGGAAGCAGAATGAAGGAACTTGCTGAGGGCTACAATGGATAGAGGGAGGTTGAGAATATAGTGGGTGAGCCAATTTGTATTGGTTATAAATAGAAATAAAAACAGACCCTCTACAATTTTTACAATATCAAATGTAACAAAGACAAAAACAAGAGAAATAATCAACTAGAAAAAATTATGAATCTGTTCAACAATAAATATTTTTTATAAACACAACAAATACATAATATATAGTGCAAAAGTTGATAAACACAACAGAGTTCTTTGGTGTGTGTGTGTTAATGAAAGAATTTGAGTTACTGTGCTGTATGTGTGAAAATGAGAAGGTGTAGTTAGCTATATTTGTTTTGATAGGAAAATTAAACAGTTGTTTTTGTTTTTGTATTAAATAGAAAAAAGTATTGTTCTTGACTCACTGATTGTTATAGAGTTATCGCTCATTAACCAGGGATTCTTCTTGTGGAATAGAATATTTTGTGGGAGTGAGTGTTAAGCCTGGAAATGATTGACAAGGTTTGTTGTTGTATTGAAGATAAAGTTCGGCTCCTTTGCCGTGTTGATTTCCAATGAAGTCAAGTGAATTGGTTCAATATTTTAAGTGCCCACTGACCAAGTCGCTTCGAAGTTTCGTTTTTATTAGTTCTCTTGGTCACGTGGTGAGGCTCGTGAACATGTTTACATTTTATGGCGTCAACTAGAGGTCAAAATTTGGGTCGGTACCTTCGGACGTAGTTGACGACACCTAATTAATATTTTACAACCAATCAAAATACATCAGTTGTTATATTTGGTTGGGAGCCTCTATGTGTTTAACTTGTACAAAATTTAAGATTAAAAAAAATGTAGGAATCTGATTCTACAAGAACCATGATCACGTACGTCCTGAAGAGATGGCACATAAAAAGAGAGATGATCACCCTGTACAAGATGCAGGTTTCACTCGTAGTGGAGGGTTGATTCACGTATTTTTTTTTTTTTCGATAGAACTCAATTAAATATTCTTGTATTATTTTCCTGTGATTTAACTGACTTAAAAATATATAACAGGACATTTTTATGGTAACGCTACTCAAGAGGGAATAAAAAGTCGAAGCTCTCAATTCAAAGCCAGTAGCTGCTCTCGTCCAGGAAGACTTAGTCCTCTGATGCCGTCAAAGAAATACCATTCCACGCTATCAGCCTCTGAATGTGCATTTTTCCAGCCTCCTTCATACATATGTATTCGCTCCATATATCGCATAGTGTATACTCTAGTTATGAATTGTTCGGGGGTCAGTGCAACTAAATATCAGTCACTCTAAAACATCATCTGGCATTCACTGCCATGTCTTCACATAAGACTGAAATTTTATTTTCAATTTTTCAGTTTTCGTTTCAGTATTGTTATTGTTATGGCCAATCGTATATTCTCTCTGCAACGTTCCGTATGAGCACTTTGTATGAAAATCTTCAAGGAAATCCGAGCGAATTTCATATACAAGGTTAGATGGTTAAAATGACGACATTTTATATTTTTAATATCGCTCAGGAGTGTTGATTATTTGGCTTTGTTGACTGCACAGTACAGTAGGATCGGTCGATGCAATTCACTTCATCAGAAATTTGGAAACAGTATGCTGTACTGCTTGGCATTGGCACTAGAAGCACCAATATGAACATTTCAGATTGTTTAAATGAGTCTAACGGTAATTAAAAAGGTACGGTAGCTCGGAAAACTCACTCTGATCGTTCTGGGAAGAAAAGAACTCTCGAATTTGTTGGTGGGAGCCTTAGACTCAAAATAGAGACCAACATCAAGTGCCTTGAGGAGGTAGTGATGTCCTGGGTCAAGATTGTGGCTGCCGGAAGACCCTATGTCTGACAACAGGACACACCATCATACCACTTAAGCCGGAGAACCCAATCATGGCTGTCAGTCAATTTCTGCAAACACATCGTCCCTTACATCTGGCCAACTAACTCTCCAGTCTGCAACCGCCTGGAAACAGGAATTAGCATTATAACACACAAGCAGGAGAAACTAGATTGCAACCCCATTGATTTTTATGTATGGATCAGAGTGGAGCGAGAGACTAACAAAAATCCTTTTAACACCATGAATTAATGTAAGGCAAACATTATGACAGCATTCATCAGCTTGAACAAGGAGTCTGTCCAGAAGAGTTGCAGGAGATTCCGAACTCGTCTCGAGGGCGTGGTTGAAGCCAATGACGATTTTATTGAATGACTTTACTCTTTATTATTTTAATATATTTTTGTGTAATTTTCTTAAATATATCTGTTAATTGGAAGTCAGTGTTATTTTCATTTTTGCACAATTTGGACGACAATTTATCCATCACACTTTGTAATTTGCAGAGGCATGTTTCTGAATTTATAAAAAGTTATGGTTAGCCAAATATAACCAAAATGGTTAGTCAAATCAAGAAAAATGCAGACATAACCTTTGTTGAATTTTGAGTGACGATATAAGGGATGAATTATTGCATAGCAGATCAGAACATTACGTCATCGTTTTTAAGCGAATTCGTCAGTAGAACCATATTTGTGTTTCTTCAGGCCTCTTTTTCATCGGTCAGGAAATTTTCCATCATTCACCGTCTCATTGGGATAATACATAGATGCGCAGCACTCTTCACGTTGTTTCCAAGGAACATTCAACTAGTGTTATTTTTTGAAATTTTTAAACGGCAATTATAACCGTACTGAAACCAGTTGCTACGATTTCAATATATCCGTGTACGCCATTGCTTATGCATTGAACCTGCTCAGGACGAAGAATTTTATTCTTGCAGCATCTTTGCAGACTTAGGCCTGCTTCTGAAATATCAATGTTTCCGAAGCATGCTTTGCAGTGCCTTTCCCACGCACGATAAGTTTCAAGCCCAAATTCTGATCCACTTTTAATAATGTGGACTATAACTTAGTATGGAAAACTTTAGCGTCTTGCTAGGTGAAAAAAACAATGATTTGGAAAGTCTTGCAAAAATCAAATAACTGTTAGATTTTAACGAAACTTTCAGGACTCAGTCACAAATGAATTAAATTATTTTTTAACTATTTCTCTTTTAGAAAATCTTGTGTAAAATCCTTTTTTTATCTGTTAGCATCCACTTATTTAATTTTATGAAATATTAGTTATAAGCACAAGTCCTTGAAGAATTTAAATCATCATTTGCTTTTTTTGTAAAACAGCACCATCAGTGACCAAAAATCTGCTCTGAATCGTAAAATAAAAATAGATTACAACTAAGACATAATTTAAGAAGAAAAGCTTTTAATTGTTTTTTATGAATAAAATATATTACGAATATTATAGTTTTTAGAAAATAAAACAATTTCGATGAATAATGACCTTTTTTCATTTCTTTTATAATAATTTATAAATATGTTATATACCGTACCTATGAACACTGATGTGTATATCACAACCCTCATAAATACGCTGGACACTAATGTAAGTGGGGGTAATATGCTAAGTAGTTAACCACTAGCAGTGGTTTACCTACTTCATGCCGCTGGCGAGTATTGTATTTTGTTGATGTTATAACGATTACCATTTCATTTACAACATCCGTTTTGGTTATTCCTCATTCAGTAACTGTTTCTAGGTTACAACATAATGTTTTCCGTATCTTAATTCTTGATTAATTTGTAACGATGAGGTGCTATTTTTATTACCTTAAGATTATATTTACTAATCAATTTAATCTTGTTCAGGCGTATTAATCTAAGCTTACTACAATTCACCAAGTATTTTAAAAATAATGTAAAAAGAAATGTTGCCTTTGAATGAAGGTGCTGATTTTTATAAATACGGACTTTCGTACACGACATCGTCCGTGAGGTTTGTTTGCGTGTTGTTGTTGTTGTATTTGAAACACGTTTATAACTCCTGGTAGAATATTAAAAGGTCCAACTACAAAAAAATAGCGGATTGAATTAAGTCGAAGTGAAGATAAAGAAGACGAACAAGACCGATATATATATATATATATATATATATATATATATATATATATATATAAACAAATATATGTATTAACAACAAATTACAAAGGATAGAGAGTTTGTTTTTTGTGTGTGAATATTTTTCTTTGTTCTTTGTTGAATGTTCGTATTTTGGTGAATGTTCGTACCTAAGTGTATGTGTGTATATTGTTCAAAGCGTCTTCTCACAAGTGGGAGACGCTATCTCCTAAGAGAGCTTACATTAAGGTCGCTGAAATGAAGAAATGAAAAAGAGGATTTACCTCACCTCCACGCAAGGTGGGATGCGACACGAAGCCTGAAGGAAAAAGAGCTCGAGACAAGAAGTCGCCCATTATTTATAGTATGGGGAGAGAGACTCCTATTGACAATTAGGGAACAAGCGGAAACTATAGTTAATTTAATTTTTTTTTTTAAATTTATTTTAATTAATTTTCTAATAGTTCTGTTGTATACCCATTTCGTTCTGGAGCACTCTTGTTCGACTCGGTCGATTCCACAACAAAGAGGCATTTTTCTGGGTTTTTTTTTTTATTTTATTTTATTTTATTTGTTTACGTCGGAGACAAATGAAACAGCAACAAAAGGGAATTTTATAAAACACATCGACGTGTACAGCTTTTAACTAGACAGTTGGGTCGCTCTAGCCCCCCACTGGGGAGCAAGTTCCCCGAGACACGAAATAGCCACGTCTAATGTGTATGACGTGTAAAAACTTAACTCCCTGAAAACACTTTCTAACTCTAACATTCTCACGTTCCGCTCAGCCAATAAAAATCGAGATCCATATTTTATGTCTACCAGCTGAACCCAAAAGATTTAGAATACACTGCCACTAAAATATAATAGTCTGAAACAGTTTTTAACAGTTCCTCAACATTTATCTTGGCAAGCAAGTGTATAAATCTAAAGTACTTAGCATTCGAACATTTAGAACATATTACTAAATTGTTAAAATTACTGGGAAGTTACTATTTAAGGAGCTCACGTTATGTTCTTCAAGTAATTTTCACTGTCATGTCTCCCGTAGGAAAAAATCCCAAACATATGTTTTATTTAAATAAAGTTTCAGAGTTGTATATTCTATTTACGAAATATTTTGTAATAACGGGAATCTTGTTGCGTTGGCAGATTGGAAAATATGGTATATTTTTAGCAATTTTAACCATATAAAATATAATTCTAATCAATTTTAATTCGGTTTGAAATACAACCAAATATTTTGTTTACCGGAAATATTTAATTTAAACGATTAACTTTAAATTAAAACTAAAATAACAGCTTCAAGTGTGAATTTTCATTTGAAAAAATGCGTTTTAAACTTTAGGAATCGCTTTCTTTGGAGGTACCTACACTAAAATATTCAATGTGATTTCGAGATCAAGCGATCTCCAAATAGTGTGCGCGTGTGTGTGTTTCGAAGAGAGAAACTTTTACAACAATGTCCTTTTATAATTAATATTCACAAAGCTGGTAATAAAAACCAAGTAATTTTTTAGGAAGCAATATTACTAATATAACCTATTGGCGTCTAATTCCACCGATCCCCATACACACGGTATTGTCGTTGAAGTTACTCCAGGGTACGTAAAATAGTTGTGTGACATCATTCCTTCGTTTCATACCTGTGTAATAAGAAAATGAACAAAAAAAATATTCAATTTCTTTTTTTCTGCTTAAAGAACAGCGCTACAAAAAAAATGTCTTATTTTCACTTTTCTCGTTAGAGGAAATTCTCTCGTTTCGCCATTTGTTTTTATTTTCATTTCCTTCTTTTGATATGGAAATTTTGAAATGCTACAAACCTGTCCAAAATGGCATTTCTAAATAAGTCATATTATTTAACTGAAAATTGCTTTGATTTAGTCCAAAGGATAGGCGTATGTGAAAGGTAAAAAAAAAATGTCTATTGTATTTATTTTTTCACCTTCAAATGTGATACTTCCAATGGTTATATGATCTTTTGCTAAAGAAATTGAAAAACAAAGGTGGGGGGGGCGCATAAGAAATTACCTCACATCTCCCTGCAAGAATGATATCAGACCCAAAATGGATTAATGCTACCACATTTGGGCAGCCTTAATCGATTTTAAAAATGATCATCTCACCTTGCGGATGTTGAAGAGTTTTCCGCTCTTCAACCTTTTCCCACAAAAGTTACACAAACAGCAAACACCTTCACAGGTAGGACTGACCATGACACGTGTGCTAAGTCGAATCACCGCCATTTCTATCTTATTCCATTAGTAAAACATAAGTCCCTCTTAGGTTCTTCGCCAGAAATGTTATAATGCTTAACGGATCCTCGTGAGGATTTTGCATGATCCCTACAATCTTTGAATTTTTTTCGACATAATTCTCGATTACGAAGATCGTCGTGATTAACGTGGCAGATCTGGACGAGAAAAAGTTGGCTTAAAAGGCAAAATAGAAACTGACTTAATCACAATGGATTTTATAAAGGAGGTATTTAAAGCACATCGATTCTAATGACGGTTTCTCCTGCAAAAGAGGAAGCACTTTCGAATCCTGTCGGAAGGCGCATTTTTCTCTGAGATTTCTCGAATGTTCAAGTCGGTAGACTAAATAAAAGAGCGTTTAAAACATAAAGGTAGCCTCTACCCAAATATGGATATCCACTGAATGTAAACTTTATATATATATATATATATATATATATATATATATATATATATATATATATATAAGAGTAGAATGGAGATCAACGTGTTTTAGTGGACTCAGCAATTTTCAATCTGCTTGTCTGAATCATATTCAAGAAACGAGAGCAAGATCTAAAAGGTCAGCTAATCTAACAGTGATCTCATCTCACAATCCTCACACTTGCTCCATATGTGTCCTCCTTTGTAAATCACTAGTGGGTCTTAAATGCCACAACGGCATATGAGATTATAGTGGTGAAGGGCCGAATTCAGAGACCTGGTGCACTAAGTGCCACAAGGTCCCCAAACGACCCTCCGCAGGTTTTGAATTCGGAGTCGTCCTTGTCCTAGATTAGTTGCAATCCAAGGCTATAGAACCCATTCTATTTACCCATGGAGGGAGAAGAAGAGGATTCACAGCTTTCCCAAGGGTATTAGCACGTAAGTGAATGTAATTGACCCGACTGGAATTCGATCTCGGCTCTCCGAGTCCTCAATCCAAGCCGCTATCCATTACTCCACCTCTATATATAGCGTTTGAAATGTCCGTACATTGATGTATTCTTTATATAATATTGGAATGGCCTATCTATACTCACTGGCATATGAAAATTTAGGTCGAACCTAAGTTTGTGGCTTGTCTGATTTGATATTTGCATATGATTTTAATCATTTCACCCCAAGCAAGGCAATAAAACCTCTAGGACGCAAGAATTTACTGAGTGTTAGAGAATATGAGGAAAAAAACAGTATTAAGGAGAGAGAACAATAAAAGAATGAGGATTACGAAAACGGAAGACAGCGAGTGTATTTAATTTTTTGAAGATCAATGTTGATACATACATACATACATATATATATATATATATATATATATATATATATATATATATATATATATATATGCAAAAATCCGTGGGTAAGTAAGCCAAGTGAATTCTAATAATATAATATATTAAAACCGAAAACTACTATTGTTAATATAATTACTATAATTAACATTTCGCTTTACTTAATCTTACTTATGCTATTAGGTTGGTACAAAAATAATGACGTAATAATGTCGTTTTTTGACGTTACGTCAAAAAACGACATTATTACTTCTAATGTTATTATAATGACGTAATAATGTCGTTTTTTGACGTTACGTCAAAAAACGACATTATTACGTCATTATTTTTGCACCAACCTAATATATATATTTATTTTATCTTATCTATGCCATATAAATTTTCTTTTTTTTAAAAAAAATTAAAGATTACTATAAAATATATTTTCTATATTAAATATAGTATTTATTTTCTTTTTTTTTTTTACATTTATCAAGTTATATTGTCCTTTATGTATATTTAATACTCTGATTTACTTTTAATTTCTTTTCTAATTTGCTAGCTGTCTTTTTGTCTAATTATGTTTATGTATGGGGTCAATTGTATTTGATATTTCCCTTTCAAAGGACTTCTTTCCATTTACCTCAATAAGATATTTTTCTATATTTAATATTCTATTATTTTTCTTAATTTTACATTTGTCATAGTTACGTTTAATTACTTTTTTAATTGCTGGATTTTTTGTCTAATTTTATTTATGTATTTGGTTAATTGTTAATGATATTTCTCTATTTAAGGGGCTTCTTTGAATTCTATAATTAATTTATATAATTTAATTCTATTTCACTTACATTGATTTTTTATCCATTTAATCTTTTACTTAATTAAAATTAATATTGCGTTTTAATTTTTCCAATATTCTAGCTTATTTTATATTAACATTTTACAACATTTTTACACAACCTTAAAAATCTTTTCTTCATTTTAAACATTGTAATTACTTATGTATTTTTTCCTATTTGAACAAGAGTTAACATTTGACGTATAGGTCAATGTTGACATTTTCTGATGTTAAATTTCTAACCGTCTTTAAACTTTCGTCAAGACCCTAGACCCTAGACCCTAGACGAATCATTATTCCTCCCATTCCTTCTCTACCCATCTCTATTTGGTACTTTTTTTTTTCTTTTTACTGTCTTTTTATTTCCTCCATTTTAAGATCCGTTTTCCATAATTTATCGACTTTTCTTCACTTTTTTCCTTCCGGTCTCTTATTTAAATTAAAAAAAAAAGGCTTCATATTTATTTTATTTTATCTAACTTTTTAGAATTGATAAGATCCTGAATAATTTTTTTTTCTGCGGAGCGAAATGGCCATTCACATGGGGAATTTTTGAATTTTATGTATTTTAATTTATATATATATATATATATATATATATATATATATATATATATATATATATATAAGGTAACCAAAAAAGTTCTGTCAGTTTTTAAAGGAAAAAGGAAAACGTTTCACAGTATGTATAACTTATTTAATCTTCGTAGTAATCGACATCGGCATCCAGCACCTTCTGCCAACGTGTCTCCAGCTTTCAATGCCCTTGCGGTAGAACTCGGGGTGGGGGTGACGCAAAGAGGTCCGTGAGGGCTTTACGCAAGTCTACTTCATTGGTGAAGGATTTCGGACGAAGATGATTATCCAGGGAGTGGAAGAGGTGGTAATCGGATGGCACAAGGTCAGGTGAATAAGGTGGATGGCACAAAGTCTCCCACCCAAGTTTCTGTATGGTATCCTTGACCATTCACGCGACATGCGGCCTGGCGTTGTCATGTAGGAAAAGCACACCTTTGCAATTCACCAGTGCTGGCTCCTTCTGGCGCAATGGCTGTTGCACACGTTTCAATTGCTGCGAGTATAGGTCTCGAGTGACCTTTTGGCCGGTTGGTAGCAGTTCATAATGAACCACTTGATGACCTGTCCACCGGACACAAAGCATAATCTTGTGTGGGTGCATAGGCGGTCTTGTGGTGTGAGGGACAGAATCCTGAGGAAACCCACTTTTCATCACTGGTAAGCACTCGATTGAATAAGGATGCGGCACGGTGGCGAGAAAGCAGCGATACGCAGGCTGCCACTCGTCCCTTGTGGACCTGCAACAGCGTTTGCGGAACCTACTTGTTCAGTTTGTACGTCTTACCTAAGCAGTGCAGGTGAAGTCATCGGAAACGGTGAACTGTCTTGCAAGTTCACCACGCGTTAGACTACTGTCCTCTTCAATGGCCGTCTTCAGGACTCCCTCATTCAAGACCAGTGGTCGTCCACTGCGAGGCTCATCATGGAGAGACAAATATCCCGACTTGAATTTTCGAAACCAACGCCTTGCAGTACGTTCATCCACAGCACTATCCCCAAACACTTGACATATGCGGTGACTTGATGCAGCTGCTGATAAGCCCACTTTTTAAGTCGTAAAGCAAACAGCCCCGAACGAGATCCCTAGACATTTCCATCCTTCTCACAGCTGTCCGGCTTATAACTGATGGCCGGGCACGGTGCGCGTGTTTTTTTATAACGTCTGATGTTCCTACTTCCGGCTGTCCGAATTTGAAAGCAATTGCAACACGCATTTCGTATATATTTCAACTTTATTAAATGACTAATCAAAAAACGGACAGAATTTATTAGGGAGAGGGATAAAGAGAAAAACAGTACATCAGATTCAAAATTATGAACAGAGGAAAGGATGAAGACCCAACGATTTATTCTCAGTAGACTTTTACATTTAAGTTGACCTATTTAATATGACTACACAATGTTGCATTTTAATTTAGGAGTTAAATGAAAATCTTAAGTCAACTGGTGTTAGGAAACACTGTGTGTCTTTTACTTGCTAAGAATCATATATATATATATATATATATATATATATATATATATATATATATATATATATATATATATATATATATATATACACGTTTCATTAAATAATATAGACAAGTGTTGTCTATTTATTTTATGTAATTTTTTTTTCGTAACTTCTGATAAGTTTAATAACATTATCGTTGAACGAAGAAAGAAATTCACAATATTGATCCATATTTTTTTTAATACAAATCTAAGCTTTCGGCTTACTTAAGCCATTATCAAAGATGTCAATTACAACATATTAAGCAATATACGGCCAAGAATTACTGGTGTACTAATATATATATATATATATATATATATATATATATATATGTGCATATGTATAGTGCATGTTTGTGTGTAAAATTTAATGTCGGTTAAGGTTGGCTGGGGTTTATGATTTCTTTCTGGCTACACTGACTCTTTTTCAAGCTGTCAAGTTATTATTGCCTGGTTTATTATATCTTATGAAGGTTTATGCTACAATATATTTGGCATCTATTAATTTATTTTCGAGATTGTCTTAAAGGTGTTTTTTCATATGATTAAGTAACATTTTTTTTATATTTATAATTTTATTTTTACATATCTAAAATAATATATTGATTTCATTTGCTAATAGACTATATATGGTACTATAAAATGAATATTTTTTTAATTTAATTACGCATTTAGAGATTATTTAGTTTATGATCAAATATGGGAATTATTTTTGTAATTATTTTTAAATAGTATATTAGACAATGTTTCCAGAAAACAGCTATTTCTTTTCCGTCCTGGGTATGACAATAAACTACATCCGCGTCCTGGGTAAGACGATAAACTATGTCCAACAGCAAGGCCTCTGATCAGGAGGTTTTGAGGAGCGTGGAACCATCGCTTAATCGCTGGTGTTGCCAGGTCCACACTGACACAGGGTGGTAGCACCTGTTAGGGCACCAAATATGGTCAAATAGTTAACCCCCAAATTGCGGTCTAAACACTATTAAAGTGTAAAAAATAGGTTTTCATACCAGAAATACTTTGTAAAAAAAATATTACCAGCAATACATTTTTGAAAAACAATATTACTAGGAATACATGTTTGTGAAAAAAAAAATGCAGGAATGCATTTTTTGAAAAAGAAATATTACCAGCGAATGAAAAATATTATCAAAAATAGATTATTTGGAGGAAACATATTTACCAGAAATAGATTAAAAATACTATCAACAATAAAAATTTTGTCGGCATTAAATAACCCATTGAGGTTGATATGCTATAAAACAAACCAAACCAAAACAAAATCATTTCTTTTATTTAATTTTTTTAAAATATTTTTTTCAGAAAAGCACGCAATATTTATGGGTTAAATTGTTCAGTATCAGTATATAATGAATAACTAAGATCAAGTTACATTGGAAAATATTAATTGCATAACAAAATCTGAGTTAGGGCCTGAATATATTATTATAAATGTAAATTGCACGTTTCCGAGTACCCTAGTCTGCAACAGCATAAGTGTTAATCTGTCTCTTACAATGCAACTATGCTAGAACAATCGGTTGTTTGACAAGTTTACTCAAAGGTTCGGTCACAACGACTGGCGACCGCCTGCTAACACAACTATCGACGGCTTCATTATTAGTTACAGACAACCATTTTCCACACGTGGTACGGTGGTCAAGCATTTCGTACTGACGCATGTTTAGTATCATTTCCCAAATCGATTTAATTCCTCGACAAATTGACCATGGTGTAATTCGATTTCGTGTTCCATGGATCGGGATTGTAACATTGTATTCCATCATCCATATGTCCATATTATTACACAAAGTTATAAACAGAGTTTGAAAAGTAAGTCACTATTTTATGAATGATGGACTCTCCAGTCTTGTAAAAATTATAGTTAGACAGGAGAGTTCATCATACATAAAATAGGGAGTTACTTTTCAATCACCCTGTACATCCAGCTACATCTGGAACAAGTGCAAAATGAGGAAGAGAGATATGCTTGCCTTTTTAGAGACTTAAAGAGCGCACCCTAATGAGTGTTTTTGGCAAAGCCAAGTGGGGTAACACACAAGGTACAATTTTTCATTTATAACCAGGTTGTTAGAATGGAATCCAGTTGCTAAGTGAAGAGTGGCTGTATTATTTCAGATGAGTATCTTGTTTTTGTTTTTAATCAAAACATGTTGATTAATGAATTTTCTAGATCTTAGCCTTATACATTTATACAAAATGGTCACTGAATATTAAGTATTTTCAATGCCAAGCACAATTAACGTTTTTCAACACTTTACCTGTTAAGTGCCAAATAGCATTAATTACATAATATCCCCCTTTTTGAAATTTGCCCTTTATCTTCCTTTATCTCTCTTCCGGCTCCATGCTTTTCGGCCAAATTTAAACTCCAAAAATTTAAATGCAATGTCAATCGTCATCTACAGTGTGATTTAAAAGTAACTCCTTATTTTATGTATGATGGACTCTCCAGTCTTGTAAAAATTATAGTTAGACAGGAGAGTTCATCATGCATAAAATAGGGAGTTGCTTTTCAATCATGTTATTTATTTTTTTTCTTTAAATTCCTCAATATTTCTTGGGCGCGTCTGATAAACAACTAATTTCAAATACCCCCCATATATATATATATATATATATATATATATATATATATATATATATATATATATATATGATCAAATATAGTCTTAAGATGTGCTATGTGCTATATTTATGGGATAAAGTGCTCAATATCAGAGATAGAGCGTGTGTAAATATAAAAGTGAACATAGAAGTCAACACTTAGAGGCGACAGTCTGTTTCTTGCTATATGCAATCGTTAGGCCACGTGTGCTGTTACTTTTCTCGGCTATTTATATATATATATATATATATACGGGTCAGTGGTGCATTGTGGGTAGTCTATTTTGGCGGTTATTTTACAGGAAGTCGTTTATTTGTTTATTTATTTATTTAGGTTTTTTATTTTTATTTTTTATTTCTTATCTTATAGATACATATATTTATTTATTTGTTTTTAATCGGTGTTTTTTTAAAAGTAGTAAAAATTTGTTTATATCTGTTTATACCCACAATGCACCGCTGACCCGTATATATATAAATAGCCGAGAAAAATAACAGCACACGTGGCCTGACGATTGCATATAGCATGAAACAGACTGTCGCCTCTAAGTGTTTACTTCTATGTTCACTTATATATATATATATATATATATATATATATATATATACATCCTTATATATATATATATATATATATATATATATATATATGTATACATATTGTATAACTTATCCTCTTATATTATCATATTGTGTTATATATATATATACACATATATATATATATATATATATATATATATATATATATATATATATATATATATATATATATATTATATAACTTATCCTCCTATATTATCATATTGTGTTATATAAAGATTTATTTTGTATTTATCGA
>OZ010578.1:56711178-56733678 GCA_963932145.1 Acanthosepion lycidas | reverse complement strand
ATGCCACATTTTCGAGACCTCTATTTCAAGGTCCTTGTATTTTGACAGCTTTTTTAATATCTTCAAAGATACATTGCAGTCAGCAGGGACTGCCATATCAATAAGGAGGCACTTTTTTTGTTTGTGGTCTTTAATAACAATATCTGGGCGGTTGGCCTTGATTGTTCTGTCAGTGTGAATTGTGTAGTCCCATAGAATTGTAACAGGTCCTATCTCCGTAACCGGGTCTGGGTGGTGTTCATACCAGTTTCTTTCAGTTTCCTTCCCGTAGAAGTTGCAGATTTTCCAGTGCAGATATTGGCCCACTCTGTCATGTCGGGTTTTATATTTAGTGGGTGCCAGCATCGTGCAACCTGATACAAGATGATCAATCGTTTCTGGATATTTATCACAGAATCTGCATTTTGGGCTGACACAATATTTTAGTATATGTGCTTGATAATTCCTATTATTATTATCATTATTATTATTATCACTATCATTATTGTTATTATTATCATTATTATTATTATTATTATTATTATTATTATTATTATTATTATTATTATTATTATTATCATCATCATCATCATCATTATTATCATTATCATTATTCTCATTATCATCATTATTATTATTATTATTATTATTATTGTCATTATTATTATTATTATTATTATTATCATTATCATTATCATTATTATTATTATCATTATTATTATTATCATAATTATTTTTATTATCATTATTATTATTATCATTATTATTATTATCATAATTATTATTATTATCATTAGTATTATTATCATCATTATTATTATTATTACTATTATCATTATTATTATTATTATTATTATTATCATTATCATTATTATTATTATCATTATTATTATTATTATCATTATTATTATTATTATTATTATTATTATTATTATTATTATTATTTATGTGTGATAAAACACTTCAGGAAAGGATCCCCAACCCCGAATGGGCGTACCTTAGTTAGTAAATTAGTTTTCAATAATGATGAGGCCCGAACTGCGGATCTTGATATCTCTAAGGTCCTTTGTTAGGGTTTGGCACCTTGGTCTTCTACATATTCTTCTTGACTACGGTATTATTGGATGACTGTATGATTCATCCAGTCGTTCCTATCAAATCGTGAAATGAAGGCCGTTTTGAACGGGCCCTCTTCCAGATCCTTTCACACGAATGCGGGTGTTCGCCAAGACTCTATCCTGAATCCTACGCTGTTTCTAATCATCAATGCTCTTCCTGATGTCATCAATTCTCAAATAGACATTTATGTTGATGTCAATACCATTTACATATGTCACAATAGAAAATCCGCCAGAGCCGACAAACTAGGCCAGTGCTCTTGAAAAGGACCTCCAGTTTGTCGTTAACTGGGACAGGAAATCGCTCGTGAATTGTAATGCCTACAAAACGAAACTGCTCTCATTCAACCATTACCGAGAAGCTTTCCTGCCCGTATGGCTGATGCTAGCCTCATAGATTGCAACTCGTTGCAGCTTCTTGACTTCACGTTTTCAACTGACTTGAAGTGGCACAACTACATCGAATCAATAGATGCATCTAATACAAGAAATGTTGGTCAGTGTGACGTGCCATCTTGCACAAATATAAATATACCATCCAACCGTACATTGAATACTGTTGCCACATCTGGTCCGGTGCTCCTGCTACTCATCTAGAGGTTCTTGAAGAAATCCAAAGATTGATCTGCAATGTAATCAATCCTGACTTGGCATCTCGACTTCAGTCACTTTCTCACCGAACTGACGTTTTCCTCCGTCTTTTCTACAAATATTTTTATGACAACTGATCTGACGAGCTTTTTACGCTGGTGACTAGTCAAAAGGAGTGATACTAGACTGGCATCTTTTACTGTATAATTATTTAAATGTAACCGCCACTTCTACTACGACAGTTTCTTTTCTCTCACTTCTCGTCCAAGAAACATCGGTTTTCTTGCTTCCATGATAACTACAATCTCCAAAAATTTAAATGCAACATCGAACACCATCTTTGATCTTTTTTTTAACACCATTCAGTTTTTGTCCTTTCCTTGGTTCCTTTTACCCAGTCTTTTCTCCGACCTTCACTCACTGTAGCCTTCTGCGTACCAGTGGTTTTCCCGACTTGCTTTGGGTGAAATTAAAAAAATAATCTTTCATTTTTTTACGTTTATAAGATGTTGAGATGTTTCTCATTCGGATGTTCATGACCGAATGCCTTTAAGCAACGAGTATAGCGTTACTAATCCTATTTTTATGATTTTTTATAACTTTTTTAACATATTTAACTAAAAGATGGGATGAAAAGATGGAGCAGAAGTTTGTTCAAATTCGAGTTAAATTTCACGTTTGAATCGTTCATCAGATTTGACTACAATTAATCATAATGTTTAATGGCCATCGTGTTTTTGTCTATTATCTTTCTTTATTGTTTTTTACTTTTTCCTTTTACTCTGTTGCTTTGATTTTAAGACTGACCCCACCTCACCACGATGCGCGAGATTAAACAAGTATATACCGTATATGTTGGTATACTGAGATCGATAGATTGCTACGGAGGCAGCTCGCTAAATCGGTAGATTATTTTACGCCATTTTAATTACGTAACTTTATATGTTGACATGGCTTTTCAGGTTATGCTGCTTCTCACAAATACTGGTGGTTATTTTTATTTTTTTTTATTTTAAGTTGCTTCGCCAAATAGTGGATACCTTCTTTGCATATTTCGATATAAAGAATACTTATGATTTTCTATAAAATATTGGGGAAATGCTTATGGCGTTAGTCTTCTTTTAATTTTTATTTGATTGTTTTATAAATATATAAAGTAAAAAGGTCAAGGAAAACGGGTTTTGATTTGCCTACATTACTACATTCTGAACCATTCTATGGGTCTCTGGGCCATGACTCATTTATATAAAAAATATTTTTTTTATTTTTTGCTTCTTCGCTCAATTTAACTTTAACGTAGGTCTTATGTGATTAGGGATCAGGGTAAATCCGTAAGCCTTATAACCATTTTTTTTTCGGAAAAAAAGAGGTTGTACTTTGCATTTAAATCCAAATAAATCGTTAACTCGCCAGTAATTTACAATCGACTGATGAGACGCATTGTTATGCGTTGAAACACGTCTGCAATTCTGTATCAATTTTAAATATTTTTGGTGTAATATCTTAAATAAATAATATTGTGCTTCTCTATAGTAGGTAATTAATATATATATATATATATATATATATATATATATATATATATATATATATATATATATATATATATATATATATATAATATACGTATTATATATATATATATATATATATATATAATATATATATATATAATATACGTATTATATATATAATATATATATATATATATATATATATATATATATATATATATATATATATATATATAATACGTATATTATATTTTTTAATCAGTTTGCCCCAAACAAGGCAATAATGTCAGTAAGTTGCAAAAGTCTGTTGGGATATCATGTTATTGAGAATACATTGGAAGGAACAGTAAACCTAATTCTAAATAGGAAACAAAATTTTTCAGTAAATCTAATTCTAAATAGGAAACAAAAGAATAAGCCTCTACATTTGTCCAGATGACCGACCGCGGAGGTGTGGAAATGGTACCTATATATATATATATATATATATATATATATATATATATATATATATATATATATATATATATATATATATATATATATATATATAATTGTGGAATGAGTTTTTCGCTCCTACTGAATATTTACATATTTTCTATGGAAATGCAAGCACTAATACTTACTGAATTTACCATAAATAGTTGATTCCATATTAGTTTTGAATAATTCGGGGATTTTTTAGAAGTTTCGATCTATTATATTCATAGATTTTCTCTAAAAATTGGGGCCGTCCAAAATTATTGCCCCCGCCTCCTTATGGAAATTATCAAATAATATTTCTCTATGGCAATTGATGTTCTTTTTTTTTCCTTTATTAGACATCTAATACAAATACCCTTTGAAAATAAGAGTATTGAACTGATTCTATAACCTTCTAAAAGGTAATGAAGAAGACAATATATAAGTGTCACGTACCGCGATAACTCATTAATTCTGCAATCATGGCGAGGACGGCTGATTTTGACAAGAAGCTCAAATTAAGATAAATAAATAAATCGAATTTTATGTTTAATATTTTTAATATATTATCCCTGTGGTGTGGGACTTTTGCCTGAACCCGTATATGTGTGTGCGTTTGTGGGTGCGCTTGTGAGTGTGTGTTTTTTTGTGTGTCTGTGTGTAATAAAATAAAATAAAGATTAAGTGGGAAACGTAACTCAATCTGACATGTTTAACGTGTATTAAAGCTTCCTCAGAGATCGAGATAGAAATGAAAAAGGCAAAAGGACAAAGTACTGGTATGTCAAGATTTTTTTGCTTAGTTCTTATTAGTCAGATACGTGTCACGTGGATAAACGCACTAGATAATATATAAATATTTGAGAGGAACACCGTGGATGTTAAAAGGTGTAATAACGTAAGGGTGTGCATGTAAAGAAACACATACATCTAGTATATGTATATACATATGCATATGTTGGACGCTAACGTTAATTTATGTTGCAGCTTTTTGTGTATATGTACATATAACTAGTGAGCCAGTCAAAATGACTTAACTCCCTTTATAGTCCGCCAATAGAAGGTTAACCAATCAGAAGACGTAGAACATTCTATCCGTCGTGTATAAAGACGGCCATTTTTGTTCACTCTACCCGAATGTCCAGTCCAGTTTGACAGGCGAAAAGAACCAGAAGGACGAACTATGCTCTGCTACCTTTTACCAAAATATCCACTGCTAACCTGAACAACGCTTTCCTACTGTCTTCGAAATATTCACTGCTAACCTCTGGATTCAATACTCGAAGACGACCGTCATGATGAATAACAATTTATGTAACTGTATAAGTGTGAGGAGGCACGAAGGAGTAATGGATAGTGTAGTAGACAGTAGAAGAATCGGAGAGCCGAGTTTGAATTCCAGTTGAATCCATTACATTCACTTACGTGCTAATACCCTTGGGAAACTTACGAATCCCCTCCTTCTCTCCACCTAGCTATCGGTAAATAGCAGAACAGACCGATGGATGGTAACTGGTCTACTGCAGAAAGATATGGCAACCTACTGCCGGAAAAAATTCTACCTCGTCAGTCATGTATCCAAACATACATGATCGCCAAGCGTGTATCACGCATGGCATATAACTGACTCACTGTATGTGTGTGTGTGATAGATGCCAACGTGGTTTAGTGTTGGGGAAATGAAATGTTGATATATTTTGTATTTGCTTATTTTTTTTTTTATTCTTGTGTATGTGTTTAGGAAATGGTTTTGTCATCACCACGGTGTGGATTAGTGAGACGTATCAAGATATTATAATAATCATGTTTTGGTTGGAATTATCATAAAACCACTTTTCATTTGCATAATTTGAAAAGGATTTGTAAATTTTCATTATTTTATGTATTAGATAGACATAAGTTAGATTCATGAATAATGAATGTGTAAAAAGATGGTCATGTGACGTATTGTTTGAAGCGAGTGTTTACGGTTGATATTAATTCTTTAAATAGATTTTCATATTTTCTCCTTAAAGAGATATGTTCTTTTTTTTTAATTAGGCTGGCATTATTGAAATCTAATTTATGTATCACGTTGTTTCAATGTAAGTCGAAAGAGTTAGATTGTCTGTCTAAACGTAAGTTTCTCTTGTGTTCCTAGATCCGGGTTTTTAGATCACGTGATGTCTCCAACCACATGAGTTTTTTTTTTTTTTTTTTTTTTTTGCACTGTAGACACGTTATCTGACAAATTCCGGCATTTGAAATGGCATTTGGTTTATTTTTCATCTTGATTATATCCCCCGTTGTCTTGGAGGTGGTGGTTACAATACTAGTTTTAGGGATGGCTATTTAGTTTAAGCGTTTAGTCGAAAAGGTTATGGAGGGCAAGATTATTAATTTTGATTAATTTTTTAAGATTATCTGTTTGCTTTTTGATTTCTTTTGTTTTTGTTCATATGGTTATTTTGAGCCCTTTTTTGTGTTGACGATGAAATGGTTTGGGTAGTGAAAAAGTTTGAATGATTTCTCAATATATTCCTCTTCTTCACTAAGGTATTCAATGCTGCAAATAATAACATATGTATGTATGTATGTATGTATGTATGTATGTATGTATGGCCGAGTAGTTCTGACAATGAGACCCGGGTTCGAATCTCATCACGGTCGATTTGTCAGAAAGAAAACTCCCTGATGTTATCATACCGGAGGGTGTCGATCCCTAGCGTGCGACACATTGAAAACCATACCACGGGTTGGCCAAAGCCTTGTGACGGAAACTGGGTGGAAGAAACCCTTGGGGCCGTCGATAGCGGTACTAGCAGGAAATCAGAATTCATCGGAGTAGAGAGCTTGAGCGTGCTGGCCTTGTTCAAATTGTCGATCATGCTAGATAACACGCTCTTTTTCCAGAAACAGTAACTAAGGCCTACTCAGCATATCTGCTGTATAAACCACCGGTGGTCTATGTGTGGGTAGAATAAACAGAAATGCGCCTGAGCAAGAGTCTGTAATAGGGATTGGCTAGCCGCCTTATTAGACGGGTATCCTCGAGTGGCTAGCTATAAATGTACGTATGTACTTGTGGTGAACCCACCTACAGTAGAATGAACTCTTCCTCCTCTCATAATTACTAACTGCGAGAGTCGGTTAGTAGCCGAGACGCAGTCTCTGAATGTGTGGGACTTTTGTCGAACTCTCTGCTTTGGTAGAGAGGAACCCGGGCGAAGCTATGCCGAAGAGGTAGGTCATATTTTTGGTTTATTCGACAGCATCCAATTCAAACTTGACATTTTATTTCTGGTGTTGACGTTCCGAACATTTTGAAAATCCGAAAAAGAATATTCAGTACACAAGGAAGTAGCCATTACCAGTAGTTTGCGGTGTGGCTTCTGAGATTTCAAAATATTTTCCGTATATTTTCTTCAAAAATATTAGCAGCAAAAAACATTTATTCATTCCTAACATATTCTTTTACGAAATATTAACCAAAAAATGTAGTATTCTCTTATATGAGACACTATATTGACTTTCGATTGGCCGTCAACGTGTTAATACCAATTTCCTTTTTATAATTAAGCTTCCTACATCTGTCGTGTAGAGCGGGTTGGAAAATGAACTATTTTTTCAGGAAGAAGCCTTACTAGTTTATTTGCCTCTAGTTAGATCCGCATATGTAATATATTACTGTCAAAATATCTCCAAGACACGCATAATAATAGTGTTCCTTGAAAAGGTTCGGATACATACATTTTTTCATTCAACGTTAATAAGAACGTGAATTTAAAAAAATATTCGATTCCTCATCGTCACGATAGAAGCAGATGAAATTCTTGATTCCATCTTTGTCAGCAGTGCACGTACACACACACATTCTCTCTCTCAAACACACACAAACTCGCACACACACACACACACATATATATATATATATATATATATATATATATATATATATATATATATATATATATACACATATATATATATACGCACACACACACGGACATACATATATATATATATATATATATATATATATATATATATATATATATATACGTGTTGGCAACCAAAATTACAGGAAATATCAACCCAACATTTCCTTCCGCCGGGAAAATACAAAAATGACGTGTCATGTCAAATAAAAGAAAGTCTCTTCAAGATGAGAAAATTGTCTACCTTCTTTAAAATGCGAGGGACAGCCTCCACAGAATTCCGATATACACATTACTGTCATTCGGTTACGGGAATCGAGGGCAATGAGAAAGCAGTCGGATGGCCCGCTGGAGAACCGTGTTGCTATTTGCAACTATACTGGAGGTAGTGGTCTATGGTGAGAGTCAAAGATTCAATGTAGAACTTCCAGAAATAGAGAAAATTTATTGGTTAATTTCGTAAACGGTAGTCACTTCAGTAACTGACTAATCTTTTTTTATCATCCCTCTACTGGAATCCGGCTCAGAATCAGATACTGGAAAGAGAAGTTTAAATTCTGTTTGATTTTGTTGCATTTGCTTACCCTTTGAAAGATATGAATACACCTTTTCTACGCATCAGTATATGGATTTATTTGTAGGAATTGTATCTGGAAAAAATCATTTTTATCTCTTGAAAATTGCTAATGCAATATGTTGTCATGTCAGCGTATACACGTTTTCACTTTTGTAATGCTCGTTGTAGTAGAGACTTTATAATCGCAGATAAAGGGTGTTCCAATAACTAGGACCGATTTTAGAAGTGAATTAAGTTAAAGTGTTTAATGACTTTTTTTCTGTTTTTCTTTCAGATTTAGCAACTTAAGTCTTTGGCAATTTCAACTATGGAAAGATTAACAATCAAACATCGTGTTAAAGTTTGAAAAGTGGAAAAAGTTTCGTAAATTCAAACAAACTCGGTTGGTGGCATGTGTGAAAACACCATTGCGAGCTCGTTTACGCCGTTGAGCTGAAAAAAATTGCTGAAATAGTGATCTGTATAGTAATAGAAGATAGAATAGTAATATAGATCCATATAGTAATATAGGATATAATAGAAATAACGATCTGTATATTAATAAAGGTTAGAATAGAAATAACGATCTGTATAGTAATATATGATAGAATAGAAATAACGATCCATATAGTAATAGAGGATAGAATAGAAATAGTGATCTGTATAGTAATAGAGGATAGAATAGAAATAGTGATCTGTATAGTAATAGAGGATAGAATAGAAATAGTGATCCATATAGTAATAGATGATAGAATAGAAATAGCGATCTGCATAGTCATAGAGGATAGAATAGAAATAGTGATCCATATAGTAATAGAGGATAGAATAGAAATAACGATCCATATAGTAATAGAGGACATAATAGAAATAGTGATCTGTATAGTCATAGAGGATAGAATAGAAAAATAGACCCATATAATAATATAGGATAGAATAGAAATAGCGATCTGTATAGTAATAGAGGATAGCATAGAAATAGTGATCTGTATAGTAATAGAAGATAGAATAGTAATATAGATCCATATAGTAATATAGGATATAATAGAAATAGTGATCTGTATAGTCATAGAGGATAGAATAGAAATAGCGATCCATATAGTAATAGAGGATAGAATAGAAATAACGATCCATATAATAATTGAGGATAGAATAGAAAGAGCGATCCATATAGTAATAGAAGATAGAATAGAAATAGCGATCTGTATAGTAATAGAGGATAGAATAGAAATAGCGATCCATATACTAATATAGGATGGAATAGAAATAGTGATATGTATCGAAATAGAGGATAGAATAGAAATAGCGATCCATATAGTAATAGAGGATAGAATAGAAATGGTGCTTTGTATAGTAAAAGAGGATAGAATGGAAATAGCGATCCATATGGAAATAGAGGATAGAATAGAAATAGTGATCTGTATAGTAATAGAGAATAGAATAGAAATAGCGATTCATATAGTAATATAGGATAGTATAGAAATAGCGATCTGTATAGTAATAGAGGATAGAATGAAGGGGTTTGTAAGGTTGGTAAAAATGTCCCCCACAAGTACGCGAGGCTTCTTCCCATATATATAGAAGCAGTACCCCATTTCAAGCCTGAAATTAAACCATCGCACGAGTAGTCAGGCACTTATTAGAGCGGAAGAAGGAACCGACCATTTTCCCAACATCATTAGTGATGGATCGTATGCACGAGTTTCACTTAAAGTCTAGGTGAAATTCCAGGTCCGACAGGCGGTCAAAATAACTAAGTGAATATCACATTCACTGTGATTGATGATAGCTTATTGTCCGATCAGCGATGATGTAACATAACTTGTTTTGTTTTCAAGGCATTGAATGTAACCAGCCTTATATATATATATATATATATATATATATATATATATATATATATATATATATATATAACAAATTATTTCCTAAATTTCGAAAGGAAAAACAATATTTAGTTCAGAAATGTCTTATTTACTTGCGGCTTCCTTTTATTGGTTCGCAGTGCGAGCTTGTGGCTAGGCGGGTCTTGTCTGCTGTCCATCTGTGCTATTTTTCGGCTCAACTAAGGAGTCATTTGCGACTCGTTCTGCCTTTCCCTCTATGCGTAAGGATCCTCTTCCTCCCCATCATGTTTCTTCCGTGATTTATTCTTTTAAATGTGGTTTCGGTAGCAACTACATAGGAAGGACTTCCCAACGTTTAGATTGTAGGATCCGGCAGCATGTCCCATTGCGAGTTCTTAATCCGGATGCCCGTAAGAGCCAATTGGTTAATACTTCCGGGTCAGCGATCACAGAACATTTGAGAAATTGCAGGGATTGTGCGAAAGATTTCAGTCCGAATTGGTTTACTGTACTGTCCAGTTCGCACTCTCCATTTCATTTTCGGGCACTTGAGTCTCTATTCGGTCCAGGGAGCCGTCTGTTTGCAAGCAAAAAGACTGTCTCCTTGGGTTTCACGTTATTAGACTCTAGTGTCTATCATACATTCCCCTCACACTCCCCAATTTTTTAATTTTATTTTTGCTGTGCAAATTCGCGCGGTTTGAATTTTTTCCCCTCATACCATTAATCATTTCATTTTTTAATGTTTTAATTGCATGTCGGGTGTTTGTGTGAGTCTATATATATTGCAATAATTGTTAAATTGTTCCCATTCGACCCTGATGAGTTTGGGAACGAAACCGGTTGGTCTTTTTTTATTTTTCATAATGCTTTTAGGAAATAATTTGTATCTATTCCTTGCAATATTACGGTTCTGTACCTCCCACAATTTATTTAAATATATATAACATTTTGCAGGCGAAGAATAAAACTGGGATCGCATTTATACTAATTGTGACGTCGTCCCCTGGTCGCAGCGCCAACCGTGACGTTCTATCCTAGTCTACCACCGCACCAAATGTGACGTCCCTAAACAGCACCAATTGTGATGTCCTCGCCGCGGCGCCAGCCGTTCGCTCCTCGCTGCTCCGTTCGGGTGTCGCCGCTCCAAATGTGACGTTCTAACCTTTTTGTGATTCGGGTGGGAATCTGGTTAGATTTGATATCAGCCTCGTCGTTCCCAACTCGCTTCCAACGCCTGGTTACCAAGGTAACTTCACTGATCCCCCAGTCCGCCTACCCACGTTGTGAATTGATCTTAGGCAGACGAGATCAAGCAGTGGTTGGGGCCGTACTTCAAAGCGAGTTCAACGGGGGTGATACCACACAAATATGCATAAAATACAATAAAATGAAAACTCAAAAGTTCAAAGTATCAAAGAAAAAGGTAACAAACTTTATGTCTAGTTGTTCGATACATAGGACTGCATCTATCTCCCGACCCGTTCTATGGATTGTGACACGTCGTTTTCCGCTAGGCAAGTTTTAACACTTCAAGTTGTCTGCTCTCTAAGAAATTGGTGTTTCGGTGGGTCTTTGGACGAAAGTCAAATGAAAAAAAACTTATTTCGGTGATCTGGATCTAAGTCACTCTTCAAAATAATTGTTCTTAAGTTGAAGAGGAGTCCGGAATGTGCGTGAATCTTGGTCAGCTATCTGCGAGGCTTGCTTCAACTGGAGACTGACTCTGGGAACTAATGGAACTCAACTCAACTCCTTTATGCTCGTTGTGGCTTCGTTTATATGGGCGCCCACCAAAACCGGGGTGAGTTTGTCGGCGCCGGTGGGTTTCCTCGATAATTCTAAATACATATCCACCTCTCTGGTTAGGAATTTCCACCTTTTTCCATTTTTGGGAACCTTTCCTCACTCGCACCTTCTCATCATACTTCAGAGGGGCGTGAACTGCCCTCCCCACATCTTCGTAGCAACTTCTCTTACTCATCCTCCAGATGGGCTGCAACAGCCTCCCTCGTGAGTCACGGGATCCCCACTCGTCCAATGATGTCTCAGTCGGGCGTGGACGAATCCGCGGCTTTGTTTCAGGAAGAAACAAATATCTTGCTTAACTAAAAAAAAAATTATCTCTTCTCTTTCCCTTTTCTTCCTCTTAATCGCCGTTATCATTTCTCTGGCCACAAACGGGACAATATGACAATGGCGGTCATAACTCTTGTTCTACACGTGGTTTACGTCAGGTATTTTATCGCTAATTATCAGAATGGGTGGTCTTCCTAACACGGTCTCAAAAAGAAACATCTCCAAAGTTTCAGTCAGTCTGTTGCCTCGAAGAAGGAAAAAAAACACTTCTAGTTTCCCGTTCATTTTCCTTCGGTACATATTTCTGATAACATAATTTTATTATCGCAGGCCAAGGATGTTCCGTCGAAGGAAAATCGGTCAACGGACACTCGTAGGTGGTTTTTAATTTTTCATATCTGTCCAAAGTCCTTTTAGTTGCCTGTTTTTCGTCCCTTATCGAAATAACATTTTCATTTGAATTTTTTTTTCTTTGGCCAGCCGGTCTGTGGTTGATAATAAGATGTCTTCCCGTACCAATAGTTTGTTTTCATATCCTTAGATAACACAGCCGATGCCAAAACATATCTGATTTTTTCTTTCTTTCCCTTTCTTCTTACTCAGAATTTCCCTGTCATTGTAATGACACTCTTTCGCCATTTGTTACTTATCAAAATATCCTTTTATCCATTGTCTCTTAGCCGTGTGTGTGTTCTTGCTTATCACCCACCATTCGGTCCTTAGCCTCTCCTTTTCCTCTTTTCTTTCTTTTCCCTTTCTGCCTCGTTAAATGGTGCCACATAATAATACCATCCACAACGAGTTCACACCAGCCCCAAAATAAACACATGTTGGTAAGTCTACCCGTTTCTCTGTTTATTTCTCGCACCGCTGCTGAAGGACACAGGCGTGCCCGAAAATTCCTGACTAATAAGATTAATCTGCATCCTTCATTTTTGTCTTATCATTAACAATTAATATATAATAAATTCTTTTCGCACTGATCACATTGGTACCTTTTCGTTTTCCCTTGTTTTATTAACCATCCTATCTATTAGGTTGGTGCAAAAATAATGACGTAATAATGTCGTTTTCTGACGTTAAAACATACGTCAAAAAATGCTATTATTACGTCATCATTTTTGCACCAACCTAATATATATATATATATATATATATATATATATATATATATATATATATATATATATATATAATCATAATATTGTTGTCACCGATTTATGGTTCCCAAATGGGTTTTTTTTCTCATGTATTCTTTTAACCAGATATTCATTTTATAATTGCTGATCAATTCTATATTCTCACTTACTTTTACAATATACTCTATGAATTCCTACAGCTTTCTTTCTGTGTCTGCTATCAACGCTATATCACGAACATAACTTACGTTGTTAAGACATTTTCCAACATTAATAATCCCTAGTCGAAGTACTCGTATTCTAAAGAGAAGACGCATTCTTGCTCTTACACACTTTTCTATTTTTGTGTCAAAGAAGAGGACATATTTTGCACTCACTATCAAGGAAGTCTGATGTGTGGTTAATTGACACCAAGCTCTGATCTGTCTAGTGCCGAACCACGTGAACTTACAGCTTCTTCCTAGCTTCTAACATTGAGAACGAACTGCATAGATGCATAAACATCCTCCGGTCAGTCTCTCATACATCGCAGATGATAATGTAGGGTCCAAGTTTCGGAAATTGTGGATAGAAAATGTCGCTCTCTCACACTGACGAAGTAGTAGCGAGAAATAAAATATTAATTCCCTAGTGTACTAATTTGATGTAGCGATTTTCCAACCGTAACTTTGATGTGGCGCAAGACCGAAAGTAAGGGGCAACCAGTGAAGATTGAACTCACTACCCAGTCGTTATTGTTCTAGGGAGAACAAGCTTGCTAACCATTACACCACGTAGGAACTCTCTACTAATTTGATGTAGAATTAGTTGGAAACAATCCTTTCAAGGTATAATGAGGGCGTATAAAAGCGAAAAATTCGTGTCTGAGTAGGCTAAAATACACCTGGCTTAATGGCGATGTCACTTATCGACGGGAGATTCATTCACTTACGAAATTAGCATTTTAATCCTAAAGACAATTACGCTGTTACAAAGGCAATGGGATATCAACTCGAACAGGTGTAATCCACTGAATATAAATTTTATAGTAATTTATATTTGTCTGGAAAAAAAAAAGAAACTCCCAAAATACCTCCGCCCTACATCAAGGCCTCTGATCAGGAGGTTTTGAGGAGCGTGGAACCACCTCTTAATTGCTGGTGTTCCCAGGTCCATCTTGATCCGGGATGGTAGCATGTGTTAAAATCCCAGCTATGGGTAAATAGTTAACTCCCAAACTTGGGTCAAAACACTATGAAAGTTTGAAAATGTTTTAATACCAGAAATACTTTTTTGCAAAGGAAAAAAAAAAAAATTTTGCCAGCAAAAAATATTTGAAGGAAAAAATTATTACCAGCAATACATTTTCGAAAAAAAAATATTACCTGTGTTACATTTTTTTGAAAGAAAATATTTCCAGCAATAAAAATTTTGTCGGCATTAAATAAAACATTGAGGTTTATATGCCGTAAAACATAACAAACCAAACCAAACTCAAAATATCTAAAGACTTCAGCAAACTGTTTCATTATCTTTCTTATCCAAATTTGGCTGAAACGAGTTTATTTATAAATAGAAGTCGATAAGCTTTTCTCTTTTTCATTAGCAGTTCCACGAATTAGCAACTTTATTTGTAAAAGTCGCGTATAGTTATCCCTGCTTCAAGGTAAATGAAATCATCCTCAGACGTTTCTTTGTTTGCCAAATAACGATACCCTGAGAATCTAACAGGCAGTTATTTTATTCTATGATGTTTGTTTTTTTCTGATAAAAATGGATCTGGTAATATACGAAGCCAATTATATGCATTGCTGTTAATAGCAATGCTTTGAAATCGAACGTTCACAATTCTCAATGGTGAATAAATCTGATCGACTGTTGTCCATTGAGAGTCGTTCTGTGGAACATCCATCGATCATTATTGAAAGGGTACTAGAAAAAAAATGATACATATTTAATAGACACAGCTGAAATTTCTAGAGTACATAATGAGAAAAGAGGGTTTAGAAAGTTTGATAGTTCCAAAAGCTAAGCAAAACATTATGAAACACAAAAAAAATTCGTTAGAAGCAAAGAAAAAAGAACAACGACCACTGAACTGTAATGTAATATCAACCCACCTATATGGCAGTGACTGCGGGGTAATCTGCTCATAAATAAAGAGACTTGAAGTAACAGAAATGTGGTTCTACAGAATAATGCTGAGAATCCTATAGACTGAATATGTGGGTAACAAGTAAGTTCTGGAGAAAATGGAAACAAAAAGGACATTTATACTTAGCATCAGAAACAGACAATGGAAATTTCTAGGGTATATAAGGAGGAAAGTTTGATTTGGTTTGTTTGTTTAGCGGCATATCAACATCTCTATGGGTTATTTAACGCCGAAATCTAAATATTTTGAACAATTTCAGCCAAATACATTGTGAACGCAATTGTATGCCTTCAACTACAGATAAAAATACATTCTTGGTAATTTTACTATATATATATATATATATATATATATATATAGTGACACGCATAAGTATTGGATACATGTTATTTTCTGTTATAACTCTAGTTTATGTTCGTCATGAGTTTTTAAATTTCCTTCCACATACAACTAAAACAACTTTACGATATATGACTTACCAAATATCAGGCAAAATGGCCAACCTAAACTAGAGTTATAACAGGAAATAACATATATCCAATACTTATGCGTATCCTTATATATATATATATATATATATATATATATATATATATATATATATATATATATATATATATATATATATAGTTATCTACTTACAGACTCTTACGCTGTATTAGAACTACTCAGTGTGGCTACAAGCCAGGATTGAAACCCGACTGATTTTAAATCAGTTAGATATCTTACCTCTAGTCCATCATCGCAGGAAGGGAACTTTAACCTTTTTCTCCATATGAAATACGTCAACGGCTCGGAGAACTTCATTTTAGTTGAAGAGTAAAACCCTTTTCCTAGAGAGATCAACCGGATTTCCGGGAGCACACACAGAGACAAACATATATATATATATATATATATATATATATATATATAGTCATCCATAGACAGACTGTTTCTCTGTATCACAGCTCCTAAGTGTGACAAGATTGCTTCCAGCCGAGATAGAAACCCGACTGATTTGGCAGATATCTTACATCTAGGCCATCGTTGCACTGCAGAAAGGAAAGAAATTTTAACGTTTTTCTCTATACGAAATACAACAGCGGCTCAGAGAACTCAAATTCAAGTTTATTGAAGAGTAAGGCTTAATAGCATTTTTAATACCTGTTTTTTTTTTTTTTTTTTAGAAAAAACACCCTTTCCATATATATATATATATATACATATATATATATATATATATATATATATATATATATATATATATATATATATATATATATATATATATTAGGTTGGTGCAAAAATAATGACGTAATAACGTCGTTTTTAACGTATTTTTAACGTCAAAAAACGACATTCTTACGTCATTTTTTATGCACCAACCTAAAAGATATAGCGGATAATGCGCATTTAAAACGAAGAAATCAGCCAATCTTCAATACGGCTCTACAAAAGTTAAATACATTTTTATTGTTTCTGTATTATTTTTCTTTCAAATTAAAACAAATTAAGTACAAAGATTCTTTGCGAAACAACTTCCACCAAAATACTTTTGTGTATATATTGTTACATTACAGCCGAATGAATGCCTATGAGAATGCGCGTGGCCCAGATTTACGTTGTTTGATCTATGCATATAAATTGTAGCAGTCGGTAGCATGGGTAAGCAGTAAGCAGTGTTGCTGTTGATACTCATAAACCAATTTAGTCTCCATGTTTTTTTGTTTTTTTTATGTGTCTATATCGCTCGTAATGTAATGTAATATACTCGAATAAACAAGCGAATATGTGAGTAATTAACTGAGAGAATTTTAGTTTGTATAACAAACGAACGACAACTGTGGTCAAAGGTTAATGGGAAAATTAACTTGAGAACAAAAACATCATCATTTTTATAATAAACACTCGGTTCCCGTATAAAACAAAAATTAAGATATATTAATCTCAGTTTTATTAGCTCATAAATATTTTCTTTAAATTTTATTTAAATATCCATTTTAAGGGGGGGAAATATGATCTTCCAAAAGTTGGCAAACAAATTTTAATTGTCTGAACCGCGCTCCACATATATATATATATATATAATTTATCTCATAGTAATCGATCATATTCTTATTCTATTAGCACGAACATAATCTTAGATCGAATCTAAATAAAAACAAAATGAAATATTGCTACCGTGTCTTGGAGTTGCTCAGTCCGCGCATTCCAGCCGGGAGAGAAATCACTTTGGACCCTTTCCTTCTGACGCAAAGTCCCAACCCTATAGCTAAATATCGGTACTTCGACATATAACTCCCGCTACTACCACCGCGGAAACATATCAGCAAAATTTCCTTCGTATTCCAACAGTAAAAGAGACGTTCTTCTTTTCCTATGGGCCGTGTCCTTTCAGGACATAGGCAATGATGGCTCTCCACAATTTCCTATCCTGTAAGTCTTAAAAACATTGTCATCTTTCCTAAACTTCGTTCCAACATCCATTTACTCAAGTTGTTACGCTGTGTTTTCCACTCCCTTCTGACATTGAATCTATCTTGTGAGTATCAGATTCTCCGAGCCATCTTTCCTCAATTTGTGATCTAGAAATGTGTCGGGCTGTTGTAATGTATAAGTCTCTGCTTAACTTCTATTTTTTTTCTAAAACTTCGTCGTTCGGTCCATGTTATGCTCAACATCCTACTGTAGAACTACATTTCTAACGTTCCCTTTAACAACGTCCTATTTATTTTTGCCCGTAAACGATTTGTTAATTCAATTTTTCAGTAGTCTACGAGCAGAAATATGGATTCACCACTCGATCATAAACTCGAACTTTTAAAGATCTTAGAAAGATTAAGAATATATAACAAGACATTACAATGACTTCTGATTTTGCTCAATATATGCCATCGTTCAAAACCAACATAATTATGAAACATCAAAAAACTATGCCAGAAAAAAAAATCGGAATAGTCAAACTAATTTGATTATATAATTATTATTCTCCCTCCTCAAAAGAACCGAATGAGCATCATACAATTTTACGATTGAATGATATTGCTTAGCAAATCTCGCGATAAAAGATTCATTTAATTTGTGATTAATTAAATGCTTGCGCTAATGAGCTGACAAAGGAATTATGTTGTATAACTTGTTTTTTTAGCGACAATGTAAAAATCGTTTTCTTACGAAATCGACAGAGCTTTCATTTGATTAACGAAAATCAATATATTGAAAGTTTCTACATATAATTACTAAACGACTCTTCGATCTGATTCCGATAGGAATGTAATATTATTTAAAATCAAAATGAACATACAACACACACGCACACATATATATATATATATATATATATATATATATATATGGAGAGATAAAGTGAATTAATATAAAATATTTTCATTAATCTCATGTTTACTTCGAAGTTCCGAAGTCACATAGATTCGACAACTCGTCAGAACAGAGCTAAATTGCTGATATCTCTCGATTCTTTTGTACTTTTATTGGGGTATGATTATGTTGTGATGGCTAATAACCGTAAGAAATTGCAACCTCAGGACTACAGTAAATATAAGAATACAGATTATAGAAACCTTCAATAAATTAGTATTTAAAATAGAAATAAAATTTGACCTAAAATACTAAACTTCTTAAATATAACTTTTAATTTAAACAATACATACAAACCACACAGAAAAGCGGACAACAAACCTGTATACATCAACAAAAACTCCCTCCAACCTCTTAACTTATTCAAGCATATATCCATATCCATAAGCAAAAGAATATCAATAAATGCCAGCAACATAAAAAATATTCAACGGAAACAAAAAAATAAAATAAAAAAACATATGAAGAAGATTAAGAAGAAGCGCTTATTCGAAAAAACTAGAATATACAAATGTAAATAAGACAAAAAGAAAAATAAACTTAATTTGCTTCTATTCACCTTATAATAATACAATAAAAATAATAATAGGAAATATTATCTTTCAAAATATGTGGAAAATATTTCTCCAAACAAAACAAACTATCAAAAAGCATCAACAAAAATACAGTAAAAATGAGTTACAGCTGCAGGGATAACAAGAAAAATAATAAAAATCAAAGACAATAAAAATACTGAACAAAGATAATAGCAACCACAACAAGATAAGTCAGCAAAACAACATAACACAGTCCCAGCACAAACTACAATACCATCTAATCCATACCGATCCGAAACATAATCCATCCATAATCCATCCATAAAAAAGTACACACAATATCAACAAATAATATACAACAAAATAATACACAAACATATGAAGCACACATAAACCCAACATACAAATCGCCACAAGTAAACCTCTTATAAAACGCAAACACATACACACATACATACACACACACACACACATACACACACACACACACATACACTTTTCAAAATATCTATAACATCAACAAAATAATATCCAACCACACAAAACACAAGCAAATTACCAAAACTACAATCTTTGCAAAACGCACAAACAAAAAATATACACAAGTGAAAAATAACGAGAATACATATAGGGACGCGAACCTACAAACACACCCGCATAAAAACAAACAACAAAAAAAAACACACACACGCAGTTAGACGCGTACACACGAATTCTCAGACATACACGTGTGGATGCGTGTATGCGTGCATATTTATATGTATGTATGTTTACAAGCATGCGTGCAAATAAACAGGCACACACATAGACACATACTCGCCCAAACGTACATATACACACACGAAATGTCAACTATAACCTAACAATAGCAAAAAAAAAGGAGAGGGGAGACCAACGGAGAAGCACAAACTTAAGGAGCATACTGAATATAAACCAATAAAACAATACAAAACAAACAATTCGTTTGACAACATCACCAACAAAAACATCCCCTTCTTTGATATAACGAAACATAACAGATTTACCAAGCGAAAATTAAAATAATACACCCAGTAAAACAACCTACTACCAATATATATACAGTTAACACAAACATACACAAAAACACAAACACACATTTAGAAGCACACGAACGCACAAACATACTCCTGCAGTTGGCTGTGTATAGGCATGTTTGCGCGCGCGTGTGTGTGTGCACACACACACACACACGCACACACACACACACACATATATATATATATATATATATATATATATATATATATATATATTAATTAGACCTAAACTTTAAGTAAGAAAGATTACCTATATAAAAATAATTACAAATTGCTTTCATAAATTAGATTTAAAGATGTTACCGTAACTATTTTTTACAATATTGAAAAAAGTACGATTGGCCGGGTAAACAAACTATTATAATTTAAAATATTTTTTTTAATATGTTCTCTATAAATGTGTTAATATATATAGTATTTAACTTATATTAAATCCCTAAACTATTTGTTTAAAAAAATTAAATATTTAAATTGATAGCAAACATCAAATAAATTTATTCGTTTTTTTAGACATCTAAATTTCTATCAAGCATTAAAATCTATTCTTTACATAAATTGCTAAAACCCAATTACAGCCTCTTTCTCTTTACTTCCCTCTCCTTCTTTTTACTTTTTCCTTTTTCTCCCCCCCTCCCCATCACTTCCGTTAAGTTAACCGTCTAAATAGGTCAAGGTCTGGTCACTCCTCCTTCCCCAATACAAACTATACTTGAGAGAGATATGAAATTAATCCCTCCCTATACTCTACCATGTTTCTTTAACTACCCCTTTTACACTCTGTTAAATTAAAAAAAACTTACACTACCCATCAATTTTAATTTCATTTTTCAACTTTTATATATTTGCAAATTAAAATAATAATAATGTTTTTTTATGAAAGTATTTATTTATATTTGATATTTCAGATCGACCGCGATATATATATATATATATATATATATATATATATATATATGTGTGTGTGTGTGTGTGTGTGTGTGTGTGTGTGTGTGTATACATTCGTTCGCGCAGATATATAAGCATACACATAAACACACACCCGTACAAATAAACATATACACAAGAAAATCCAGTATTTACATTATTCGGACTATTGTCCTCATCTTTGTCGCCATATTTATTACAACGTTTCGGCCGTTGTACGTTCCGGCCTACTTCAGCTGGTCGGAATGTTGTTCGACATTCCAACCACCTGAAGAAGGCCGGGACATACAGCGGCCGAAACGTTGTAATAAATATGGCGAAAAAGATGAGGACAATAGTCCGAATAATGTAAATAGGGTACATAATACCTCATCTCAGAAATATAGACAGACACTAAAGAAAATCCAGCCATAACCTAAATTAAATTAACAAAACTATAGCAACAAACCAGAGATCAACGGGAAGTTGCGGAAAGAATAAAAGTAAAAAAAAATGTAAGAAGGAAAGAAGAGGAAGAGAAGTTAATTACCAATCAATAATCATCAAGCGAAAAAGAAAATAAGATACTCTTGCCACAATAAGAGAATCGAGAAATATACATTTATATTTCCTTTCCCCAACCCAGCAAAATTAATACCACCACATCAATACAAATAAGTATTATATATTGGAGTTTCTACCATTTATATAAGCGCAATCGCAAAAAAACAAGCAAATAACCGGCTCTAAAATAATAACAAAACAGCATTAAAATTAAATATAATAACAATTTTACATACTATAGTCTTAAACAGACCTCATAAAAGATAATAATAAAAAAAGAAAAAGAAAAACAGACGGATAGAAAGTGTGTGAACACGCGTGCATACGTATATATGTGTGTGCGAGAAAACATTATTCCGCGGACAAAATAGACGCGCGGTCTCTGCGTTGAAACTGCGATTTACAAAAGAAGTTCGGTACACAATCCAACATTGAATATGGCGACCAATTGCATACGTATGCACACAACGACACATGGATGCGCATATACACCCAGCCCCACACTGTTCATATATGTTTATGTTTGTGTGAGCTGCAATGCATGAACGCGCATGTATGTATGTCTGCGTACGTATAAGTGGCGTTCCTAGGATAATTTTTCTTCCCACTACCATAAAACACTGATATACGCAACCATAAATAAGTCCAAATTTTCAAAGATTAATCAATTTGTCTGACGATCGCAGAGAGCGTGAAACCTGGGGTCACAAAATCACATCAATCTAACTGTACATATATATATATAT
>OZ010578.1:56666178-56706178 GCA_963932145.1 Acanthosepion lycidas | reverse complement strand
AGCCAGGACGATATCAGTCAAAACAGACATTAGCTGCTTCCAAAGTGACCATTAATGTAGCCATAAAAATACAATGCCTGTAGAGTGATAAAAATAAAATAAACAAATACCGCCTCCCTACATAGAAAAGGGTCGGTGTTAATAAACTGCACTTTCTCAAAAATGGTACATCATTAAATTCTAATTCATCAATTCTTAATTCATGCTTTGCAGATCAAAGCTAAAAAATAAAATATTATCACCTAATTGTTCTGTACCAAAAACTATAGGAAAATTGTCTGAGCAAATATTTACTCGATGACTTTTTTAGGTGGACTATCTTGGAAAGTAAGAAAGACATTTATTGATTGATTCGTTTTTTTATAGCTTATTAATTGTTTGCAGGTTATTTAAAGCCAGAAAATATTTTTAGATTGTAAGAATGTTTTGTTTCTTTTAGGTATTAATCGTTTAGCGATACAAATAAGAACAATTAATCCATTGCTAGGGAGGGAACAGGTGGATTGATACCTTTCCCAACGGTATATGAAAACAAATCAATCAATCAATAAATGTGTTTCTATTTTGGCCCATCTACTGCTGAATGTGCTACACTATTATTTTAAGAAAAAAATTGCGATGAATAATTAATACTTGAAAGAATAGTTTTCATTTATTTTTTAGATTTTAATTATAATAATTTATAATATACTAGCAGCATGGCCCGGCGTGGCCCGTGCTTGATTCAAAAATTGTACGACTCATACAGCAATCGCTATCACTTGACTTAAAATATTTTTGCCCTTCCTTGCCTTTAAAGAAGTGCCCTTTGCCATACTGATGTTGCTACATGCCTTACTTCTTGCCTATCTCACACTGTGAGTTTTTTCTAAGCTCTATACTAAACATTAATTCTGTTACGAAAAAAGAACTAAACAAAATGAACGCAAAACGATCAGCTTTAAAAAAAAGACTCGTAACTGGAAAAACCGAATGAAAAAAGAATGTTAACAACAAATACTTTTTCACGCCCATCCAGTTCTGCGGAACCAGAATCAACGTTGAGTTTAAGCAAGCGAATGAGCCAATTGGAGTAAAGTGCCATGCAGATTTAAATTTTTCCCACTTGTGACGAATGCAGCTACCGATTTTTTTGCATGCTAGTTAACATTCGTGTCAGTCAGCTGTTAGCTCTCACGCTGGCCAATAGAATCTTCCTGCCTATTCGTGGCAGCCAACTATAGGCTCTCACTCTGGCCAGTAGAAAATGGCTGCAAACTACATGAAAACAGCCGAAGAAACATGAAAAAATCGATTATTTCCACTATCGATGGGAGTTGGGAAATGCGAAGTCGGTGTTGGCCTTACCGCTAACTTGGAGCATGTGCATGTAAACTTTGGTGTAAATCCTTCAAAATTTGCAGCCATGCATTCGTTACACACACACACACACACATCCTGCCTTTTATAGATAGAGATAAATCTTAAAACTCTTCATTATTTTCACCCGTTTGGGCAATATTGTTATTAATTGAAAAATATATTTACTAATGGAAGCATAGTGGAGTAATGGATAGCGGCTCGAATTGAGGAAGCTATGGGTAAATAGCAGGACAGACCGGGTTATGTAGCTTGGATGGCAACACATGGCACATAACTGACTGACTGATATTTACTGATAAAAATAGAAAAGCTTAATACAAATCATCCCGCATCAAGATTCGTAAGATATTTTTTTTAACTTTTTATGTATATAAAATATTATGTAATGTGCATATTTTTAAAAGTATGGTCGACCATACACAACACAACATTTTCGGAAAATGAGAGCGTTGTATAGTAAAACTTAAATTCAACATCCTTAAAATTACATTACGGAGAATATTTTCCAACATTTTTAAGATTACTGAGTACTTAAAAATTATATAAAAAAGGGACTTGCTCATCATTTTCTTAAATTTTGTTGTAACAGATAAAGTCTCCTTAGAACAAAAATAAACATCTTTAACACCGTCAACACGTTTATCAGCACTTGTTACGTAAATGACGAACGATGACAAGTACGTAATCACCACTACTGTTTCTTTTAAAAATATATTTCTCTGTTATTTTAAATTTGAAATAATAAATAACATGTTTTCAAATCAGATTCAGAAAAGTATATTTTTGGTAGTTTTTTTTTTTAATACTGAGAATTTTTCATCAAATAGTCCGCAATGAAAGACGACTAAAAAAAGGATGCTAATATTTGAAAAACAAATCATTGATTCTAATCAATATAATTTCTGTTTGAAATATTACCAGATTATTTTGCTTATAAATAGTAAATTTAATCCCTTAGCTTTCAATTAAAAAATAAAATAAAAGCTTCAAGAAATATTTTCATTTATAAAAATTCATTTTAAACGAAGGTATCGAAAATGAGTGGAGGTGCCTAGTTAATTGCATAAATGTATATTAACGATTACTTATGCAAAAATATAACCAGCGCAGTTGAAAAATTACTTAAATATGTCCTTTTACTTATAGTCGAGTGGTATTAAACGTTTTTGGATAATTATACTCTTAATTTTTTAACGAATAATTATTTTTTATATATAACGATACATTTAAACAGAGATAAAAATTAATTATCTAGAAAATAATATTAATAATTTAATCAGGTTTTAATTCATTAATCTTTCATTTAATTAAAGATTTAATTCAGGTTGAAACGAAAATTCTGTCCGATTTTATGATCAGGTTTTAATTAATTTTTTCCAATTTTTAAATCATTTTTATTTTATTTTTAATTAATTTTTAATTAATTTTATTTTAATTGATTTTATTTTTGATTTTGTTTTTTGTTTATTTTATTTTATTTATTTATTTTATTTTATTATTTATTTATTATTTATTTTATTTTACATGTTATTTTATTTTTATATTTTATTTTATTTTTAATTAATTTTTAATCAGGTTTTAATTAATTTTTTCAATTTTATTTTTTTCATTTTTTTCAATTTTTAATGTTTTCATTAATTTTTTATTTAATTAAAGATTTAATTCAGGTTGAAACAAAAATTCTGTCCGATTTTTTAGGTGAAAATGATGATCAGAATTTATTAACGTACTGTCTATTTATGCTGCTTAGTAATTCGACGATGTGTAATTTGTACATTTTGCTTCAAGGTTATAAAAATATTCATCAAATAATCCGGAACTTGCCCCAGTGTTCGTTCCAGCTAAAGGATACATTATAAATGTTGCCCTTGTTTATACAACTTTAAGTGTTCTTTTTTAACAGGCTTATTACTGATGGTTACAAGTGAAAACTATGACAGAATGTTAAGCGCCGTCGTCAGTGGATCAAATCAAGCAACCAGACCTGCTTAGCAACCGACAGAGAAACTTCATCCAAAGAATATCATGTTGAGCATATAGTAAGATATTCAAGGGATCGTCCATTATGAACTGTAAGACAATAATCAAACAATCAATGCTGATCTCTTCTGACAATAGAATGCAGCTTTGGACAGCAAACGGCTATCCTTTGTCGACAGAACGGGTGCAATCTTCCATCACGATAATGCTCGTCCTTAACTAGTACGGTTGACTAATAGATCTCTTAGCGGAACTCAATTTCGTATAAATGATTCGTAAACCATATTCTCTTGACTTTGTTCAAATTTGATTATCTCTTATTTCAGCGGATTGCATAACAATTTTTATGGCCTAAGGGTGATATTAAGAGAAGAGGTTGAACATTACATGGTCTCTTAACATCAAAACCTAAAGAGTTTAACAAACGTGACATCTCTAAACTTTCTGATAGATTGAATGAGGTTCTAAGAAGCAAGGGATAGAAAAATATTCCCTTCGCCGAGTAAAGTCGTATGTAAATTTCTCAATGCTAACAAATCCTTTTGCCAATCATATTTAATATGTTTCCCCCTCAAGTCGGTGGATGTGATCTCTTTAATCTTTGAAAATTCCGTTGATATTTTTTGCATATGTCCGTTATATTCAACAAATATTTATATAAAAGAAACGCAAATATTTGCTACTTGTAAATTTCTATATAATAATATCACTTATCGTTGTATGCGTGATCTATCTGCAGGGCATATGAGTTAGTTATTTTTCAACAAAGTCTGAGAGAAAAATATATACGTTTAAAAATTCTGTGTTTTTGGTAAATCGATATTTCCTCAGGCTAAACAGAAACGGTAAAAGGTTGAATAATTGAAGAAGAACTGAAGTTGATGGTTCAAACAAACAAGGCGACACTGCGACTAGAATGGCGGAGTTACAGGAAGTGAGCGAAAGTGAAAGCGAAAGTGAAAGCGAAAGTGAAAGTGAAGAAGAAGATTGAGAATAGCGAGGGTTGAGGAAAGGAGAAAAAAAAAAACGGGATTGAAGAAGACAGAAATTGCGATTTATTTTGAATTTAAATATTTGAAGATTGAAGTTCTCAGGAAAGCAAGTAAACGGAAGGGAGTTCTACAGGTAGAAAGTCCGAGAAAATGATTAGTTGCATCTAACTAGTTCAATAGTAAAACGGTGAGACCTAGTTACCAATGTAGTAGCACGCTTGAATTCATGTAGCCGATGTCCCAGATAAAAAACACACCAGGACATGTTGTAACCTAAGGAAGGTTACTGAATAGAATAATCAAACGAAAGTTGGTAATGAACGAAAAACACGGAAAAGTAGTCAACTGTTAAAAGTGAGTCAAGTGAATTCCACAATGAATCACCAACTGCAGGATATCTACCAACCCCACCTCGCGGTCAGATGTGGCACAAGGCCGAATTTAATGTTGGGTATACGAGCCTCGTCTGGGGATTCTCTCTGCCCGGAGGTATAGATTTTGACCAGCACAGCTGGAGACGAATCTCCGACTGCAGACTAACTTACAGTATTTACTACAGTACTTATGTGAATAGGGACATACCCATTATCGTCCGTAGTTATGCTACAACAGAAGAATTACCACGAAAATATTTGTAGAAAGGACAGATGGAACCCACGTCTCGTCGGTGAGAAAGTGATTTGTAGCAATGTGAGTCAGATAAGGTCTTGTTAAATTGAAAACAGCCTGACCAGTCACAAAAATGGATATGGAACATTTACTTTCGATCGATGGTTATCAGTAAGTTAACTTCAAAGTACAGTAGTTGTGGGTTCAGAGAGAAAGAAAGTCATGGAATGAAGATAAGCCATTTTTGTAGACAAAGATAGCAAGACAATTTGGAAATTGGTATTGATAAAACTGAACATCCTGCGGAAATGCATACACAGGTGAACGAAGCGGGACTCGGAAAACGCAAAGGTAAGACAGGCGTTAGACTGTGCAGATCTTCTCACCCACGCCTCATCTCAATTTCGCTAGCTTCTAACAGTAGCTTATAACCCAACAATAAAATACTGAAAAAATGTTTTGTTTCTCACTCGTGGATAACGATTTGGTGGAATGGTAATTTTGAAGCTAGAAGCGTTTGACGAGAAGAAACTGCACCCTGTCAATGCACCTGGTATCTGTCTGAGGTGTCACGCAACATACTGAAGTCGAGATGCCTGGTCATCAATTAAAAATGATACTGTTTTCATAATATTAAGTTCGGTAAATAATGTCCGATTTTAGAATGAAATTTTATTTCTGAATTAATATGTGTTTACATCAGAAACACTGAACATCCATATATTTCTGTCATTGAAGCTTCCAGATTACTTATGCCTTCAAAATAAAACTCTAAAGCTTCTTTTGATTGGTTGATGTGTTTTCTACGGTTTATCAATCCGATGCAAGCTATTTTAAAGATAGGATATATATTTTAGATTCCAATCATTTTTAGAGAAGGTATTAACAATTCGATGATAATAGACTCAATAATGAACTCATAGATCTGGGAGAAGAGGGTGGTGTATTCATCTCTCAAATGTATTTGCTCATAAGTGAAATTTGAACTCGACTCTCCGATTAACAACTCCGTGCCGTTATTCATTACACCACCCGCATATCCAAGTTCACAGAACCTGTTGTCCCCAAGCAATTACCCTTCTAGATAATGAACAGGTTCGACATTGATTAGGATCGGTGATGGTATGAGAATCTTAATGTTTGGCAAGCCGCCATTAAATCTTTGAATACAGTTTATGCATCTTATTTGCTGTGGGATTACTTTTGGATAAAAATGCTGATAAGATGCTTAGGAAAGCGGTAGTCAGAGAATATCCTGGATGTAGCAAAGTCTCATGTCCGAGATCACCCTGCCGATTTCACGTTCAGATCCACTGTTCAGTACATCACCCGTAAACCTGGTAAAAAATATAAACTCCTAATTCAAGTAGTTTAGGCCGAAATTAACAGAATGGGGGTCTGGCTGGAAATATATATTATCCAACTCATTTAGATAATTCAGGATCCCGAAATTTGTTCTTAGAACTAGACACTTTCTTTTTGTTTCTTGATGTTAACACAGGGTTTTGTATCGTGCTATAATTCTACCTACGTCAGATGTAAAATCTACAGGAAAAGATCCGATATATTCGATTTTTGTTCAGAAACGGCAATAGAAACGATATCGTAAAGTTATCAGATATCTAAAACGGGGTCCAAATCCGAGCGTCTTCTAGTTTTGTGACGTACGGTAGCCGTTAAATGATTAAGTATAACTCAAGACTTCAGTATTAAAATTAAATATTATTTAATTACAACCGCAAATAAATACTTACCAGAACAAAAAAGTAAAAGCCAACGAAAGATAACCATTTAAGTGAATACCTTGTTAGAAGCGCGGCTCGGTAAATCCTAAATCAAAACCCAAATCATTGAGGCACAATAATTCACACTAATTCGACTGGATAGTTCCACTCAATAGTCACAATGATCATTCAATAATCACAGCAGTCAGTAGCCTGACATCTCTATTTATACATATAAGTCCAGAGTGTCACGCTCGAACCTTGTTGTGGGTAGTTACTCATTTTTTCGTATATGACATCTATACACCGTTTCCATTTAAGACGTGGATGGTCATGTCTCTCCACTACTACTTGTTGTCTGTAGCCCTTAGTAAATTTTGTTTCTTCGCTATGTCTCTTACCCCCTATTCAGCAAACCATTTACACAAATTCATTAGGTAGGTTATACGCTGATTTCTTCTGATCCGCTTGCCTTCAATATGTCCTGTGAGTGTTAAATTTTTTAATCCCTCTTTCCTCATTATGTGCCCAAGAAATTTAAACTCTCTCTTTCTGATGTAACGTATAACTGCCATTTTGACTTCCCTTTTCTCTAAAATTTCGCTGTTCAGTCCATGATTTTCTCGGGCATCAATTCGTAGAATCATATTTCAGTTCCTCCAAGACAATACTTTATCTATGATAAAATGGTACCGATTTCGTTGCCGTTAAAAAGTACCGACATTATATAACATTTCATTATTCTTCCCTTTGGTTCCAATATAGTCAGCCGAGTCCAATCTGTATATATATATATATATATATATATATATATATATATATATATATATATATATATATATATATATATTCATGCAAAGTAAATACAAAGTGATAGAATCGACACGAGCCTTGTACATACCTGGCGAGCAAATCTGATATCTGACACGTTTTAAAAATTTCCCATTCTGTAGCGTCAATCAACTGATGTCAATCCTGAGAGAGATTTATACATTATTCAATAATGTGAAAAGCAGTTATCGCCATTAAAATAGGATTATGTATAATTCTAATCCCATCTTAATCTGGCGCAATTTTCATACACGGGAGTCAAAAGGAATGTACTGATAATAGTAGGAATAAGGGAGATATCGTAATAGGCTTGTGGTATGTCTCCTTCTTGATACATGTACTCTACTGTCTCTATCAGACAATATTTAGATTTTTATGCAATCTGATGAGCTAAGCCATTCTTTGAAATTAAGGAATTCCGCTTTAGTTTTATTGGTACAAAATGGCAGTTTTTTAAGTGGTATGACCGCGTCTATGTTCGTGTGATTCGAGGTCATTTAAACACTGTTTTTATAAGGAAAATGGCGCAGTGAATAAAAGCGTTGCTAGAAGTAATCCAGTGACATGATTCAAAGGCTTGTCAGTTCAATTCCTGGGCAGAGCAGAGGTGAACAAAGAACTCCGAGAGTTGTGTTACTGAAGGGAAATAACTGGAACAAAATTATTCCGAAAATACACGGCACGTCGAACTAGAACTATATATCACGGTTGACAAAATAAAGGGTTCGGTTTGAAATACCAACGTATATCACATGAAGTAGGCCTAAGCTACAACGGCCGAAATGTCGTGAATATGGCAACAAAGATGAGGTCAACAGGCCGAACAATTTAAATAGTGTAAATAGTTATAATACATAATCTCAGAAATATAGACAGATCCTGAAGAAGGCTGGCGCGTACAACGTCAGAAACGTAGAGAATATGACAACAAAGATAAGTACAACAGTCGCAACAATGTAAATAGTGTAAATAGTTAAAATACCTAGTCTCGGAAATATAGACAGACCTGAAGAAGGCCGGCGCGTACAATGTCCTAAACGTCGTGAATATGACAACAAATTTGAGGACAACAGTTGCAATAATGTAAATAGTGTAAATAGTTACAATACCTAATCTCAGAAATGTAGACAGACCTGAAGAAGGCCGGGGTGTAGAATGTACGAAACGTCGTGAATATGACAACAAATTTGAGGACAACAGTTGCAATAATGTAAATAGTGTAAATAGTTACAATGCCTAATCTCAGAAATGTAGACAGACCTGAAGAAATCCAGGCGTAGAATGGCCAAAACGTCGTGAATATGACAACAAATTTGAGGACAACAGTCCCAACAATGTTAATAGTCTAAACAGTTAAAATATATCGTCTCACAAATATATGTACCTGATGTCATATCTCTTTGTAAATGAGATTAGTTTTGACTGGTCAGATTTCTATTTCTGTAACTACAATAGTATAATATATGTACGACTGTAAGTTAAACACTCTCTGCACTTTCGTTATAACATGTCTTTAGGTTTCTCTCATTGCCTTCTACTCATGCGTGCTTACAGCCGAAACTATTATGCCTCACGTGATCGAAGTTTGAGCTTGGTCGCACCTGTTCTCTTGCTGCTGTTACAGAGTAAATATGGTAGCTCCGCGAGCAGTGTCCACCAACGAGGTACAAAGAACAGTGATCCGATTCTGAAGAGAACATGCTACCTCATCGATGACAACACGCCGGATCAGCATTACCATCTCTCGAGTTTGCTGAATCTTCTCGTCATCGCTGGTTGTTGAAGCGTGCCCTGCCCGTTTTTCGTGCGAGCTTATAGATGGTACTATTGTGGTCACAGGCTCGAAGCTTGAGTTTTTTTTGTTTTTTTTTATGGCAGTTTTCTTGCTGCTGTTAAAGTATAAATATGGACGCTCCGCTAGCAGAGTTTACCAAGGAGGAACAAAGAACAGCTAACCCTCATAATTTACCTGGGGAATTTGCTAGATGTATGTTTTATTCTAACAGCTCCCCCTCCTACAACTCTAACTTGGGGACATTTTTCTGACTTGCTTTTCTGCTAAATACGATCTCAGAAAATTTTAATCTCATTACTTTTCCCCTTGAAAGCTTTTTGTTTATGTCTGCTCTCGGTTTAAATTTAAGAGGTGGAACTATTAAATGCGAAACACTTCGAATAACTGGGTGTATGACTTAATTATAACAGCTTTAACAGCGCTAGGGAATGTTTCGCCCAACACCGCAAATTGATATTTAAAAAAAAATAACTTAATAACTCGAGTCATGTTCTCAAATAGGCTCAACAAGTAGATCATTTCCTACCGAGTCGCGAGTTCGGCTATCGCTGGTTGCTCCGAAATTTCGATCAAGTGCGAGGTCTCCGCTAGGACCATCCTTCTTTGAACTTCATGGATTTTCTTTACAAAAACAAAAACCAAGATCTGCATCAAATTGCAGAAAGAACTCGAGAACTTTCACATCTAAACCGAAGAGAAAATAATAACGTATGCAAGATGTTGATCTTCCACACGCCTTCAAAGAAAACGTTAGAAAGGAAACCCGTATCAACACTGAAAAGAGCTAAAACAGTTTAAAATAGCAATAGAGAACTGTACCTGAATTTCTTTTTTTATATAAATTTTAAACGGAAACTAGCATTAGCTGTTACCTGATGAATATCGAATGTTTCCTTATAAGGAAACGGCTAATAGTAATTATTACTATAGTTTTATGGAGGACATTTATAAAATTAAGTTTGATACAATACACGTCTTTGGTAATTATACCTACAATCCATTATATAGTAAAATCATTATCAATGTATTTAGATAACAGAAAGTGGGATGGATAAATTGTCGTCTAAATTACGTAAAAATGAAAATAACACTGACATCTCATTTAAACTGAAACATTTACCACAAACTTATCTTGAAATACTAAAGAGAAAATTTATCCAATCAAAACGTTATCGGCTTTAACCACAGGCTCCAGATGACATCCGCATCTCCTGCAACTCTTCTGGACGGTCTTCTTGTTTGATTTGGTGAATGCTGCCGTAATCCTTGCCTACAGTTCATCTTTGTTGTTACAAGGAGATTTTTTTTGGTATCTCACTCAACTGCACCCTACACATAAAAATCAAGGAGGTTGCAATCTGGGGAGTTAGATGACCAGCTGTAAAGGGTGATGTGGTGGCCAAAATTGTCTGACAGCCATAACTGTGTTCTCCGGCTTGTCTGCCATGGTTCAAAATCCTATTGTCAGACATAGAGTCTTCCAGCTGCTACACTCTTGACCCAGGGCAACACTATCTCCTCAAGGTACTGTTGTTGTGTCTGGGGTCCTCACCATGAAATTCGAGAGTTCTTTTCTTATCAGAACGTTCAGTGTGTGTTTTTCTAGCCGCCGTATCTTCGTAATCACCATTAGACTCGTCCAACTCTTTCCGAATCCTCTGCACTGTTCTCAGATTGACACACAAACACTCTGAAATGTTCGTATGTGAGCTTCCGACCCAAATGCCAAGGAGTATAGCATGCCGTTTTCAAATTTCTGGCGGAGTAATTCGAACATTCGATTTGATTGGAAAAGCTTTCGATAAATGCATTTGGCAATTTATGTATTAAAGAAGTCCAAAAGTTTTACTCATAATAAGAGCACATAAATCTTGAATTCTAATATTGGCAGAATTTACTTTTATCTGACCAAATTACAGACTGTCAAAATTCATAATCTTTGCTCTCGAATTTTCTCGCCCAGTCCATACGCCTGTTCCTGTTAACCTCTGAAATCAAGGACTTCTTTCTTGCAACATTTCTTTGATAGCCTTTCTCTTTCAGAGTCTTTCTCACCGCATATAGCGACATTTTCATGCTGTTGGTGACATCTTTGACGCTCTGACGACGATTTTTGATGACTTCCCTCTACAGCGTTCTTTTCGTTCACTTAGACACGATGCTTGGTCTTCCTGAACGTTGTTCCACACGACAATGGCCTTCTTCATTAAATTTCTTGACAATATTATTAACCGTTTGATGATTAACCTGGAAAAACCTAACAATTTCTCTATCAGATTTGCCACACTGTTGCCATCCTATTATGTGCCCTTGTTGAAATTCACTCCATTCCCTTACTTCCGCCAACTTTCATTGCAAGATATCTGTCAACTATTGTTCCTAGATGAGAGCAGCTTGATACTAACACGGTATTGTTTAAAAAAAAGAAGAGACGTTATAAATAAGCCAAAATTGTTGTAATTAAGGGTGACTAACAACTTATAATAGGCCACTGTATAGCTCACATTACGAAGAGGTTTATCTATGCAAAATATGTGTCATCTTTTCTTTTTTTTTTTTTTTACAAAATTGAGCAGTGGAAAATGTCATTTCTGACCTAAGGTTTCAGATTAGGACCCGGAAGGAAATAAGTATTTAAAAGAAATCAACGGAAATAATAATCATACTACTACTAATAATAATCATAATACTACTACTACTACTACTGCTAATAATAATAATAATAATAATAATAATAATAATAATAATAATAATAATAATGATAATAAATATTAGAGAATATGACAAGTCTAACTAAATATAAAGATCACAAAAATGTAGAACTATATAATTGGAACCGAGAGTACGATAAAAAGATACATAAAAAAAAAGTTAAGAGATCCCTGGTACCCAGTGTCTACAAGAGATTAAGAAACGTTCATTTTGTGGAACTGAACATCTACGAAGGTGAGTATTATTCAGGGAAAGAAAATATGACTACTCTACATGAAAATACTATTCAAAACATGACGCGTCGTGTGGATGGAGAACATAACCCTCTATTGGGGGTTGGATTCGTATTATTCCTGGGATCTCCGACATTAAAGAAAATCTCTCAAAATTGTTTAATGTTGGGCGAAAACTATCTATCTTCCGATGAAATATATGCATATTGCGAACTGCAATCATTTTCTAAGACTTTTTCAAAGGCTACCCGGCCATTAATCAGCAAATCGAAAACGCGTCCCGTGTGATCGACGTACAGCTCAAAGCCTAGCCAGTAGCGACCTTATAACACTATAATGATTTTACAGAAACTATTTTTCTAGAACTACTGAAAAAAAATTCCTACGAATAAACACCGTAAGGACATCGCCTTTCCCTTTCTGCTTTGGCTAATATTTCTTCCAACGACATTTTAAGAAACATATAGGAACACATGCACACGTAGATAATTAACATTTTTACAAATCACACTTCACTCATGGTCATCTGTACCAAGAGCCACTCAAGGTAGAGGGTAACAAAATAAGTGGTACAATTTATTGGAAAATGTTGAAAATATAATGGTGAATCCTAGACTTGAACAAGTTAAGATTGTAGTGATCGGGTAAGCATCCTCTTGGGAGTTAGTCGCACAAAAGCAGCGCTTTAAACTGCTAGATTAGCACGAGTGGAACCTCTTCGTTGAGGTTTATATTATAGAATCTGATAACATAAAATGCCGTTTGTCTTTCAGAATGTTGAATAAATAACTCTTGAGGGTACGATGGAAATATATTTTATCCGATTCGCTGAAGGTTACCCAGACACTGCAGACTACCGATTTTTTTTACATGGTGATCACCCTGTAGAAAACCCAGGGGCCTTTTGAGATAGAGGGTTAAAGAATAAATGACAGAGCTTATTCGGTTATATGTAGAATATATTGGTTAACCCTAGACTTAAATAGAATAAGATGCTAGCGATCGGGAAAGCATTCTCTTAGTAGTTGGCTTCAAAGCTGTCCGAGTGGAACCTGCATCTCACCAATGGAATACGACAGGAATGAAGGCATCTTGCTATAATGGGCATAGCACTGTCGGTTATAGCTGTGAATTTTAGAAATGGTGGAACTAAAGAAATATCGATAGATAAGCGAGAAGCTTGCAATGTTTAGTCTGTGGGGGGAAAAAGTTATATGCTGGAAAACAATTCATCACCCACAAGGACGCGAGAACTCTTCCGGCCTCTGTCGAGACTGGATAGTGAGAACTTGGCAGTCGTACTTCATTTTAGATATGATCTGTCTCTTGTAAACGTAGAGTACCGCAGAAGACGCTACAGGAAACCGCATATACTGTATGAAAAAAATGTTTTCAGATATGTAATAAAGTAACGAAAGGCTCAAGGATTTATATTATCCGACTGGACGCGGCGACTGAGTGCAGTGAGCTCTGGAAAATTTAGAGCACCTGTTGGCTTCATGGAAAGTGGTACCACGTAATGGAAAAGTGACTCATGAATTATGAGATGAAAATAAAATAAAAAAATGGAAAAAAAAAATGTTTATTCGTTAACGAAGTTTTTTCCAGGATTTTTTGTAATCATGTTACACCAAGAAAGGCATTGAAACCATTAAGACGGAAGCGTTTACTGAATTTTTTTTTTTTTTTTTTTATTATTATTTAAGCGTTTTACCCCAAGCAAGGCGGCAAGCTAGTAAGACGCAAACGGTTACAGAAGATTTGGAGCAAGATCAGATAGGAGTGATAGAGGAAAGGATGAGGAGAAGGATAGTGGATAGATCAAGGCATCTGGAGATGTCGACTGACATTACACTTGAATAGTTGGAGATTATAGCTCTCAGGGAAACTGGAATAGGGAAGGAAGTTCCACGGGCGAGAGGTGCGAGATATGAAGCTATTGGAGTAGAAGAGACGGCTAAATTTAATAGTTTCAACAGTGAAAGGGTGAGAGCGGGATGCCAGCTTCATAGGGCGCTTTAATTCATGAAGACTGGGAAACAGCGAATGCAGCTCCACTGAGCAATTACCATGAAAGTATTTGTAAAAAACGACAGAGTGAGGCGACAGCGCGTCTGTGAGAGAGCTACTGTAGACGAGATGTCAGATCAGGGCCAATTATATTGCATATCCGCCTCTGGATCTTATCAAGAACCCCGAGGCAAACAGAAGGGGCTCCAGACCATATATGGCAGCAATACTCCATGCAATGTCGAATTGTTGATTTGTAGATCTGGAGGATCGATTCCCGGGAGAAAAATTTCCTGGCGCGGCACAGAGCAGTAAAACCGTGAGACGTAGTTGCCAATCTACTATCATGCTTATATTCATGCAGTCGAAACACCAGGGAAGAACAATTGTCAGGAAAATATTTTTACAACAAATGGAAGCCACAAGATGGCGGACAGAGAGTAAGTGAAGTCGAGATGTTAGGTTTGATATTTTAATTAAATTTTTGAAAATTAAAGGTAAGTGGGAAAGCAAGTAACCGGAAAAGAGTTCCACAAGCGAGAAGTGTGATAGAAGAAATTGTTAGCATATAGCATATGGTTAGCAATTTAAAACTTTAAAATGATGAGAACTTGCCGCCAATCTAGTAGGATTCATCTTTTTAAATTAACTTATATAATGAAAATATGATATCAAAGATAATGTCTAGACATCTTGAAGTGTTTCGAAACATTTATAAAAAAAAAAACTGAGTTATCGATGAGATTATTGAAAAAGAAAAATATTTTATTAGATTTTAAATCTTCACAATATATGGGTATTAGGCCTTCCGTGTTTTTTTCTTTTCTGGGTAAATTATCACAAGCGAAATAAAATAAGAAAGTTTTTTTTTCCAGAATAAATATCTCTATTTCTTTCTATATACTTGGACACTAATAATTGATCTCTCTAAAATATTCCCACTTCCCTTACTTTACCATTGTATAACGTTCATGAAAACGAAATTAATCTTGGACATGATTTAAATGCTTTTTGATAACGGGTGTCAACATCGCAGATTCTATGCGATTACAGCAGCTATTTCTGGCATGTAAGGCATATATTTAACTTTAAGTGGTAGTGGCAAATGACAAACGATTGCTGATATGGAAACCTCCCAAAACGCATGTGAGGAAAAGATAGCAGAGACTTGATTTCCGTTTATCAGGATATGGTGCGCAACATCCTGAAGAGAAAACGTTAAAACTGTCCTTGCTATCCAGAGTAGGTACTGTGAAAATCTCGTTGACGTGGTTTGGGCTTGGTTTGGTTTGGTTTGAGCTTGGTTTGTTTTACGGCATATCAACCTCAATGGATTATGTAATGGCGACGAAAAATTTTATTGCTGGTAATAATTTGTTTTGTCAAAAATCTTTTTCTGGTAATAATTTTTTCCTCCAAAAATGTATTGTTATTAATAATTTATTTTCAAAAAAGTATTGCTGACAATATTTTTTTTCTTTAAAAATGTATAGCTGGTAATATATTTTTTTCAAAAACGTATTGTTGGTAATATATATATATATATATATATATATATATATATATATATATATATATATATATATATATATATATATTTTCAAAAATATATTGCTGGTTTTTTTTTTTTTCAAAGATTTATTGCTGATAATAATTTTTTACAAAGTAATTCTGGTATTAAAGCCTAATTTTACACTTTCATAGTGTTTTTACCCTAGTTTCAGGGTTAGCTATTTGCCCATAGCTGGAACCCTAACAGGTGCTACCACCCCGGGTCCAGGTAGCCTGGGAACACCAGCAATTAAGAAACAATGCGATATTGAAACTAAGATTCAAGGGGTTACTCAGATTGAAATAAACGTAGGCAAAAAGAAAGGACAATAAAAAATACAGGTTTCAGGAAGACGATGACGATTGATTTCTTTCAAGATGGTAGACGATACGGAAGCAAGAACACGAAGTGATACGATTTCTCTGTTCGAAACGTGTGTCAGGAGGTAAAATTTAGCGGCGGCGACAGAATACCTCCACAGTGCACTACCGCGTTGAAGTGTGTATGATTAAATCGTGATGTTTAAACGTGGTCATCAAGCTCCACCACGGATGAGAAGATTCAGCAAGCTGGTTTGGTTTAATCCTTTAAACGCCATCTTCTTTAGGACATGTCTAATGGTGAACCGGCGAGTTATCATCGATGTTCTCTGCAGATTCAAAATCCCTGCTATTTGTCCCTCCTTGGTGAACACTGCACGCGAAGCGGCCATGTTTGCACTGTAACAGCAGAATGAAAACTTCGATCACGTGGCCACAATAGTACCAACTATAAGCACAAACAGAAGGCGGTGTGAAAATCCTAAAGATATGCTATCGTAAAAGTCCGGATAATTTTTTACTAACCCTCGTACAGAGTTTATTTAAGGCCTAAAACTAATACGGCTATCTGGATAATGAACATACACATATCCGTATCACTTCAAGAGGCAAGCGGTCATGGTGCTCCACAACTTCCTATCCTTTATACCGCTTAGTAATGATAGCTCATTCACTATCCTCCACTTCCAGATATACCATCTATTTAGTCATTCATTTAATCGCCATTTCATACAGACTTACAAATTTCAAACACTTCATGTCTTCCTTCTATAATGTGTATGATAAATTTAAAATGTCTCCAATTCTAAGTACAAGCGTAAATGAAGAAGAGACTTGAAGCAACAGAAATGTGGTTCTACAGAAGGATGCTGAGGACACTATGGACCGGACATCTGTGCACCAACAAGGTTTTAGAGGAAATAGAAACTAAAAGGAAACTTATACTTAACAGCAGGAAGAGACAGTTGAAATGTCGTATATATAGCAAGCTGAGGACATCAGTCCGAACAATGTAAATAGTGAAAATAGTTGAGTTTCAAAACATCGATTTCTAGATTACAAAAGCAAAGTTTGAAGTAAATAATAGACATTTCCATTGCTTTCCAGATAGCAGCTATTAGGAAATATTGCTCACTGACGAAAGACGAAAAGAAAATGTCAAAATTTGGTTACACTTTAACGCAAATTATATCAACAGAATTGACATAGACTTGAGACCAGAAACATAAATATAATTCTCATTTCGTGTTAAAAAGAAAAAAAAAGAGATTAAGCCCCATCACTATAGAACTATGGACTTGACCTACAATGTATTGCCAGACATGGAATGGATTAGATTAATTAGACATGACAGATCTGAAACAAAGATAATTAATCAAATCCCGGCAGTGAGTTTATAAGAAACGTTCAAATCCCCCTTTTTAGTTTTGGTAAATGTTCGCCGCCATCTTCTTTAGGACATCACGCAGATCAAGACATTAAAGACTCGGATATAATTGTCTCAAATGATTCCATGACGTTAGTTGAAAAGAAAATGTCGTGTCTCAGAAGGACAAACTCGCCAGGAGCGTGCCGGACCTAGACTAGATGACGCTACCATTGACTGACCTTGCTGTTGATGCACTAAGTGACCTTACTTAATGCATGTGCAGTTTTGTGACAGGTACACACGCTGAGCTATTCAACTAATAAGGGTTTTGGTTCTGTGAAGTTCGAGTTCTTGGAGATTAAAGGAAGAAAATCTCTCGTTCAATTAATACTATGGTTCCGTGGTTACGGCCATATAACGTTGAAACACCGGTTCCCGTACGATCACCGAAGTCGAGCTTGGTGTGTACCTAGACGGGTGTGCACAAGAGAATACAAGGTGCTATAAGTTTGGATGCGAGGGGGGTGTAATGGATAGTGGCTCAGAACTGTTAATCGGAAAACCTCGGTCTAATTCCAGTTTGGTTCATTACGACCACCTACGTGCAAATTACGCGAAAGTTATGAATCCACATCTTCTCCCACCATCTAAGGGTTACTTACTAAAACTTATATCACAAAATAATCATTATGTACCCCTTCCCCGCAAAATAGAAAAAAAATCTTGCAATCTAAATTTGTTTGGCTTTAAATAACCTGTAAAGCTTTGATAACCCCTACGAAACGAGTCAATTAATCAAATTATATATATATATATATATATATATATATATATATATATATATATATATATATATATATATATATCCGATATTATATCTTATGACGTTAAACGTTATATTTCATGAGCACACATATTTGACCGGAAATGCAATTTTTTTTTTTAAATAGTAAAATGTAATTCAAGTTTACTAAAAAATAGCTTAATCTAACAATTATAAAATACAGCTGTTACATGATTTGGACAATTTTGCTGTTACACCGACTATATATATATATATATATATATATATATATATATATATATATATATATGTGTGTGTGTGTGTGTGTGTGTGTGTGAATTCATATGATAAATGACAAATAGGAAACGTTTATAAATCAAATATAGGCGTTTTTATTTAAGCTTCGTCAGAGAATGATATATGGAAATAAGCTTTTCTCGTATTGTTATTTTTGTCTTCTTGGATTTTAATTGGTTACACAGAATTTATGTGCATTTGAATTGCCAAGCAGCGACTGCATATACAATTTATGTCTGTAAGTATCATTTCTGTCGGAATTCGATCTGTATTTGATCTCATTATATATATATATATATATATATATATATATATATATATATTGATGCATGTTTCAGTAAATAATATAGACAAACTTCTGCAGTCTGGAATCTTTCCTCACTGCAAACGGCCCGGATATACTGTCTCTCTGTAAAACAAACCTTGTCTCGTCTATCCCCTCTTCTGATATCCCGATCCCCGGCTACCTTCCTCACCTCAGAAAAGACTCTCTAACCCACATGCACGGTCTTGGTGTCTACGTCAAGGAACATCTCTCTCTGGCCAGAGAGTTCTCTCTCGAATCGCGCGACCAGTCGTAAATGTGTATCCGGCTCTCTCTCCTCAGTGCGGTAAGCTATCCCTTCTTCGTTTATCGCTGTCTATCCTCTCAAGACTGTGAGATACTCGATAGCATTTCGGAGGGCATAGACAAGGCTCTTTCCCTCCACCCGTTTTCTCACATATTTGTGTTTGGTGATTTTAACGTCCATCACACCTTGTGGCTTAAGAATGCTACTACTGACCACGCGGGCATTCAAACGCTCAAATTTTCAATCTCTCATTCCCTCACACAAATAGTTAACTTCCCCACTCGTTTTGCTTTCAACCGGGAAGGTAAAGCCTCTCTTCTCGACCTGTGTTTTACCTCCATCCCCGAATCCTGCAGCGCCTCGCAACTCTGCCCTCTTGGTAATTCTGATGATGGGGTAGTATCTGTTAACAACTCCACCCCTATAAAGAACCTCCTACCACTAGAACTTCGTTCTACTATCAACGTGCTGACTGGGACGCGTTCCGTGATTTCCTCTGCGATGTCCCCTGGGATGGAGTCTTCAAGCTCCCCGTCCAAGAATGTGCTTCTGAGGTCTCTCCCTGGGTTAAAGCTTGAATCGACGCTTTCATCCCATCTAGGAAATATAGGGTCAAGTCGCGCTCCTCCCCTTGGTTCTCCGCTGCTTGCTCAGCCACCATCGCCCATAGAAACCACTACTTCCACCTATTCCGTAGCGACATGTCTGACTGCAATAGACGTCTCTTTGATTCGCCCGTAACGACTGTAAGAGTGTCCACAACGATGCTAAGTCACTATTTGCGGCTCGGATGAAGGAACGTATTGCATCTCGCAAATTTGGCTCCAAAGATTATTGGCGTCTCTGCAAGAGCGTATTGAATAATTGCAAACCCTCTATACCTTCTTTATTCAACCAGTTCGAAGTCCTGACCTCCTCTACCGACAAGGCTGAATGCTTTGCTCGGAAATTTCCATTCAACTCTACGCTCGACTCATCCGGTGTACCCATACCAGACTTCCTGCTTAGAACTGAGGCCATATTGAGTGGGCTAAACATAACCCCATCTTTGGTACTGGGCGTTATCTCCAATTTAGACCCCAACAAGGCTAATGGTGGAGTCGGGATACCTGCCATTGTCTTGAAGAAATTCGCGCCTGAACTGGCGCCAGCCCTTTCTTAACTATACAACTACTGCCTCAAGAAATCTTGTTTTCCTGACTGCTGGAAGTCCTCTTCGATTGTTCCTGTCTTCAATAACTCCGGTGACCCCTCTGACCCTTCCAACTACTGTCCTATCCGTCTCCTTCCTCTCTTCGGCAAAGTCTTCGAAGCCCTAATCAATATCGAGGTGGTAAACCACATCACATCCCATAATCTGCTCTCAGACAAGCAATATGGTTTCCGCTTTGCCCGATCTACAGCTGATGTACTTACGGCCATCACTGAAACTGTCTACCGAGCTCTTCAAAATAACGGGGAAGCCCGTACCGTGGCACTAGACATCTCCAAAGCATTTGATAGGGTTTAGCAGGCCGGCCTTCTTCGCAAGTTCCAGGGTTATGGCATTACGGGTCGATTATATAACCTAATACAATCATTCCTGTCAAACCGTGAATTGAAGGTCGTTCTCAACGGATTCTCATCCAGCTCCTATCCTACGAACGCAGGTGTTCCTCAAGGCTCCGTCCTAGACTCCACTCTATTCCTTATCTACATAAATGACCTTCCTGACGCCATAACTTCCCAAGTTGGCATCTACGCGGATGACACCACAATTTATTCCTGCCTCAAAAACAAATCTAGTCTCACTGACAAAACTCACCTGGCCGTGCGTCTCGAAAAGGACCTCCAGTCGATTGTGAACTGGGGCAAGAATTGGCTGGTCAACTTCAACGCTTCTAAGATTAATCTTCTATTAATCACCACAGAGATCCTTCCCTTCCATCCATTAGAATGTCTGACGCTCAACTTCTCGACAGCAACTCTCTGCGGCTTCTCGGTCTCACGTTGACTGATGACCTGAGATGGAATAAATACATTGAGTCAATTGCTTCGCCCACCGCAAGGACAGTTGAGTCTCTGAGCCGCGCCAGGAAGTTTTTCTCCCCGGTGTCGATCCTCCAGATCTACAAATCAACAATTCGCCCTTGCATGGAGTATTGCTGCCATATATGGTCTGGTGCCCCTTCTGTTTGCCTCGGGGTTCTTGATAGGCTCCAGAGGCGGATATGCAATGTAGTTAGCCCTGCTCTGTTGTCTCGTCTACAGTCACTTTCTCACAGACGCGCCGTCGCCTCCCTCTGTCTGTTCTACAAATACTTCCATAGAAATTGTTCCGTGGTGCTGCATTCGCTGGTTCCCAGACGTCATGAGTTCAAGCGCCATACGAGGCTGGCATCCTGCTCTCACCCCTTTACTGTCGAAACCCTTAAATGTACCCGTCTCTTCTACTCTAATAGCTTCATGTCTCGCACCTCTCGCCTGTTGAACTCCCTTCCCTATTGCTGTATCTCTGTTAGCTATAATCTCCAGCTATTCAAGTGTAATGTCAATCGACATCTCCAGTTGCCTTGATCTATCCACTACGCTCATCTTTTCTTCTATCACTCCTATCTGATCTTGCTCTAAATTTTCTGTAACCCCTTGCGTCCTAGTGACTCCCGCCTTGCTTGGGGTGAAATGCTTAAAAAAAAGACAAGTTTTGTCTATTTATTTTATATAAATTCTTTTCATATCGTCTGATAAGCTTAATAACATTATCATTAAAAGACGAAAGAAAATCACCATATTGATACATAATTTTAATCCCATCTAAGCTTGAGGCTTACATAAGCCATTATCAAAGATGACAATTGCATTACAATATATTAAACAATACACGGACAAAACAATAATGATAGTCTGTTTATGTTTACATGAAGATTTCCAAGCAACGACCAACTCGTGCATACAAGAGGCTGGAAGCGAAAATCGCACCGCAGCTCATGACGTTGCACAGGACGACGCGAGAGTGAATATATATATATATATATATATATATATATATATATATATATATATATGCTGGCCAAAATTAACGATTAAAAACAAATGTACACTACCGATAAAGTATTTTTTTCAGAAAGTTCTGAAAGCCATTCCTTCCTGTATTTCACAGCTACTAACAAGCAGATTTTTTTTCTTTTGATGATGGTCATGCTAGCCGAGACTAATTGAGGAATCTAATTGAAATAAACAAAAAATATTAATATGCAAGCCAGTGTATCTGAAAATTTTAATTTTTTAAATTCTCAATATTTTTTATTGTTCAATATATATATATATATATATATATATATATATATATATATATATATATATATATATATTAAGATATTTTTATGTTTATACACTCTTTTTATAAATACAAATATTTAAGTAAATGCTCTCTTCATAATAAACAGTATTAATAACATTTATCGGCCTGAATGTCTACACAAATTTTAATAGAAAATTAATACTGTTTATTGTAAACAGAGAATTTGCTTAAATACTTGTATCTATAAAAACAAAGACTGTATAAACATAGAAATGTCTTAAAATAATTGTCGAACTTTGTCCGTTTCATTATGCGTGACATCTTTCGTTTACATTTGGATACGCTTTGAGCAGATATGAATGTACGTTAGAGATTCATGGAAGATTGAAGTTTAAAAGCAGTAAAATCGCTTTTGCTTAATGATTCTGTGGCTCTATCGTTTAAGGCTCAGTGGGCTATACAATGGTTCCGTGTAGGATACAGGTTCGATCCCTGTCGGAGGACGAATATTTTATATGAAAATTTCTCGTACATTCAGGAAGGTAAATGTCATTAATACTGTTTATTATTAACAGAATATTTACTATTATATAGTTGTATGTATAAAAAGAATGTAAAACATAAAAATATATTAAAATAATTGTCGGACTTTGTCTATTTCATAATATATATATATATATATATATATGTATTGTCTGAGAATACATCAGAAAAAGAAAAAATACTATTAAAAAGTGAGAACAATAAAAGAACTGGAATTAAGAAGATAGAAGTGAACGATTGACATTGCATTTTAATTTTTGATCAGTCGTGAAAAACGTATCAATCCACCAATAAAAAATACAATCTGGTTCCGAGGACGACAGATTTTCTAAAATTATGAGCCTAGTCTGACTGAGAGAAACTTGAGCTAAAATGGCAAATAAGTTCACTTCCGAGGGCCTGTCGCTCGCGAAATCGTTTTTACACATACGACACTATCTATACAAACTATTCCCTGAGAGAATTCTTCTCTTTCTTTCCAGGGAAATTATCGCAGAATTTCATTTGCTTATGCAGAATAACTTCATGTTTGTTGTTAAACCCATCTAGTTTTTTCGTCTTCCCTTTCAGCCGATAGAACCATAGAAATCTTTTTATGGCAGATTTGTGGATTGTTATCTGATGACAACGTCCATTGCTTCCATCTACCGTTATATTTCACTTCGACGTTTATTGGCCTTGAGTAAAGATAAAAACAAAATGCACAGTGTTGATAAATATACATTAAGAAAATAACCGAATATAATAATACAGAAAGAGGGGATGAAAAGTTGAAGTTTCAAGAATAGTTCAAGTGAAAAAACCATAATGCATACGAGAGATAGAAACAGGAAGGACATATATATATATGTATATATATATATATAGCGTCATCCACAGACAGACTGTTTCGCTGTATCACAGCTCATCAGTGAGACTAGACATCCGGTTGCCTCTAGCTAGAATCGAAACCCGACTGAATTGGTATTAGGCCGATATTCTATCACTAAGCTCTCGGCGCACGGTCGGGATGAATGTGGATTATTAGCGTATTTATTTTTGGAAACACGCCCAGTGACCGACAGTGACTCAATTCGGCTTGCGAAGAGTCTCGCTATATAGCTATAATAGTCACTGTTTACAAACCCATACCTCAGCCCTAGAGTGCTCAAGTGGAATTAAATTTAATTCAGGATATATATGTGTGTGTGTGTGTGTGTGTGTGTGTGTGTGTGTGTGTGTGTGTGTGTGTGTGTGTGTGTGTGAAGTGAACTTATTTGCCATTTTAGCTCAAGATTCTCTCAGTCAGACTAGGCTCATAATTTTAGAAAATCTGTCGTCCTCGGAACCAGATTGTATTTTTAGTGGTGGATTGATACTTTTTTCACGACTGATCAAAAATTAAAATGCAATGTCAATCGTTCACTTCTATCTTCTTAATTCCATTTCTTTTATTGTTCTCACTTTTTAATAGTATTTTTTTCTTTTTTTGATGTATTCTCAGACAATACATATATATATATATATATTATGAAATGGACAAAGTCCGACAATTATTTTAATATATTTTTATGTTTTATATATATATATATATATATATATATATATATATATATATATATATATATATATATATATAAAGTTTTAATGGTGGTATTAACCGTTTCCCTATAAAGAAACATTTGGTATTTTTGGAACGAGCAGCCAGTACTGCTTTCGTTTGAAATTTCTAAAATATTTCCCCTGAAAATAGATTTTCAAGTCCAGTAGCTATTATCACACTTTCCAGTAATGATAAGGGTTTCCGCCATACCTTTTTATTTAAAGTAGCGTTGAATGCCAACACCATGGTTATGTCATTGTTTAAGCTTCGAGTTTCACCTGACATCCATTTTGGTTGTTGCTGTTGGTAATCCTCAAGTGATGCTATTTTTTTCTACAGTGATTCTGCAGCGCCAGGCTACAATGTTAAAAAAGAAGTATGATATCTGCCAAGACGCTCAGGCATCAAATGCATATGTATGTATGTATGTATGTTTGTATCCAGTTGTGTTAGCCGCCTGCTATGTAATTGGTAGTGAAGGAAAAGGTATATGTTTTCAATGCTACATGACAATTTAACCATGTCAGATTGCCAGCTGGTCAAGTTACGATGACCGCAGCACTGGAGAAAAGAAAACGTTTATTTATTGATTCTAGTTTTGATTAATTTTTTCATCTGGTTATATACGCATTTAGAGATCCGCTCCGAAAATGCCGCTTTGGTTCTCATTCGCTTACTACCTTATATCCTATTAGGCTTCTGATTGGTTGATCGAACTATGGCTTTGTGATCTAGGAATATATATCTACTTTTAGAAATGGTGAAAAATTGGTCTCCATTTTATCATTTGTTTATCCATTTTCTTATATATATTTTGTAAGCTTTCTGTTTAGACGGTCAGCCTATGGCTTTGTCGAATGGCGATGTTGTATGCATTTATTTTTAGACATAGGGAAATGTTGATCTCCTTGTTGTCATTTCTTTATTTCTTTTCTTATATCCTGGTTGCGATGGCTCTCTGATTGGTTGGTTAACCTATGGTTTTATGACCTGGCGATTTTGTATATGCATATATTTTTAGAGATGGTGAAATATTACTCTCCTTGTAATCATTTGTTTGTTTCTTTTCTTATACCCTGCTTGTGAAAATCTTCTGATTGTTTGATTGACCTATGGCTTTGTGGCCTGGCACTTTTTAGAGATTGTGAAATGTTGGTCTGATTGATATTATTTATTTTTTTTATTTAATTATTTCTCTATCACTACTCTTGTTTCATTTAACCTCTCTTTTCTCTCTGTGACGTCTTGCTCTTTGTTCTGATTAAAAATGGATTATTTCTGCCATACCTGGAATGGAGTTACCCAATCCTGACTCTTCAGCCTTGGCGAAATTATTAACGATCATGCTGTTTCTAAGCAGTATGCGAGTAAAATGACTGTTTTAATTAGAAAAAAAAAGACTTCGTTTGATACTACGAAACAGATATGACTAATTCAGTCTAGGCTGAAATTGCAGAAAGCAAAATATTTTTTTTTCTTTTTCGATTTGCATGGCATTGATTTTTCTTAATACTATAAAGGTTTTTTTTGTGGGTAAAGGTATTTGAGATAGCATCTTAAATACACGTCGCCAATAAAAAATAATGTTTATAGTCGTAAGAAATAATGTCGGATAAAAAGTAAATAATTACTGTTGTTTACGTTTCTGAAGCTAGGAGAAGTTGTACTAAACTGAAGCTATTATAAATAGATTAATAGAAGTCCCAACAAAACATGAGCTTTCCGTAGATAGATGTTTCAAACGTTGCTCCATAAACGCAAACACTCTGGGCATATTGGTAAAGTTATGTTTCGGCTCAGATAGAAACGGGGTTCGATTCATATCCGTGGTACAATCCTTTTTTAGTAGGGTTTCTCAATCTAGGTTGGCTTTAATAATTTTCACTGTTTATAAAAGACACAAAAATAAACAGGGATACCTATTAGGTTGGTGCAAAAATAATGACGTAATAATGTCGTTTTTTTACGTTAAAAAATACGTCAAAAACGACATTGTTACGTCATTATTTTTGCGCCAACCTAATACTAAATAAAAATGTGTTACTAATTTTAAAATGTGAAAATTTAATGGTTTTCCTATTATATTATTCTAATGAATCATAATACTTAAATGATTGAGTAAATACATGAAAATTCCTCTATGGCATCGCTAAATATTTGAGCTTAGCAATTTTAACAAAATATTGCAATAGCAATCATAAATATGAATGGTGGTCGTTATTTTAACCTTTACCAAACTAATTTCTTCCTAGAATTCTTCCACCTGCTACTGCATTTTTTGAGCATGCAAAAACATGAATACCTACCATTTTAAAATTGTTATAATTTCCTTTGTGTTGTGTTTATAGATTGTTTTGTAAAAAAATGGATGAGTAATATTTTGATGTAAGGCATTACATTTTGCATGCAAGTTTTGATGCTGAGAACAAAAAACATCTGAAACTCGAAATAAAAACAAGTACATTAAAAAAAAATGAAAGGCTTTGTTTGATATTGACGCGTCCATTTTTGTTTGCAAAAAATCTCGAAAAAATTAACGTGTGTTTAATCGGCTTTACGCCTCGTTTAGAATCTAGAAGAATTCAAAATGGGGTTGGAAAACGAAAGTTTAACCTTCTTTCGAAGCAGTAGTAGGCGATTTCTAGCTTAAAATGCCAGAAATAGCAGTTGACAAATGTTTATTTCTAGAAACCGTCTTAAGGCGACAGAATGCGCTAAGTACTCTTAGCGCATTCTGTCGCCTTAAGGAAGAGAATTCTAGGACGACATTTGTCACCGCAGCGTGGTAACGCTTAAGAAGTGGATACATATGAAATGTTTTGCCATGGACAACATTTTCCATTTCTCTGAAGCAGCCTCCTTCTTTTTTCTTGCTTCCATACATTTTTTTTTGTTTTTTACTGAAATCAAGTAGTATGACTTTACTGAAATACAAGTAGTATGTCCATGTGATCAAAACGGAATAGTCCATTGTTTATGAATTAGAAGGAGAAAACATTAAACATTTCGATCTTACCTTTTTTTATCTTTCTATCATTCATTCATTTTCTCACTGAAACCAAATAGTGTTTTCTCTCATTTCACGCTATCAAAACGGAGTATTATCATTCATTATTTATGAGGTATTGTCACGGTATAAGGAAAGGAGAGGCAAGCACGACTGTAATACGATATTAATAAGAAAGGAATAAAAATTCCGTTCACAAATTACTGTTTTTTTACGTTTCACGTACGATCACGACGCTAGCAGTTATAGATTCGTAAAAATCCCAACAAGAAATGCTCCTTCCTCAAATAGTTAAAGAACACGGACTCAATGGACAAATAATTAAGCGTGCGACTAGAATTGGTTTTACGGCATTTTAACCTCAATGGGTTATTTAATGCCGACGAGATTTTTGTTGTGGGTAACATTTTTTTATTCAAAAAATATATTGCTGTTATTTTTTTTTTATTTAAAAAAAAATGTGTTATTGGTAATAATGTATTTCTGGTAATAATTTTATTTTTTCGAAAAATGTATTATTGGTATTTTTTTTTTTATTTACCGATGGCGTTATGGTGTCAGTGATTTCACTTTTCATGTTATAGGAAAATGCCAACAAACAAATATAATATATAAAGCCAAGGTAACTGCAAACAACAGCACAATGTACTACATCGGTGCCACTGAGTGACCATTCAAGAAGAGAAAAGACAACCACAACCTTTCATTCTCCAACAGAAAATACTCAAAGAGCACTACACTATCCGCATACATGTGGCATCTAAAAGACAGAAATATTACACCAAGAATAAGCTGAAAAATATTGAAAAAGGACCTGCCTACAACAACATTAGTAAAAAATTATTTGCCTACACGAAAAGATAACAATAATTTCACATACCCAACAAAAGAATTTGCTAATCATAAGATCAGAAATAATTTCCAAAGGTAGGCATGAAAATAAATACATATTATCAGAATTTATACCAAACGGAAAACAAAACAACCAACACCATCAGTCAGTTATTGTCACGTGTGAAGAATATTGTCATTATAACTGTGTTGACGGATTCAACCATTTTCGTTAAATATTACGATATTGTTTTGTACGTTTGTTTGGGAGATCAATATCGTAAAATCAAAAGAAAATTGTTGAATCCGTAATCACAGCTATAATAACAATATTCTCTACACGTGACGTTATTTCCAGTTAACAATATGAATATAACGTTCTCTACATTCCTCCAGTTGCTAAGAACATTCTGTTTTTTGTTATTATTAGTTACTTTCTTTAATTAAATTCATTTCGTTTATTGCTTTGAGAAAGTCCACATTGGACCAAACGCATCAACAATAACTACAGTTTTCCAATTGTCATATATATATATATATATATATATATATATATATATATATATATATATATATATATATATATATATATATATATAAATATATGCATGTAGCTTAAAACCACTGTTCAGAAGTTCCTCACGCAAACCATATCGACAAGTGTTATGAACTCTATTTTTTTCGTGTGCAAATTTCATGCAGCCTTGTGCCATATCTTGCTAACCATAAAAGACCCCCTCTTACACGAAGTGGATTTCTTTGACTGCTAACATGTTTTGTGCGTGCAATTGGTTATGAAGGATTCTCCATTTTGTGAACAGACATTTCTAATTCATGAGAATCTGATCAGACCGGCTTCGTGACGTTGGCTTTCGGCAAAATCACCTAATTAGTCACTAACATTTGCAGATGTACATAATATGTTCAAGTGCATCTTCATTTGACGTATTGCCTGAACTTATATATATATTTCAGGTGGCTCTGAAGAGCCCATATCAACTCGATAAGTTGTGATTGGTGGGAAAAATATTTCAATATTAAATAATGATTTTATATAGTTGGCAGCAAAACTCAAACAACGAACAGTATATGTCGAACTGAAGATGTTAGAAAACTTAAATATCTTGGAAGTATCCTATTTGAGGATGTAATATGCGACCCCGGAATTAGAATGGCTAAATATACATTCCAAAAGCTGATTAAAGCTGAAACAGAAAATGAGTAATAAACTGGTATGCAATATCCTTTCACCTCTACGGCAGTAAATAATGGACAATCTTCTCACAGATAAAAAAAAAACCTGAAGCAATATAAATGTGGTTCTACAGAAGGATACTGAGAATCCTATAGAGTAAACATGTGAGTAATGAAAACGTTTTAAAGAAAATGAGAACATCAAGAATGCTTAAAGTTAACAGTCAAAAATTCTTGGGCACATAATGAGAAAAGAGGGATTAGAAAATTTTCTTGTCTGCGCACATCTCCTCTCCTAACTCTTGTCTGCGCACATCTCCTCTCCTAACCGACAGCCAAAAACCACGAAATATGGTGTGGCCGACTTTGCTCCATACACTAGGTGGTTTTTAATTCAGTTTTTCTTTCTCCTAGACTGTTTACCAACCATAGCTATTGGGCCCAGTCTGTCATGTTATTTACGCCTAGCTGTTATAGAAGAGTTAGATTCATCCCTTTACGAAAGGATATTTACACGTAAGTGAATGTAATTGACTCAGATTTGATTCGAAATCGTCTTTCCGATTCATCAATCCGTGCTTTTATCCATTACTTCACCGCAACTCGAAAGAGAATCAGACATCTGTAAAATGTAATATCTTCTAAAATCACCACTTTTAAAATCCTAAACTTTATTTATTTGGCACCCTGCTTGTAATATAATACCAACTTCACTTCGAGCCGTGGTTCCTTATCTTAGTCTTGGCGTTGTCACTTCGCGGCTTTTTGGGTTTACACGCCCATCGAATGTAAACATTATCATCCAAATGGCTATCAAGTTTTTTACAGAGAATTTCGCCCTAAAGAATAGTGAATGTTACATGACATCTGTCCTTCTTTACGGCAGCGAATGTTGGACGATTTCTTCAAAGATGAAGAAGAGACTCGAAGCGATAGAAGTGTGGTTCTACAGAAGAATTCTAAGGATATCATGGATCGAGCGTGTGAGCAAAGATGATATCTTTGCAAACAAGGAGGGGGCTTATAATTAATATCAAGAAGAGGCAGATAAAGTTTCTGGGACACATAATCCGGAAGGAGGGCATGGAGAATCTGATACTCACGGGTCGAATAGAGGGAAAGGGAGACAAGGGAAAGCAGCGCGTGACATACCTGACAAGCTTGAGCAAGTGGGTGACAGAACATGGTCTCGGGGAGGAAGCAGAGGGAAAGAACTTGTTGAGAGCTGCAAGGGATAGAGGGAGGTGGAGAACCATGATCGCCTACGTCTTAAATGGCACACAAAAAAAAAAGAAATAAAGAAAGGTCCCTGTGATTCTAACGTTTTTGTCAAACATGAAACTCGGCGGGCCTGGTAACTCATTTGCTTCTTTTGAAAACCAATTTCAGAGAAAAAAAACGCAGATTCATCCGATAATTGACCACGGATTTAATGAAAAGAAACAAGAAATTAAAAGTACAAAAAGATTATGAAAGAAACTCTGGAGAGAAGCCATTCCCGATAACTACGATCTTAACCTCTTCAAGTCTAAGGTCAACAGTTATCTGTCTTTACTTATGCTTATTGTTTTCACGTCTTAGTTGTCACCTCTTACGTCCACACAACAACATCATTCATTCACCTTCGTCTTGAATAATAGTAAATAATGTTTTTGCAATGGTAAAATAAGATAAATCATTGATAAATAAGGTACTCTAAATCGCGTGTTCATATAACAGTGTTATTTTTCTTATAAAGCTCTATGTTATAGATACCTCCACTGCAGAATCAACATGATCCTCGTTTGTGTATATGGGTGTAGAGGCACCAAGATGTCTAAGACTTGGATTGTATGAACAGCATGAAATAATAAAGACATTGTCAGATAGAGAACAATGAAAACAAAAGTGAATCCTGTTTGAAAGCTCTGCGAATGCAATAGAAAACGGAATAATCTGTTGTTTCGAAAATAATATTGTGTACTCGGAGTTGAAATGGAAGGCGACAAAGGTTGGTATCACTCAGTGCAGTAATTCATGTTGTCACATCGATGAATTATTGAGGCACAACAAGATATTAGGTTGGTGCAAAAATAATGACGTAATAATACCGTTTTTTGACGTTAAAAATACGTCAAAAAACGACATTATTACGTCATTAATTTGCACCAACCTAATATATAGATTACTTTTTGATAGTTTTTGTATTAATATTCCACGTTAATCGGATTTCCTCTTTATTAAGGACCATATCAATAGTAGTAACTTAAACAAGGAAAAAATAGAATGAAATCTTTTTTTATGACAAAAGCAAGTATATAGGCCATAGCCAATGTCATATTTAAATATTTTCTCATATATACTGCAGCTCATGGACCCCAAATGGCCGTCTTGTCCTGGGCATCTAATAAATCTAAAAAACTGAATAAATATATAAGAACAAGATATGTTTATATTGATATTTACAGGGGATCCTCTGAACTAAGTTGAAACGAAGTATTTGGGGCTCTCTAGATGGAGTAGTTTTTTTTTTAGTTTTTTTTTAAATTCGATGGGTCTTTTAAAGTTCGACAAGATCCTTTTTCAGCTGTGGTCATCTGAGATTGCAAAAGTGTAGAAAGTCATAATTTTATTTCTCCATCATTTTTACGTCTTTTAGGATGTTTTTTTTTTCTAGTGAATTTCAATGCTAAAATTGCAGGACCTGCATTCGATACACATTTCTGTAAGATGTAATGTTCGCATGAAAACAGCATGAAATAGCTAATGAAATAAATTGGACGACTTCCAAAACCATTATAAAATTTAGTTAAAGTCTTTCATGTTTGACACGAAAAAAGTCAATATAAAAGTATATCTTTTTTTTTTTCATAGACATGTTGGGGTGTGGGGGTGAACATAGGTAATGAAGAGGGCTCCCAAAATCTATTAGCCATGTCTACATATGAAAACATATAAAGAAAAATGTTACCCTTCCTTTACGAGCCTAAGTAAAAAAAAAAAAAAAAAAAAAAAAAAGATGTAGAAATGCGAAGTCCATGACAAATCTCTTAATAGAAAATTTGCAAAATTCTCAATTAGCAATGATAAGAAGTTTTATGTATATAAAACTTAAAAAAAAAGATATACAAAAAAGTATATTTTTATTAAATAAGTATTTGTTATTTTAATCATTAAATTGTTTTTAACGTGGAAGATTTTTTTTATGTTAAATAATAAAACTTTTAATTTTTTCTAAAAAAATTGTGTAGATTTATTGCATTAAGCTACGCACGAACGACACTTTGTAACCCCTTAACTGTTTGCACTTCTTCCCCAAATTTGGTTTCCATCAGTCAATGAATGGCTACTATTTTATAGGGTCTGGTGGACAGACAGACTAACAGAAATCACAGAATTTATATATAAATGAATAGAAGATAGATTATATATTACAATTGCTGTATCTATCTGATGTTTCTGAATTTGGTTTATATTAATATTAACAAACTAAAATAGTTTTGTAAAACTATTTCTATAGTGAATTACGAAACTATCTTACTTATTATAAAACGCAGATTGTGTGTGTGTGTGTGTGTCTGTACGTTTATATATTGGATCGGATTTCCAACATTTTTCAACCGATTTCAACAAAACTTCACAGGACTACGTAAAATTACGTTGCGGTGGTTCTGACAGCGCCAAAAATTTGGAAAAACACAATTGTTCTTGCACGAAATGAATTTGAAAACACGATTAAGTCGCCAGAATGGAAGGGGGCCAACTCATATCGAGTTATACTTATTATAAAACCCAAGTTGTCTGTGTGTGTGTTTGTGTGTGTTCGTTTATATATGGGATTGGATTTCCTATATTTTCCAATTGATTTCAACAAAAACCACTTTTTTGGCAGGTAGTGTTTCTTATTGTCTTGCACAATTTTTCTTTATTTTTACATTCAGAATGCTTTAAAAATTCCATATACAAGACAAGTGTTTATAATAAAATTCTATTCAATCGGTAGACTCATAACGATTGAAAACAATGTTTTTGTTTGACTTTGGGTTTGACCAATTCGAAAAAACAAACAAAAAAAACTAATTAAGACATGCGTGTCCGTCAACCTTAAACAATAATCTTTGTCAATTTTATTTTTCAGTCTTTATGATGGTCGATACTTGATCTATCTCTTACTGTTACATCCCCGGGCAACGCCGGGCTCTACTGCTAGTAGCTTATATTGCAAGTAAGTGGAGGTATTTTCCCCTTTATTTCTTTTGGAAACAATTTACTGGCTTACATTATTTACAGTGTTCTGCCTCATCTCAGAAATATAGACAGATATTTACTAGCTTCTTCAAAAAAAAAAATACAACAGCATTGTCGCTAAAACACCAGACAAAAAGTGACATAATCAGCGACTGTAATAATAAGAACATTAACGCCAATAGCAGTGAGAGCTGCTGAAAAGGAGCACTATAATATTTATATAGAGCTGATCTCTCCTGTTTTGATGGCGTCATCCGGTGCATCCGTCCCACATACGTCCAGTGGTGAACAGCCGCAACGAACATTACACATATTGATGTCTATAATGGCGAGAAATATACTTAAGCTGAAAAGGACTCAACTGTATTTATTATTTATCTTGTTTCAACAACGTTAACAGAAACTTCATCACTTGAAGAATTCCAACACCAGTAACAACTAAAAAGGATGTAGCCAGAAGAGGAAATAATTATATAATCATGATGTTAACATTCTACATCACTTCAAATAAAACGTTATGAAGGAAAAATCCCGTCAATACTGGAAGGAAAGATAACAGCTACTGGGCTTGAAAAAATACTAAAATATTGCATTGAACACTGTCCAAATAATTCTTAAGTAATGAACTACACACACACACACACACACACACACACACACACACACACACACACACACACACACACACACACACACACACACACAAAATCATTTATTTATATATATATATATATATATATATATATGTATGTATGTATGTATACAAAATGTAAAAGAACGAAGAGTAAGATTTCAGCGTTCAAATCATTCATTAAAACAGGGCTCAATACAAAAGTAGGGTCATAAATGTTTATTATGCAGTGTTATATTAGAACATGCACATACCCACTACAAAACTGTACATCTTGTTTCAACGTAAAATAACACCATTTTTAACATTTCATCAGGTGGGGGAGTCCTGAGGCTATCTATCTATCTATATATATATATATATATATATATATATATATATATATATATATATATATATATATATATTATTATTATTATTATTAGGTAACTCCAAGAGATCGCTAAAAAAAGAGCATAGTATGATGAAAAAGACGCCAAACAAAATTATACCGTCAAAATATTTATGTTATTAAGAGGAACGATCAATTTTTTCTTAATTATTTTTTAAAAATGTTTTCCTTCTTTTTAGAACATTCTAAATTTTGATTAAAAAAAAACTTTTTTCTCTTTGTATCAACGGAACTAGTAAAATAACATATACAATTTTAAGCACGTTTTTTTTTTTTTTTTTTTTTTTGTATGCCACACATTCATTTTGAAAATCTTGCAAAAATAGAAATAATTGTCGGATGTTAATGAAACTTTCAGAAATTATTCAGAGATGATCGAAATTATTAGAAATATGTCTTTTTTCATTAAAGTCATGGCAGGAATATTTTTTTATATTTATTATCCCCCCCCATGACTAATTTTATGAAAACTCTAGAAATTCAGTCGAATAGTTTAGCGATTGCAGTGGTTAAAAGCGCAAGGCTTTGAGAAATGCAAAGATATTATTTAATTTCAAATGCTGAAATTTTTTTTCGATGAAAAATGAATTTTTGATACAATTATTTGTTATTTCTTTAATTATAATAGATTTCTACATTTAAGTTGTTAAAATATAAAATTACTTAAAAGCCACATCCACTTTCGTAAATGTCCTTATGAGATAGATCTTTTTTAGCGCATTGTAAATTGTATCGTTTTGTCTAATCAGAATACCTTCAGTAATTAAGAAATGTAATTTTGTGTTTATAATCGGGCTCTAATTATAAAGTACGAAAGACTAACCAGAATACAATTAAGTTGTGTTATTTGAGTTAAGCATTGTTTTCCGGTGTTAAGGCCTTTACATTTGCGAAACACGTGTGGAGAAGTTAATTTGATTTTTCATTTTTAACTGAGAAAAGTACCTATAAGTATCAGTATCATCTATATATTTATATGATCGTATTTCTATATTAATCTGTTATGACATTTTTCCATAAATAAAATATCAAAATTAATAATAAAATGAATAGAAATACAAATAACACAGTAAAATGTAATAAATGTACATAGAATTATAGTGTTTTATGTATACTTCTGATATAATTTCATAAGAAAGGTACCTATAAATTAATTAGATACCTTTCTTATGAAATTTAGTCTCACTCTCAACAGTCTTATTTTAATTTCTTTATAATATATTTCCATAAAGCATCGTAAACGTAAAGGCTAAGTACAAAAAAATGAAAGCGCTGAAAATTTTCCTTAAAAGTAAGGATGTAAATAACATGTTCACTTAAATCTAAATAATTTCACTTCTCTCCTTCCGTAGAAAAAATTATCCTCACGTAATCCGTCAATTCATCACATGCCAAGTGACACGAAATGCTATGACCTACTTTGTTTTATTTTCAACGTAAACCTTTTCGTCGCAGAAACTAAATAATGCCTATTTCAACATATTTTAAATAAACATTTTTTTAATTTCTGATTTTCTTAAAATAAGTTTTGAAAAATTATAATTGAATTTCAGAATTTGAAACTGAGATTTTGTTTTTTTTTATAAAATAGAAAAAATGGTTGAAATGATTGATTATCTGTCAATTTTGCTGACACAAAAATACAAGATTTTTAACGAAAATTTCGAACGTGCTAGGAACGATTCAAAAATGTAAAAACCATACTGACAAAATACTTTGATCTTTCCTCTTAATAATAACATAACCATTTAGACGATAAAATTTTGTTTTCGTTAAGTTTGGCGTCTTTTTCATAATTCTATGCTCTTTTTTAGCGATCTCATGGAGGTACCTATATTATGAAATAGACTAAGCCAACAGTTATTTTAACATATTTTCTGTTTGTATATTATTTATTATAGATACAAATATTTAAGTAAATGCTCTGTTTATAATAAACAGTATTAACTACATTTACCGGCCTTAATGTCCAAGAAATTTTGTAGAAAATATGTGTCCTGCAATAGGAATCGAACCTGTATCTTACATGGAATTGCCATTTAATGCTAAATTATATAGCACGTCAGGTTGAGGTTGTGCCAGATGTACTTCCATCCAACACGAAAATTCCTACGAAACCAAAACATCAACCTAAAACCTTGAGTTTTGTTATTAAATAGCCTCGTCAGACCGAGACTTTCAAATAGACGTCATGCATGGAATTAAACCCGTTCAGAAATATCTAAACTGTCAGGTGTGTGCAACTGCTTCCTACGATCAAGTGTGAAAAGGATTTTACGTGAGTGTCTTGGTAAAGAACATGATTGTTTGAATATTGTGTACTGACGCTGTAGAACTTCAAACAAAGAACTGTACCAAATAGTAGAAACCACATCACTTAGGACTAGCAACTAAAATGGATAACACATGTTATTCAAAGAGAAAATAATTATATAATCAAGATGTAAACATCCCACACCACTTGAAAGGAAGCCCTGATCAACACTGGAAAGATTGATAACAGCTACTGGACTTGAGAAACCTGTTTTCCTAAAATATTGTTTTAAGAGAAAGATTTTATAAATTTCAATTGAAAACAAGACTGACTACTCGAAAGATGACTCAAATGTTTTCTCATAAGGAAATGGATAAATTAGAGATGAGGAGAACATATACTACACTTTGATCTCAGCCCGATGGCTAGGGAGTGAAGAAAAGCTTAACTTGAATAGCACTGTCTGCTCGGTATTTATCAATCCACCCACGAGGACCGAATGTGGCACAAGGCCGGTTTAATGTGGGTATCTCCGAGCCCGTAGGCCCGGCCAAAAATATAGCTTTTGAACCCGCCTAGACGGGTTCGGGCCGTGTCTACCTCCCCGAACGAAACCTTGCCCTTTGGCAAAGCTTCATCCGGGTTCCTCTCTGCTAATGCAGAGAGTTCGACAGACGCCGACTCGGAAGCTCACAAAGGCAGACTACACTTTGATCCTAGCAACCGGGCCGAGCAGCTTAAGTAGCACTGTCTGCTTGGTCAATGAATGCCTAATATTTACTTATATCGGAACGGATAATAGTACCATAACCAAGCCTGAAAAAAAAGAAGAGTAGAGATCAAGGTTTGATCCAATATCATTTATATATCAATGCTTTTTTTTCTTTTATTTCTTTCAGTTTTCCAGTTGCATCAAAAGTGTATGTGAGATATATCTTATTAAACGAATAGGTAAACATTTTAATTCATTTTAATGATTACAAATTCTATATGAACACCTGGATAGCACATGTACTTCAAAAAGAAAATAATGATATAATCAAGATGTAAAGATTCCACATTAAATAAAATGTTAGGAAGGAAAAACCCGTTAAAAATGAAACGCAGGATAACAGCTACTGGGCTTGAAAAAATTGTTTTCCTAAAAGACTATTTTATGAGAAATATTTTATAAATTTCATCTTACACTAGCTACCTGATCAATGCAAGCCAAATCTTCAGTGTTCTTGATGTAATGTCTTTTCCCCATCTTTATCCACAAAACAGATTATTAAGAAAAGAGTGCTGAACTGCTACGTGATGTATGTCCTCCTGTATGGCAATGAAGAGTGTTTAATCTCTCGTGGCGAAACCACCCAACTCTAGAAATGATATATGGTGACTTGCCAAGAGTATCAACTTTAGTTTGTAAGAGACGTGTCCAGTTCGCCGGGCGTTGTGCACGTGCCACAGATGAACTTGTGTCATCATTTGTACTCTGGAGGCACCCATCATCTGACAATCGATCACGCAAGTTAACCTTTCCAGATAGGATAAAACGAGACACATTGATCCCAAAGGAAGATCTTTTAGGTGCTATGACAGATAGGGAATACTGGAGAGGTGTAGTGAGTTCAATCTCGGCTGAGGCCGCAAGATGATGAGATGATGATGATGATGATGGCAATGAATGCTATACGATATATTCAAAGGTTAAGAAGATACTTGAAGCTAGAAAAATGTCGTTCTACAGAAGTATGCTGGTTCTAACATGGCCCGAACATGTGAGCAACAACGAAATTTTAGTGAAAAAGGAAACCAACAGAAACTTATACTTAACACCAGGAAGAAACAGTTGAAAATTCTCGGACACATACTGAGGACGGAGGGCTTAGAAAATCTGATACACAAAGGATATATAGAGGGAAAAAGGGACAGAGGAAAGCAACGTATAGCATACTTGGCGCAACATAGATTAGGGGAAATAACAGACAGGCGATGTTTATTAAGAGCTAAAAGGAACAGGTAGTTGTAGAAGGCTAACATAAGGTAGAAGAAGCGTCTTCATCCTGACCAGATGACCATTCCTTCGAAACCGAAGCTGAAGCATTGGTTACTCTGTACGAGCAGAGAGATTACTTTCGGTGATATCAGCATCACAGGTACACAAATATACATACATATATTTGTAAATAGATCATGTATCGATTTTTAGATCATATTACAAAAAGTTTTAAAGCATACGCGCAACATCACAGTAAAATCTAACGCAAGGTATAATCAGCTATATCTTCGATAGGCGTTTAAAATGTTTAAGCACAGAAGGGATTATATCGATCGCTCCATTTTATAGGGAAATATTTTTGTTGCGTATACGCTTCACATGTTCGAAATAAGATCCAATTTGCTCTATCCTCAAGATACTGACCACTGTATAGAACAAATCAACGATAACATCTATAGATAACATTTCTATCTAGACATTTAAAAAAAAACGCTACTCTGATCAAAGGAAAAAAAATCATTCACTACAACGTAAATGTCGAGAGATTGCATTCATCGCAAAGTCATCTAAAGTAAATTTGCACCCTGGGCTCATAAAATACTTCGCCATTACTGGAAGGTTTTCTAATATCACAGTGTTGAATACCTTCTTACAAAAGGGATGAAAAGGCAAAGGGAAAAACTCTAAATTAATTCGGCGAGTTAAAAAAAATTCTAAAATTCTAAGCACGTCTTTGACTTGCGGATGTCTCGTCCTACCAAAACAACAAATTTAGTGTCTGATGAAGCTCTGATGGACAAAACATATATATATATATATATATATATATTATACAAAAACAATAAATATATACACTGCTTGCCAAATTATTATTGAAATAACTTTTTTTATAATATTTCAAAAACCGTCCTATCAATTCACACAAAATTTTCAC
>OZ010578.1:56563678-56661178 GCA_963932145.1 Acanthosepion lycidas | reverse complement strand
AAGAAAGAAAGAAAGAAAAATAAATAAAGAAAGAAAGAAAGAAAGAAAGAAAAATAAATAAAGAAAGAAAGAAAGAAAGAAAGAAAAAAGAAAGAAAAATAGAGACAGAAAGAAAGAAAGAAAAAAGAAAGAAAGAAAGAAAGAAAAAAGTAAAAAAGAAAGAAAGAAAAAAGAAATAAAGAAAGAAAGAAAGAAAAATAAAGAAAGAAAGAAAGAAAGAAAGAAAGAAAGAAAAAAAGAAGGAAAGAAGAAAGGAAATGTAAAGGAAGGAAAAAAGAAAAGAACAGAAAAAAGAAAATTCTAAAATAAAAAGTAAAGCGATACTAAGAATAAATTAAAAAAGTAAAGAAAAGGAAGAAAAATAAATGAAGGAACGAATGAAAAAAAGAAGCAAGAAAACTTAGAAAGATACTGAGTATGTTTTGCACTCGATTTCACAATAGAGCGCGGGGCTAGTTTTTCGGTTGACCTGATGTAACCCCGGACACTGAATTAAGAATCCCGTGATCTTACAACTAAAACCCGTTTTGCAAATGGGGGTCTTAATGAAAGCTGTTAGATCAATAACTACCCAGAGCGTAGTTTGACATTCAGATATAATAGAATATCACCCGTTCATGTTCCCGGTGAATTAATGCACTTTTAGAAATGCAAAGTACATTCTTACTTTCTGTCTAACGATTAATATCTTGACAATAGCTTCCGTGTCTCCTTTATGAACCGATGACCAAAGCTGACGCTGCTGGAAGCCCTTATCTCAACATGACTCTGCACCATGCCATACAGGCAGGTGAACACAGTCATGGCTGTCAGACAATTTCTGCGACGAAACCACCTCAGACTGCAATCCCCTTGATTATTATGTGTGGGGCACAGTCGACCGATAGACGAACAAAACTCCTTGTAAAATCAAAGATGAACTGAAGGCAAGGATTATGGCAGCATTCATCTACTTAAACAAGAAAACCGTCCAGAAGAATTGCTGGAGATTACAAAGTCGTCTGCAGGCCATTGTTGATGCCAGTGGCCATTTTATTGAATAAATTTATTTTTTCGTATTTCAAGATATTTTAATGTAATTTTGGTAAATATGTTTGTTAAAATGAGATGCCAGTGTTATTTTCATTTTGGGGTAGTTTAGACGACAATTTATCCATCGCGCACTGTATCTAATACTAAATATATAATATTGAATGTATGTATGTATATATGTATATATGGATGGATAGATGAATGGGTGTGTGTTACGGCGATATAATTTCCCAACCAATTTAAGAATATATTACATATTGAACTCCTGTCAAATGCAGATCAAAATTTCATTTGAATTAAACTAACATTTTTTGAGCAAGTGTCGTTTTTTCTGTTGTTACAGTATTTAAATAGGAATTTTAGTATTTCTTTTCAATATACATTATTATTATACCAAACACCGCATATAAATGAAGAGTAGTTAATATTAGGTTGGTGCAAAAATAATGTCGTTTTCTCACATATGTTACTTTTATATATGATTTCTGAATTAATTCATTGATATATATAGCCATGTTATATATCATTTTGAAGCGCGTTTTTCGCTCTATCGAATCGTCTTATCTGTTACCGTTCTCAATCTCTTCATTCATTTTTTTTTGCAGGCTTTTCGACAGCATGGACAAAATTCAAATCCGCACGATTTTCTTGTTCTAATTCAAACTCGGTCGAAAAGCTGCCGAGACAGCTCGTGATATCAACGATGCGTTTGGCCCAAGAACCACTAACGAACGTGTGGCACAACGGTGGTTCAAGAAATTTTGCAATGGTGACGAGAGCCTCGAAGATGAAGATGGTCGCGGCCGACCGGCCGACTGCGGTTTATAACGAACATTTGAAAGCCTTAATTGAAGCCGATCCTTGCAAAACCACACGAGAAGTTGCTGTTGAACTCGAGGTCGACAACTCAACAGTCGTTCGCTATTTAAAGCAAATAGGGAAGTCAAAAACGTTGGATAAATGGGTGAACGATAATCAAAAAAATCGTCAAAACGAGAATATTTTTGCACCAACTTAATAATAAAATTGATAATATCGTTAACATATCATTTTGTATCATGAACTTATTTTAAAAGGAACTCATCGGATTTTTGGGTGGGGCAGTACGATAGTAGATATATTCAGTGAATTAAAATGGAAGTGGTATTGTCTTAAAATAAATTTATAAAGTGAATTAATTATTAAAGTGATGTTAATTTCTCCGTGTATTTCTCACAAATACTAATTTAGCAAAAATACATTTATTTCATTGTCTTCTTGTAACGATATTCACCCGAGGTCGGTTGAGCCGGCTCCAATATTGGAATTTCATGGGAATTTGGAATTCACAAGAGCTCCCCAACCCGCATGTATAGCACATGAGATTTGATTATAGTGATGATGTTTTCGTGCAGGACCATCCACACTTTTTGAAGGGCCGATTACAGAGACCTTGTGGCACGTAGTGCCACAAGGTCCCCAAACGACCCTCTGCAGGTTTTGAATTCAGAGTTTTCCTTCTCCTAGACCAGTTGCCATCCAAGGATATAGTACCCAGTCTGCCCTGTTATTTTACTGGAGGGAAACGTAAAGGATTCACAGCTTTCCAAAGGGTATTAACACGTAAGTAAATGTAATGGATTCGACTGGAATTCGAACTCGGCTCTCCGATTCCTCAATCCAAACCGCTATCCATTACTCCACCGTACCTCCTCGATTTATTTCTGTGTACGAAACTACTATTATTTTCCGAAAAATTTCGCATCGCAAAAGAAAAAATCGAAAAAAACTAAGAGATGAAAATTGGCACGTCTTTTGTGTCTTCAGGAAAAGAAATAAATACATAACAAGAAAAATAAGGGCGTCATTAATTAATCGTTTAATTGGCACCGAGCCTAGTTTTTAATCAAATCTAAAGGTCCCGTTAATCAAAAAGGTGACAAAAAAAACTAAGATCAAATTTTTCAAACCTTTAATACTATAATCAAATACAAAAAAAAAATGCGCCAGAACATTATATATATATATAACTTCCGAATAACTCCTGAAGAGGGCCGCAGACTCAACACGGAGGTCTACATCGAGTGCCTTGGGGAGGTAGTGCTGCCCTGGGTCAAGAGAGTGGCTGCTGGAAGACCCTATGTCTGTCATCATGACTTTGTACCATCCTACACAAACAAGTGAACCCAGTCATGGCTGTCAGACAATTTCTACGACGAAATTGCCCTTTATATCTGTCCACCTGACTCCCCAGACTTCAACCCCTTGATTATTATGTGTGAGGCCGCAGTTTAGCGAGTCACCAGCAAAACTCCTTCTAACACCAAATACAAACTGCGGGCATTATGGCAGAATTCATCAACTTAATCAGGTGACTGTCAAAAAGAAATGTTTGAGATTCTGAAGTCTAGGGGCCGCGTTTGAAGCCATGTCGAATTTTTTTGTATAAATATACTCAAGATATTTTTGTGCAATTTTTATACATATATCTTTTAAAATGAAATATCAGTGTTATTTTCATTTCTGCGTAATTTAGACGACAAATTATCCATATAGTGATTTTCCAAGTGTAGCTTAGATGTGCCACAAGGAGTAGGAAGCCACCCAGTGAGGATGGAACTTTCCGTCCGTCCGCAATTATTCTTGCGAGACAAGCTTGCTAAGCATTACACCGCCTAGAGGTACCCACCGAAGCCTATATATAATACTTATGTCTCCCCGAGTTGTGACAAATGGTCTTTTTAAAGGTGGGATCCCGAGCGCGTACACCCGGGCTGGGAACAAATATTGCCCGCAGCCCCTGCAACTGTCGGTTGCTCTGGCCTCGGTTCGAGCACCGATCCTTCTCTCTGGTGCAATGAGAGGGTGCGACCTCGGGCAGCTGTTTCCAAGTGCTGGACACCTCTCCCCTATGTTTAATAATAAAGATATAAAATTTTATGTATGCGTGTGTTTCCAAGATACAGCTTAAGCACTATATAATACGCCAAACAATTTAGGTTAATATTATATATTGAACACCTGCCAAGTGCAGTGTTAACTTTCATTAAAATTAGACGGTAAATTCAGAAAGGCGTGAGACAACTGCTGAAAACCGGTGACGACGGTTGTGACTGAAAAATTCCGGAAGAATTTCTGCACATTTCATCAATCCCCACATCGGATATTCCCTACTGAATAATTTGACGCTCAAAATCAGTGAGTTATTTAGCTACACGAGAGGAGCGGAACGCAAATAATCTTTAAATGAATAGTCACAAATCAAGCAACAATTAACCAATCAATTAAAAAGATAAAAGATAAAAGAACCAATCAGAGTTAAGTAATTAAATGAAAGTCAAATGATTATTCAAGGTCATGAATATTCAAGAGATTTAGTCAAGGTTATTCAAAGTCAACTATACCTGAAAGATAAAATATTGAGAATATATATATATATATATATATATATATATATATATATATATATATATATATATATATATATATAAAGAAATATAGTCTCAAGATGTATTATATTTATGGGATAAAGTGCTCAATATCAGAGATAGAGCTTATGTAAATATAAAAGTGAACATAGAAGCCAACACTTAGAGGCGACAGTCTGTTTCATGCTAGATGCAATCGTCTGGCCTGATGATTGCATCTAACATAAAACAGACTGTCGCCTCTAAGTGTTGACTTCTATGTTCACTTTTATATTTATATATATATATATATATATATATATATATATATATATATATATATATATATATGTGTGTGTGTGTGTGTGTGTGTGTGTGTATGTGTGTGTGCTAATACACTTGAGAAAGGTGTGAATCCTCTTCTTCTCCCTCCAGCTATAGGTAAATAGCAGGACAGACTGTGTTCTATAGCCTTGGATGGCAAATCGTCTAGGAGAAGAAAAACTCTGAATTCAAAAACTGCGGAGGGTCGTTTGGGGACCTTGTGACACGTAGTTCACCAGGTCTCTGTACTCGGCCCTTCAAAAAGTGTGACTGGTCCTGCACGAAACCTTCTCCACTATAATCAAATCACATGTGCTGTTGTTGGTTTCCTAGAAAACGATCTGCTTGACCCACATACGAGAATTCGACGGGACAGTCGAGTATATATATATATATATATATATATATATATATATATATATATATATATATATATATATATATATATTTATATAATGAAAATGGACAAAGTCCGACAATTATTTTAAGACATTTTATGTTTATACATTCTTTTTATAGATACAAATATTTGAGTAAATGCTCTGTTTATAATAAACAGTATTAAACAATATTTACCGGCCTGAATGTTCGAGAAATTTTCATTCGGAGGACAAATATTTCCTTGAAAATTTCTTGGACATTCAGGACGGTAAATGTTGTTTAATACTGTTTATTATAAACAGAGCATTTACTTAAATATTTGTATCTATAAAAAGATTGTATACACATAAAATGTCTTAATATATATATATATATATATATATATATATATATATATATATATATATATATATAGATAGATAGATAGATAGATAGATAGATAGATAATGAACTCTCCCGTTCCCTGTGATAACTGAAAATTCAGGGTCCGCTAGGAGATAAACCGATAGTGCTTGTTTACTTTTTGAAGTATTGACTGTGCCCAACCACAGATAGGTCAGTATATCGGCTCTGAATATCAAAACTTTTGGAGTTGTACCCATACACCGGTGTATCACGTGCATAGATATCCATTAAAATTCAGAATGTGTTTTAGGCAGATCTTTAATATAAACATGAAAGAGCGTAGGACCGATAAGCAAATCTTGGGAGCTTGGTACTGTAAATAAATCCTAACTTGGCACCTCGACTCCAGTCACTCTCTATCGACGTGAATTCCCTCTGCCTTTTCTATAACTATTTCCATGGCAACTGTTCTTACGAGATGTTTTTCTCTGGTGTCCTGACTGCATAAAGTTAAGCGTTCTACTCGATTGGCATCTATGACCCACCCTATTACTGTTAAAATAGTTAAATGCATCCGCTTCTTCTACTCCAAAAGTTACTTTCCTCGCACTTCCCGACATTGGAACTCCCTTCCGCTTACTTGCTTTCCTGATAACTAAAATGTTCAATAAGTTAAATGCCGTAGCCATCTTCTTGTATCCCGTTCACCTGAGTCCTTTCCCAAATGCTCCCAATGTCAGATATGTGCCATGCGTCACATGACTGACGAGGCTGATTTTTTTTCCAGCGGTATGTTGCCATTTCTTTCTGCGGTAGACCAGTTCAAGTCTATAAATCCCGCCTGTCCTGCTATTTACCCATAGCCGGGTCGGGGAGAAGAGGATTCATACCTTTCATAACGGTATTAGCACATAAGCGAATGTTATGGATTTAACTGGAATTCGAACTCGGCTCTCTTTCCGAAATCCGAGCCGCTATTCATTACTCCACCATGCCTCCCTATACTCACTTTCACGCTCTGTAACAATGGCATCCTCGTCTTCCTTGGGGAGAAAAAAAATTAAAACATAGATAGATAGATAGATAGATAGATAGATAGATATTGTAGGACTTATATAGATGACATTACAGTATAGAGGGGGGACAAAAAATTAAAAACAGAGATAGATAGATAGATACATAGATAGATATTGTAGGACTTATATAGATGATATTACAGTATAGAGGGGGGAATTAAAAACATAGATAGAAAGATAGATAGATAGATAGATAGATAGATAGATATTGTAGGACTTATAAAGATGACATTACAGTATAGAGGGTTTGATTAATATCACTTTTCATCTGAATGACAAAGGAAGCTCTGAAGTATCTTTATTCGACTATCAAAATACTGATTCAACGGATATCGGTGCATTTAATACTTTCGTTAGACATTTCTAAACCAGTCTTTCCTTAGTTTAAAAGCTCAAGAACAATGATAAGGCAGCATGTAAAGAAACAAAAGTTCTTTCTTTGAATGCGATCATAACAAGGAACGAATAAATAAAAGAAAGGTCTTTTAAACCAGCGAAGACACGTCTTGTTTGGTACCGCCATAAAGAGAGATGGAAACGCTTTCATGTAAACTTTGTCCCTCGTTTCTTTTGTTAATTCTTGAACACTGATTTGACTAAATCCATTTGTTATACTGTATTGTTGTAGTTTTTCCTCTTTATTTTTATATGAACTTTACAAACATCTCTGACGTTAAGCGCATGCGCAAGCGAGCATGCTCTTTCAAACACTGAACCCACATATATGCACGTACACAAACACGAGTGAGCATACACAACCACATGTACACAGGCATAGGCGAACACGCGCATACACGCATGATAGTACGATTTTAAATGTTGTCGGATCTTACAGGAGACTAGCTGAAGACAAACTATGCATTTCCTAGAAAACGAACACATTTCTATTAGTGTGCGTGTCCGTATTAGGGAAAGATTTATCGATATGTCTAGTAGGTTCTCTTTCTAAAGAAACGACGTTTATTACATTATACCGGGTGTAACAGCAAAATTGTCTACAGCATAATTATACACCTCACAATATGTTTACTATCTAAAAATGTCAATAAACTGAGTTTCTTATTTCTCGGTTTTCAGAATAGACTTTTAGCTATCTAGACATCATTATATATATATATATATATATATATATATATATATATATATATATATATATATATATATATATATATATATAATATGTCTACTCGTCCGGAAAAACATTAGGTGTTTTGCCTTGTAAATGAAGAGACCTATACCCAAGGAAAAATAAGGAATAAAAAAAACAAAAAAAAACAACTAAGAACATGTAATTCAGACGAAAACATTCGACCTGAATCCGAGCTCAGTCCAAAAAATACTTCGACACGAGTAAATTAAAAATTACTAAGTAAAGTGTTGATGTAGGTGAAACCTAGTTAGGTTTGCCTGGCTCTTTAGGTTCGTAGTTATATATATATATATATATATATATATATATATATATATATATATGTGTGTGTGTGTGTGTCTGTGTGTGTATGTGTGTGTGTGTGTGTTTGTATGTTTTATATATGTTTAATATAAAACACTAAACTAAGTAAATCTCTTATTACAAGATTTTCTGTTAAGGCGTTTTGTTATTTTGACACTATTTGTCGTAAGAATCAGTAAAAAAAACATTTGAGTTATTCAGCTAGAAAGCGAACGGGTTAAAATAGTTTTGTGTCAGACCAACTGTCTTAAAAGCTGAATAATGTTTAAAGAGAAAACGTTATTCAGGCCTTCATTAATGGCACCAACATTCATACTCTGGCTTCCAACGTCATAGCCCATTCAAGAACCACCGAGAGAACAGTGAATGAGTTTAAAAATAAGTTTAAAAATAAGTTAAAAAAATAGGGAAAAGTAGAGAGGAAAACGGGATCAAGAGATCACAACAGGAAGAGGGATCATCATTTCACCTTAGAGTTAAAGAGATTGATTAGAAAAGATTAATCTCAATCCATAAGACGTTTGGCACCTGATAGAGGAGTTTTACCTATGATAGTCCTTCCATCTTCAAAATCCATTCAAGGATCGTCACGAAAAGTTTTAAAAAAAGCGGACAGTAGAGCAGAAAACTGGATCAGGAGATCACAACAGTTAGAGGGATCATCATTTCACCTTAGAGCTAAAGAGATTAATTCGAAAAGATCCAACTCAATCCATAAGACGAATCACCTTGTTTCTCCATGACATAAGTTTAGAGGTTTAGAGAGGGCGAAGTACATCTTGATAGAAATGTTATTTTAAAAGGTGAAATTACATTCAACAGGTCTTGGAAATGAGAAACACTACTTTAAAAATATTTACTTCTCTACAGGAAGTGAATCATGAATACACTTCAGGGTATGGTTGTCGTTTCTCTGTCAGAATAAATGTAATCGATTTTTGTGTGAGGAGAACCTATTTCGTCAGCGAGTCTTCTTGACTTTTAGGCCGGTTGACATTAACCAATTCGCCGCAAATTATTTTGGGAAAAAATGTTTCATTTTCAGACGAAATATTTATTTGTTTTTAATATAGTAAGTAAGAAACTGAGGCACCTGGAAAGTATGGAGCGGTGGCTAATACCTCTACCAGACGCACGGGTTGACAGCCGAACTCGTTTCAAGGTCAGAAGGCCATAAAACGAATCAGGATCAACGTATAAAGATTCTTTGTGTAAAAACGTATATACACGTATACGCCGGGAAAAGGGTTAATTTCACCGTTAAAATTAAGAGTAAAGACAACTGAAATACTAAGAAATAATTTCGGAATAAAATATAAATCCAATAATTGCTTAAATTATATATATATATATATATATATATATATATATATATATATATATATATATAATTTAAGCAATTATAATTTATATATATATATATATATAATTTAAGCAATTATTGGATTTATATATATATATATATATATATATATATATATATATATATATATATATATATGACATTCATAATAGGCATATTATAATGAAATATATTGATTTTATTGTAATGAAAAAAGTACGCAGGTGGAGGTTTAAGAATGATTTTTTCAACTGAGAATACAAGGTTCGCGTATAGTCTCCTTTTATAGTCCCAGTAAACATAAATAGCTCTTTCAAAGAGGAGAGTATCAAAACAAGGGGAGGTCACTCTTAATTATTCATAACAATTATTAAAATGCAATTATAGATAAAATACTATCTAATTCTCAAGAGCCCAGTTCCGCGTAAAAGACGTCCATTTTCGCCCATAGCTCAAGTCATTCAACAACGTTTTGAAATATAACTTGAGGCATTTGCTGCGTTATTTTAACTGCAGGAATAAAAAAATAAATAAAAATGAAAAACTGTAGAAGAAAATTAAAACAAAATAAAACGTATTTAAAGACATAATTTAAATTCGTTGGAAGTCAGGTTATTCACTGCGTATTTCGATCTGCATATTTATGAAATGAGAAAGAAATTTATTTTCTGTTTGACTTTGGCGCGTAGCGTGATGAAAAGAGCAAGATACGATAATATTACAAGTACATTCGGACAGATGAAAACATGACAGCCAGTGTTATGAACTTACTTGAAATCCATTTGTTTACCTGTTCAATACTTGCCGCGTAATATTTCATTCCGAAAGAAAAGAAAACAAAAGAAGAAAGTAACAATTAACGCAGTTATGAGGATCGCCTCTTCTTTGCTATCTCAGGACTCATCAATTATAACAATTAACTACGTCAGTTCAAGGTTACTCTTGAAAAAAAAAACAAATGGCTTCGAGGGTTGTGAGTAACTCAAAGCGATAAGATTCATTCGCCTTCAATTATACGTGAATAGACCTTCAGGAACATTTTGAAGAACACTTAAAAAAAAAAAAGATTTCAAAAGAAAATATTTAACTGGCTCTTTAGTAAATATTTCAAGCAGTTCTAAAGCTAACATCATCGTTGTAAGCGCCACAATGGAGTTCAAAGACTGTGTGCAGTGATACACGCCAAAATACGGAATCTCTCCGAAAGAAGTGTCTCTAAGTTTATCAGATCAGCTTCTACCTAGCAGAAGAGGTTCAACCTGCCCGGGAATAACCAATAATGTTTTCGATTGTAAAGGAATAGCAATCTGGCAAAATGGCGTTTGACATGAAAGTGAATAAACATTTCTTATTGAATAACATCAACACTGAAAAAAAATGTCAATCATTGAAATTTAATGATCTTTTTTGGAGACCAAACAGTGGATGGAAGCAAATTTATGCGGTAGCTAATGCACTGGTAACAGATTCGAAGATACATTCGCTACTCAAATTCCGATAAGTTTGATTATATTGTTTGATTATATAAGTTTGATATTATATATCTACGAAATTCAAACGAATTTTTCCTAAATTTAAATTATTTTTTGCTCTTTTTTTTTTAATATAAAGCACTGACTTTGAAAAAGTTACCCCCATTTTAAAGACATTAAAATTTAGTAATTTATGGCAGTTCGCTGACATTATAGAAAAGGATCTTTCTCCCCATTAATCTCTGAAGATTTTCGTCTTCGATGATTTAATCCTCACCACGACACGTGGCTTAAACCTTCTACAGTTACTGATGTTGCCGGCGTTTAGACAGTAAATTTTTCCATTGCCCAATCCCTTGCTCAAATCGTGGACTTTCCTAATCGTTTCCCTAGCAAAACCAAGGAACATGTTTAAATATTTTATTTATTTATTTCACCTCCTCTCCGCGCTCTTGCCGAGCTTCGCAACACTGCCCTCTTGGTAATTCTGACCTCACTGTTGTAACTATTGATATTTCGTTCCAATCATATTTAAACCTGACCTCCACAAGACCTCTTGTTTGAGTCCCAGTCAGCATGCTGACTGTGACTCAAACATTGCGCCACTGAGGTTTCTTCTTGGGTCAGAGCCGGAATCGACGCTTTCATCTCTTCTCGGAAATAACAGGTGAAAGTTCAGTGCTCTCCATGGTTCATACCAGAATGTATATATATATATATATATATATATATATATATATATATATATATATATATATATATATAATAAATTAATTGATTTAAAATATGTTTTTTCGCTACACAGTTCTAACCATGTTTCAAAAATGGAAGCTGAAAGCTCCGAATTTAATTTTGTAATTAGATTAAAGACATTAGTCCAATTTCATCCTCAAGCGAATTTTTCAAATCGTAGTTAAATAAAACGTATTCTAACCTAAACACCTACCAAAAATCTTTAAATATACAAATAGAAAAAAATGCCGTAAAAATTTTTGCCGTTAACAATAAATTTAAAAAAATCCTGACAACATGCATTTAACGGATGTCAGATTTCATTGAAAAATACATCCCTACCCCTACCAAAACGTAACTAATAACTGATACATCAAAATACAGCCATGATGAACACGCAAACATCCCTTGTCTGGTTGAATTGGATTTCTCTGTATCATTGGAAACGTGAATTATGCTTTTGCTGTGTCTTTAAAACCCAGTATTTTAAAAGTTACTCCTAAATTCGCTTGAGGATGAAATGGAACTAATGTCTTTAATCTAATTACAAAATTAAATTCGGAGCTTTCATCTTTCATTTTTGAAACATGGTTAGAAATGTGTAGCGAAAAACATATTTTAAATCAATTAATTTATAATAGTAATGCTCTGTAAATTTACATTGAGCACTATTTTGTAAAAATAAAAATATCTATCTTACTGTTCTTTCTTATATATATATATATATATGTCATTGAAAAATTAACAAAAATCGAGCAACAGCAGGAGCAGACAGGGAAAAAGATCTTAATGCCGTATTAGTATAGCAAATTATACAAATCATAATTTCGTGGTGTTGGTCTGCCAAACTGCGTCTGTTTTTTTTTTCTTACGTGCCAAAACACACACACACATACACACAGACATGGTATATATATATATATATATATATATATATATATATATATATATATATATAATTTTTAAATATTACAGCATTGTAACAGCAGTTGTCTTGCCTTCATAGTTTCTTCAGGAATTGGTGCTTTCTTTATGCCTCGGAAGGAAACCACGTCAATCCAGGGCTGCTGAGACACCGGTCCTTAGGTCGGTTCGAAATGCTACCACCACTGCCTGGTCGAGGCCAGCTGAAACATATTACCGCAGGTGCGCCCGTCAATCCAGGGACGCTGCTTCAATAGCGACCGCTAGGGCTGTTGAGACACCACTCCGTAGGTCTGTTCGAAATGCTACGAATGCTGCCACCACTGCCAGGTCGAGGGCAGCTGAAACATTCGACGGCAGAGACTTTTTAACGAAATGTAACGGTTTGTATTGTTAAGAAATCGCCATCATTCCAATTTCGACTGTTAATTTATAATATTCGCAGAATAAAAACTTTTCCACACCCCAATTTCTCCATGTTTATCGTCTCAAATATAAGCTCTAAATATTTACGCATGCGCGAACAAAATAAGTCCGTGCTGACTCAAATTATCTACGTAACCAAATCGTTTAGCTAACCAACGCCTAACGACTAAGATGTTTATAGATTCAAATATTAGATTGTTAGAAAAATGTCATATTTTAAAATCAACATTTATTCCGAAATTAATGGATTTATAGATTGTTTAAATCAATCAGAATAAGAACTCTTAACATCTATACATTCTGTCATCGTTTTTGAATAATAATAATAATAATAATAATAATATATATATATATATATATATATATATATATATATATATATATATATATATATATTACACATATACCTACGTTTGCAGTACGGCACAGAGTTTCATGACTTTCTCATTAATCAGGTACTCTCTCTTTATGCGTATGTAATCGCACACATAAATGGTTTATCATATCTTCATATTCAGCTAATTTCAACATTATATATATATATATATATATATATATATATATATATATATATATATATATATATATATATATATATATATATAGTGCAACCCGGATATAAGGTAAGTTTAGGTAAGTATGGCTCTAATTTGAGACCAGAGAAAATCTATCTTATATCCGGGTTTATCTTATATCCGGCTCTCTTATAGCCGGGTTACACTATATATATATATATATATATATATATATATATATATATATATATATATATGCATACATGCACACACACACACACAGATATATATATATATATATATATATATATATATATATATATATATTACAGCAAAAAAGCCAAAAATTACCTGCACGTAGTATAGTTTATTTCAAGCCGTTCTGTACGCGGCTATCATCACCCACTAATAATTTTCATAAGTTTAATAATACGAGGATCCACCCAGATTATATCCCAATGGATCGATTACCTGTAATCTCTCTCTCTCTCTCTCTATATATATATATATATATATATATATATATATACACGTATATGTGTATGTTCATGAAAATTAAACTTAAGTTACAATTTTACATAGAAACTCTGATCATAAAAGTATGCTCATCTTTAAAATTCAATTTTTGATGTTTTGTATGTAGATATATAAACATAAACCATATAATTCAGTCTGCTATCGCTTTTGTTTTCTTTTAGTATCGTTTTTTCTTTGAAAGATTCATCAATTCAATAACAGTTGTGTTTTTAGAAATAGAAATACTTTGGATGATCCTTGATGTAATGTTACCGTAGAATATTCCGAACTCACGCTAAATACAGGTTCACATTAATAAATTACTTTTGTTTTAAATTTCATTTAAACAGAACAATTTACGTCGAAATTATGTTACAGCCTCTTAGGATTATCGATTAATGGACTAAGCATTATTTACATTATTCGGATTATTGTCCTTATCTTTGTCGCCATATTTATCACAACGTTTCAGCCGTTGTACGTTCCGGCCTTCTTCAGGTGGTTGGAATGTCGAACTGAACCCTTTATTTCGCTTGCTGGGGTAGACTGTTCTACTACCACATGCCATGTCCAATGGCTGTTAGTTATCAGTTATCTCCTGTTAATTCCCCTCTCCAAGTTCTCCACTGCCTTAGCCAGTTATTGAACTCACAACTCTTTATGTCCTGCCACTGGATCTAACCAACACCTTTATTCACTGTGCCATGTCACCTTGAGAACAGTCTACCCCAGCGAGAGAAATAAAGGGTTCAGTTCTACATTCCAACTACCTGAAGAATGGCAGAGCGTACATCGGCCGAAACGTTGTGATAAATATGGCAACAAAGATGAGTATAATAGTCCGAATAATGTAAATAGTGTACATAATAGCTCATCTCAGAAATATAGATAGATACTGAGTGCATAGTTTTGTAAAAGAACCCTTTTCTGTTCATATTATCTTTTATATAATTACCTATGAACTTTTAAAATATATTTACATCCTTTTTATATTTTCTGTTTCAGATTCAATGTTCTTATTCTTTCCTTCTGTTTTAGTTTAGTTTTGTATTTTCTTTGTAACAAATTTTATATTAAAATTAGATCAATTATTTTCAATTCTAGCTGTCATTGAATAGATAGGAAAGATTAAGAATTAGAACAATTCTGTGAAAATTACTTGGATCTCCTACAATAAAATAATTATTTAATATGCAAGGCAAACATGAACGTTTCAAAAATACACACAATCTGAAAAAATAGCGTAAATAATCCTGATAAAACTCACAGAATAATATTGCCGAACAACTATCGGTAACTGTCTCGACAGTAACGTGATGTACGAACCACTGTAAGATTCAAATGAAAAATATCCGTAGAAATAACAGGTTACAAGAAATAGAGAAGCAACTGACAGAAAAGGTAAATGTTTTTTTGTACGTCGAAAGACATTTACGCAAATGTCACGGCACTCACTAAGCATATATGGGATTTCAATGATACAAGCCAATACACACCAAAAGTAACTTGTAAAATTAAGAAAAATAACACTGGATTGCGACAGCATCTCATAACAATGTAACCTCACCTTTCCAGAAAAAATTAAATCTTAAAACATACGGTACATATCAAAATGTTGGCAAGAAAATATTCCTAATACGCTCGAACATTACGACTAAAAAACACCAAATGTTAAAAGACTAAATAATGTCCCTTGAATTAAATATGAAAAAGTTGCGAACCCCCAAATTTAGAACAAAATGAATTATAAAAACATAATTAATTAATAAACATAAAAAAGAAATAAATGATTAAAATAAACAAACTCAAGGTTAGAAAAATAAATAATCGAAAATATTAACCCTAAACTAAAGAAGTCGGAAATACCAGCTTTCTTTTTTTTTCTTTCTTTTTTCTTTTTGTTTCCTTTTTTCTTTTCTTTTTTCTTTTTTTCTTTTCTTCTTTTTTTCTTTTTTTGTTTTCTTCTTTTTTTCTTTTTTTTATTTCTTTTCTTTTTTCTTTCCTTTTTTCTTTCCTTTTTTGTTTTCTTTTTTCTTTTTGTTTCCTTTTTCTTTTATTTTTCTTTTTTTTTCTTTTTTTTCTTTTTTTCATTTTTCTTTTTTTCTTTTTTCTTTTTTTTCTTTTTTCTTTTTTTCATTTTTCTTTTTTTTTTCTATTTTTTCTTTCTTTTTTGGGGGTACATTGATGTTAACTATGACCTTTTCTTTTTTCTTTCCTTTTTTCTTTCCTTTTTTGTTTTCTTTTTTCTTTTTGTTTCCTTTTTCTTTTATTTTTCTTTTTTGTCCTTTTTTTTCTTTTTTTCATTTTTCTTTTTTTCTTTTTTCTTTTATTTCTTTTTTCTTTTTTTCATTTTTCTTTTTTTTTTCTATTTTTTTTTTCTTTTTTTGGGGTACATTGATGTTAACTATGACCAGTGGCCGAGAGTAACTCGAAATACAGAGACACAGATCATGTGGATATGTGGGGAACGTAAAAGTTAAACCGCAATATGAACAGGTTTATGATCGTAGTACTTGGGAGTCTGTTCCAGGAAGTAGCGGTTCGTGGGAAGAGGCAACTAGAGTTGAACTTACATCTCACCAATGGAATAGGAATGTAATGGGCGCGGTTCGCTACAATGTGCCTTGCATGGCGGATATTAGCCGTGAAGGTTATAACAGGCAGAACTAAATGAATGTTCTTCGTCTGTACCCTTTCCATGGAAATAGCGAGAGATCAGCTTGTCTCGTTTCGTCTGTGAGAAAGTGGTTGTAGGATTGACGATCTTGGATTATATCGAGACTGCAGTGTGAACATAGGGCACTTCTTGCTCATATATGGTAGCAGTGATCTATCTTTCGGCCTGATCTGGTTTTTATAAGGGTTTTGAACAGCGGGTGTATGGCCTGAAGATGTTGATTTATATGTCGACACTGTGCAGAGTTTAAACAAAAGCAAAATGTTGGAAAGTTTATCGAGAATTTATATTATGATGTACAACAACTTACCCCAAAATTAGAAAAATACAGATACAAATAAACAGGCACTAATTCTCGATTCAGTTTAATAGAATTTTGCCACACACACACACACACACACACACACACACACACACACACACACACACACATATATATATATATATGTATACTACCCGTCAAAAGTGTGAATTTTCATTTCATCTTTCATTTCATTTTTTGAAAATGTTATCTGATGATCCAGCGTCCCTTAAAAGGGGTCTGGTGAAATAAATTATTATAATGGAACATTAAAATGGTCTGTTTTTCTTTACATATATATATATATATGTATTGTGTATTTAAGCAGCAATCCTTCTTTCATGCAAACTTCATTAAATTTGACAGACAAGGTCCTTTAAGTTTTATTGTAATTTCTCATATGATGATATTTTTTCTTTTCCATATATATATATATATATATATATATTATAATTAGTTATTTTTAAATATGATTACATCGCGACACAGAAATTACTATGTTTCGAAACTGAGCAATTGTATTCAGGTTTAATTTCAATATTAAACTTTAACTACCGGCTGGCAGTCTCATCATCAAGCGCTGTTTGGAATAACTATGATACGGAATGTTTTACTCGTTTATAGTTTTTAAATGGGGGTGTGATCTAGGTTTTTTTTTTTTTTCATTATCAAGGGATCACCTCTTTGATTGAGTTATTGAGTGTGTTTGTCATATGCAAAGTTCATGGAATCGTGTAATTTTTTTTATCTGTCTGGCTAAAATGTATCCGACTTCCTGCTAAAACTCTGATTGATTTATGCTTTTTATTAAATGTATGTATACTAAAATTTTAACTGGTTGATGGTGTAGTTTTAGTAGCTTTTGGCTATATATATATATATATATATATATATACATATATTGGGAATCGGACTATTTTGTAACCCCATGTACTTGTGTCATAAATCAATAAATTTTTATTCAAACGTAATGAAAGTCTTTAAATTGTTTTTGTTCTTGAGGCGGTCAAGAGGGCTTAAAAAAAAAAATATCAGAAGAATGATGATCGCCAGATATTTTATCCACAATTTCTATCTCAAGCACAATCATGTTATTCAAAAATTTGTAAAAAAATTTCAATTAAAAATCTAACAGACAGAAGTTGTAGGTTGAATTTAACGAAACGACTTTGAACATACACACACACGCAAATTTATATATATATATATATATATATATATATATATATATATATATATATATATATATATATTAGGTTGGTGCAAAAAATAATGACGTAATAATGTCGTTTTTTGACGTATTTTTTAACGTCAAAAAACGTCATTATTTTTGCACCAATGTAATATATATATATATATATATATATATATATATATATATATATATATATATATATATATATATATATATATAAATTTGTTGAAATTTTGCCACCGGACTGCTGAAAAACGACATCACGGATTTCATGATTAAATCCACCCCCATGATGTCTCTGATTTCACCAAAGGATAAATCCAAGGCCTTATCAGAGCCACACTTAAAAAAACGAATAACTACACACAAATTTATATATATTGTAACTAAATGCCCTTAAGGTAATAATAATAATAATAATAATAATAATAATAATAATAATAATAACAATAATAATAATAATAATAATAATAAACATCTATATATCTCTTTTCGGTAAAGACGTAAAATTATAATCATATACAAAAGCATCTCCCAACAGAAAATGAAAGATCTCACTGACGACGACAACATCTACCGCAAAAAATAAACTAAAACAAAGTTAAAAAAAAAAAAAAGGCGATACAGAGCATCTTTTTAAATCATTTCATCCCAAACAACCCAGGAATGCCACTGGCACGCAGTAGTTACAGATAGTGAAGAAGAGAGAAAGACTTCGTATAGAAGAGATCGAAGAAAGGATGAAACCTGAACGGGGTTGCTAAAGATAAAAGATGGTGGTTTACCTTGCATTTATATTCTGAAGACTGTAGGTATTAGGAAAGCAAGTAAATGTAAGGGAGTATAAATATCCACATTTATAAGCGATATCAAAAAATTACTTAAAAATGAACTCCTGACTAAAAAAAACAAAAACATTGCAAAACACCCCAAAACACCCACCGTATATGGGTTATCAAAAATACACAAATCTGGCATACCAATGATACATATATCAAGGATAGGCAGCGGCAGCATAAACTAGCCAGTACACTAAGCAAAATCTTAACCAAATTACTCGACTCAATTTGTTCCTTATATATAAAAAATTCAGGTGACCTTTGAAACAAATTTAAAAAAAGCATATACATCAATGACAAAGACATGGGTAGTTTAGACATAAAATCTTCATACACAAACGTCCCTACAGAAAAATGCTTAAATTTACGAAAAAAAAAAAACGTAACTAAAACAGAAATAAAATTACCTCTCCCTACACATAAAATCATAAGAATATGCCAACCGATCATCAATTCGGTCATAACTTCTGGAGACAAAAATTTGCCTCTCCGATAAGATTTCCTCTCAACGGCATTGTCTATTTTTGTGATCCCTTGAAAGTGACCCTTTCAAAAACATTTTACCACAAAACATTCTCATTTCAGACTCATAGACGTCTCCTTATTAATATATTCCCAAAACACTATATTTACAAGATCTTTTCAACAAACTTAATAGCGTTGAACACACAATAGACAACACCTTTGAACTTGAAGCCAATTACACTCTTCCCTTTTTAGATATCATTTTACATCGAAACAATAACGAACTCAAATTTGACATTTAGCAACAAGAATGGCCTGGTCAACTTTTATTCACACCGCTCTAATAAGATTAAATCTGGTATAATTATAGGTTTCTACCTAAGAGCATTAAGAATCTGCAGCCCCCAATAAACACCCAAAGAATAAGCACACATAACAAATACATAAAATCCTCTAATATCCTTAACACTTCATCCACAAAGCAAAGAGAAAGGCGTAGAAAATAAACGACGGCAAAAAGATAACAACATTGTCTGCAACAATAAACTAGACAAAAACTGATACATAATGCTACCTACCAGCTCCATAACATACACTATCCAAAATAAATTACCCCATTACAACAACATCAAAACATCTGTCTATATTTCTGAGATGAGGTATTATGTACATTATTTACATTATTCGGACTATTGTCCACATCTTTGTCGCCATATTTATTACAACGTTTCGGCCGTTGCACTAACCAACACCTTTATCCACTCAAGGACACATGGCACAGTGGGTAAAGGCGTTGGTTAGATCTAGTGACAGGACCCAAAGTGTGTGAGTTCAATACCCGGTTAAGGCAGTGGAGAACTTTCAGAGGGAAATTAACAGGGGATAACTGATAACTGACATCCATCAAACATGGCACGTAGAACTAGAACAGTTTACCCCAGTGAGCGAAATAAAGGGTTCACTTCGACATTCCAACGACCTGAAGAAGGCAGGAGCATGCAACGGCCGAAACGTTGTAATAAATATGGCGACAAAGATGAGGAAAATAGTCCGAATAATGTAAATAATGAACATCGAAACAGTCATAAACTTACAAAATCATTATGGTTATGATCAGAACCCTAAATACCAATAATAATAGTTCAGAAGCAGACATAAAATAAATTGTCAAAACTGTTCCTCACACTACATTGGGGAAACATGCGGAAATTTAAAGAAACGTATCTAACAAGGCAAAAGCAAACATATACATAGCAATTTATGAAATGCATTCATTATACACAGAAAAAATTCAATTACAGTTTTGGTCTAAGAAATGCCACAGATCCAAAGAGAAGGAAAATTCTGGAGAGCCCCGCTATTGAATCTTATCAAAATATAATTCCACGTCTCGGTTTCTTTCAAATCTCACCTTTCCTGAAAGAATCACTACGTGCCCAAGTCAACATACACGACAACAAAAATGTTAAAACAATTGAACACAAACGATTCAAAGTTTTAGAAGATGTACAGCACATACGTCATGACAATCTGATCACAATTCCAACAGCATTCATTTATTATATATTGCCCCGTATGCCTACATGAAAAACTACACATTATCAAGTTTCTAAATAATGAAAATTTCTTAAACAATAGACATGGGTTAACGGTTTTTTGCCGACATCATCAAATTTTCGCATTGAATAATTAGCATTAAAAACAAACAATAAAATAACAAATACAAATTTTAATCTCCATAGTCTAAATAAAAAGTTTAAAAACCCTACGCCCCCCACAAAAGAAAACCTTTATGAAGACGTCAAAAAAACAAATGTTAGCGAATTATAACAGTTTTTTTTTATATATACACAAAACCCTTTCAGGGAAAAAATAAAATAAAATAAAAAAAATAAATCTCCATAGACACTTAACTAAACTAGACGATGTCATCTTCCGCTTTAGATTTAGACACCCCAACCTTACCCCGACTTGACCTCTTTGAATGTAACTGAGATATTGATACAAATTATTAACCCTTACGCCTCCCCTTTTTTTTTTAAATAATTGCTCTAGCCGTTACCATAGTAATTTTAATTTTAATAATGAATATGCTTATAAAAACGCGTAAATTTCAAAAAGTAGTTATTCCCCAAAATATTCGTTGCAGATGGAATAGAGCTTGGTACTTTAATTCAATTTAATTCAAATAATTATATTGAAGTTTTCTGCTCTTAATTTGAAAAATGAGAACTTATATAGCGATGGAATCATGTATTTAAATAAATAATTATATATATATATATATATATATATATATATATATATATATATATATATATATATATATGAGTGTGTGTGTGTGTGTGTGTGTGTGTGTGTGTGTGTGTGTAAGCAAATATATGGATATAGATCTGACAGTATGAAGAAAAATATACGGAAAAAACAAACAAAAATCCTTATATGCAATTATGCTGTTTTAATTTTAATATAATGTCAACGTCAGGCGTTTCGGTCTAATAAACCATCTTCAGGACATATTCATAAAATATAATTAACATTATCAATTCAACATGACAAAGACGATGGACATAAGAACAAGACTCATCCAAACAGATAACTGAAAGATTTATAATGTTAATTATATTTTATGAATATGTCCTGAAGATGGTTTATTAGACCGAAACGTCTGACGTTGACATTATATTAACATTAAAACAGCATAATTGCATATAAGGATTTTTGTTTGTTTTTTCCGTATATTTTTCTTCATATATATATATATATATATATATATATATATATATATATATATATATATATATATATATATGAAGAAAATTACTTACCAGACTTTCAATTATGGGACCTTTTGTCCTCCTCTTGATTTGACTGAGCTTTCAATCACCTAATGAATATTCATGAACGTTTTCAAATTTAAAAACTGTGATAAACTGTGACATGCTTGCGGTTCTATATAAAGACGTGTAGCTAAAGAAATCTTTACTTTTGCTTTGATAAAATCCTTCAAAGGACAAAATACGGTGGCTAAGAATAGTCAATATATATGAGGAAAGAGAGAGAGAAACAAATCGTCCTGAAGATCACACTAAAACGGGGAACTAAATCAAAAGAAAGTACAGGCTCCCCTCGATTAATGCGTTTTCGATTAATTCGCTAAAATTTTTAATTACCAAAATTCGATTAGCGCATAATACTCGATTAGTGCGGTAAAACATTCTTCAGTTTAACTATAGTAATTGAAAAAAGATTTTGTCTTATACTTACCGAGGTACACATTAGACACACTAATCGAGGGATTCTTGTATATATTTATATATACTGTTTAAACACACTGTTTAAATTCGCGCTCATCTCAGATATTTTCGTATAAATATAGCAATTTTGACAACATAGTATGTGACCATGCGCGCGTAAGCTCGATGCGAAAGTTATTGTGACTTTTATTAATTTTGTTTGTTTGTTTGTTTGGGTTTTATGGCATATCAACCACTGTGGGTTATTTAATGCCAAATCCAGTTTATATGAATTTTAAATGCCTATTTTGTATGGAATAAAAAACGTATAGCTAACAACATTACTTCTTTCTACAAAAAAACGTATAGCTGGCAACATTACTTCTTTCTACAAAAAAACGTATAGCTGACAACATTACTTCTTTCTACAAAAAAACGTATAGCTGACAACATTACTTCTTTTTACAAAAAAACGTATAGCTGGCAACATTACTTCTTTCTACAAAAAAACGTATAGCTGACAACATTACTTCTTTCTACAAAAAAACGTATAGCTGACAACATTACTTCTTTTTACAAAAAAACGTATAGCTGGCAACATTACTTCTTTTACAAAAAAACGTATAGCTGACAACATTACTTCTTTCTACAAAAAAACGTATAGCTGGCAACATTACTTCTTTCTACAAAAAAACGTATAGCTGACAACATTACTTCTTTCTACAAAAAAACGTATAGCTGGCAACATTACTTCTTTTACAAAAAAAACGTATAGCTGGCAACATTACTTCTTTCTACAAAAAAACGTATAGCTGACAACATTACTTCTTTCTACAAAAAAACGTATAGCTGGCAACATTACTTCTTTTACAAAAAAAACTTAGAGCTGGCAACATTATTGTTTCAAAAACTTACAGCTGGCAACATTATTGTTCTGAAAACATTATCTGAGACCTTGCTGTTGGATGCAGTTTATCGCCATACCCAGGACGCGGATGTAGTTTACCGTCATACCCAGGACGTCCTTTTATTAAGAAACACAAATTTACTATCAAACGAAATGGAATCTAGCGTCCAATTTTGGCTATATTTATCTGAGTTTGGAATCATTCAACTTCTCAGATAGTTAAATAATATCCTTTTTGCTTATCATTGATTAATAACTTAAGGTTTTAGAAGCGGCTTCAATTTGCCATATGGGCCAAATGATACAGTTTATTATGCCCACAAAGTCGCTCAGATGGTACGAGAAAGGTTATATTTCTCAATGCATATCAAACACGACGCAGATATATTCTCTGCTCTCTTTCGCCTCGTTTCAACATCATTTTCTTCTACGTACTGACACGTTAAACCGTCTAGGTTCATCGCTTCTTGTTTTTATAGATTCTTCAGGAAGTGGGGCTTTCACCCTCCCTCTGGAGTAAACAATGATAATGTTAATTTAAATTAGTTTTTAACCAAATATAAAAATTTGTTTTCTTTTATTTTGAAATATTATATTTCATGTGTCACAAGGCCAAAATTTTGGGGATGCTTATTCGTCACTTAATATCCTACACCTAGTTAATCTGGTTCATGATCAATTCATTATAATTTACACAAGAAGTCATTCATTGCCACTGAGTCCAACACATACCATAATACCACATATTCCCAGGGATCCTATTGGAACACCCATAATATGAAATATATGAAATTGTTCTTTTTAAGCGTGTCTTTTTTAAATATACAAAATTATGGTATGAAATGAAGAGGAATGTACACAATAAGGAATAGAAAGTAGAAAAAAAAACATTAAAAATAAAATAAAAAATATGTTAGTAGGAACCGTCGATCCAATAGAAAAATAAGACTGCCGACTGTATTCTGCCTGTAAGCAGAATCACGAGCTAGGGACAAAGAATGGACAAAATAAATTAAGGATTGACGAATTATCTAAAGCTGATCCAGTCAAGATAAAAAATGGCGGGGCGTCATCATTTCACGTCCGAACATCAAAAGACTTTCGAATGTTAATTTATAATATTTGCACAATAGAAAGTTTTCCGCACCCCAATTCCCCCAAGTTTATCATCTCAAATATAAACTCTAAATATTTACACAAAGTAAATCCTTATTGACTTAAATTATCTATAAAGATCTAATCCGGAACGAATTAGATGTTTATCTAATATATATATATATATATATATATATATATATATATATATATATATATTAAAGACATTTTTTATGTTTAACGTTCTTTTTATAGATACAAGTATTTAAGTAAATACTCTGTTTATAATAAACAGTATTAAAAAACATTTACGAATGTATAAAAATGTCTTTAATAAATAAAAATTGTCGGACTTTGTCCATTTCTTAATATATATATATATATATATATATATATATATATATATATATATGTATGTATATATATATATATATATATATATATATATGTATATATATATATCTATATCTATATATATATATATATATATATATATATATATATATATATATGTTAAGAGCTACAAAGGACAGGAAATTTTAGAGAGCCATTATCTTGAAGAGTCACTGCACATCAGATCTCCTAATTGATGAAATACGTGGTCGGTTGTGTGAATGTTTCAATATTTATTCAGTCACGCATAAGTTTAAACTAACTGATATTTCTTCCGTAATGTAGAATTGTTTTTTTTTGGAGGGGAGAGAAGCACTTTCTAAAACAGTTTTATTTAGTTATAGTATATATATATATATATATATATATATATATATATATATATATATATATATATTATTTTCACATTGTAAATGTACATTTGGGATAGATATTATTTTTAGACTACCACTGGCAACTTTTATTTATATTAGATTATTTCAGACTTCATGGAGAAATGGCTGCATTTTAGTAAATTATAGTAAAGTATGATATGCAAGAAGATGGCATTGGCGTGAATTTACCATTATCAGATGAATTGGTCTGTGATTGAATCTAGCTAAGTTAAACGTAAGACAGACGAATATCAGATTTCTCCTTCCTCCAATGTCGGCCTTGATGTAAAATATTCAGCAATAAATACGATAAGCCCCCGGTACTCTTCAGTAACTACAATGAAATCATTAAGGTGTTCAGACGCGACTTTTTAGATAGGCCTTGATTCGGAGCCTAATTATGGCCACGCTGCGTCTAGATCTGGGTAATAAATGTTCTGTAAAAAAAGACTGACAAAAAAGCTGAGTCTTTTAAAGAATTTAAATATATGAGAAGAGCAGAATTTTATACCCGCGATAATTTGAAAAATATTTCAGGAGGCTCCTTGCTGGACCAAAAGAAAAAAACAAATGAAAAGTAAAAGAATGTTATCAAACGGCTAAAATTTCCGTTCAAACCTTCCTTGGATATTTTCAGCTACCACATGTCCAACAAACGAGGGAAATCAATGCAGGTAATTTTAGACACGTGAAACCAACCCTTCCCTCGATGATACAAGAGAGCGCACTTGCCGTTACCGTAATTTTACAAGGCTTACTTGCTTCAACAATTTTACCACGACAACTATCATTTAGCACTCCTCATTTGACAACAGAAGCTTAGCTACTACAATTGACATATCGACTCCTGACAGGTCAAATCTTTAACAACGTGTGGATTCTCGCTTTATTCTTTACAAAAGACTTTATCAACTAATGTATGTCCCATTTTCACAGTAACGCTTTCCTGTCCCTCTTTTAAAGCAGAGATAACAATAAAAGAACAGGAACTAAGATGACAGAAGATAACCACTTACATTTGATCAAGGTCCATCTTGACTGGAAAGTAGGAAGCCGGAAGAAAGTTCTGTAAGCGTGAAGAGAGAAGAAACTATAAAAGACAGAAATTTAGCCATTTCTATTAAAAAGTAATGAGACCTCGCCGCCAATATAGTACTGCGTTTAAATTCATAAAATCTAATGTTCCTCAAAACAATTACCATGAAAATATTTATAGAAAGTATTTACAGGGAAGCTTAATTACGATGTTGGGAAAGTGACAGAAGCCGAGATCCCAAATCAGCATTGCAGATTTTTCTTTTAGATTTTATCAAGTCTGTCTAAACATATAATAGATGTTCCAGATCCTATGTGGCAGCATTTTTTTTTCTACATACAATATATGAAAGCACGTGAGATACCCTGCCCTCGTCAGCTACAACCCAGGGGAGGTAACACATTTTGGGTGGCTAAGGCGGTACTGTCACTTCAGGCGCAACCAGTCGATTTGCCACCGGATAGAGTATTGTATTTTTGTGTAGCTGTGTCAATCTCTTGCGATTTTTTTCAACTTTGATTGTTAACCAATACACAACGCGCTCGTAGAGACCGTTATCAAATGACGTAGAATGGAAGATATACAAATGTATTTCGCGTCGGAAGTAGCATTGCGTGGCGAGCTTAATTTTAATTAACTTTGTTTATTTTGGATCTTGACCAGATCCAATTCGATGCATGCTGAGCTGTGATCCGGAGAAAATATTAAGCACTCTTCAGGTAGCCTGAAGAGTACTTAATATTTTAAGTGATACCAACCTTCAAAAAGAAGGAAACGATCGACGTCCCAAGAATCCGCGGAACCCGACCTTAATAGGTAGCACATGGCATGTTCACCCCTTTTCCACGCAGCTGGATCGCGATGATACGTCATGGTTTTCTTTCTCTCGTGTGCCTCATCCTTTTTCTCCTCCCATGGAACCGCTAATTCTACTAGGACTCACTTATTTGAATCAGACCAACTCTACGATTAACTAGTACCCTCTAATCACGGGATCCACTCAGTAATGTCATGCTGGTGGTTATTTGGGTCTTTCGCACAGAGCATTCACCTTCTTTGTGAAAGTGGATCTTAGGTTCTCTGGCCGTTTTTTGACTGCTTCACGCTGTGTACTGACTATGTCCATGATCACTTCCAACACAGTGATTGTGGGCGTGCAGAAAGCACATGACATAAAGTATATGGATCAATTTCACAGATTGAAGTTGTATTTGGTAGGAGATCATAGGTAGAACACAGGAGGAATAATATTGCCAATGTCTCCATTGCAATCAGAATAGTCAATGATAGCGTCATCGGATTAATACCCCTGCATGTAGTCCAATCACATTGTTTAAACTGAGAAACAGTAGTAGCTGTACCCTACACTTCCCCGAAATTCCTGATTTCATCAATTACCTTGTCTCGTTTTCCATTTGGTGCAGATATCTGTCTGTAACCTGCGGCGGATCTCATCGGCCGAGTCCCTCATCCTCATGTGAAGGCCTACATTCCCGACATTGAACTCCTTCACCATTGAGGAGATAGAAGGTTGCAGGATTCCGGCATTTGTTTATAGTCCGATTGTGGAGAAGCAGGGGGAAGTCCAAGCCACTTGAGCAGGTATTTTTTGATACACTGTTGCGTCTGTTGAATGCGAGGCATTGTAATATCAAACACCTGCAAAGGCCACAAAAGCTGGGGCAACAAACCCTTTTGGTAACACCAAACCTTCAGTTTGCAGGGGCGATGGGTTCTGTCGATGGATTCAAGTCCATCTACTGCCATTTTCTGCACCTCATGACTTCGGTGCCGATGAGTCATTTGAATTTTATAGAGCCGTCCCAGGTTCTTCACTGGCTTATCTTTGAATGTCGGGATCATATCCACCACCCCCAATGCAGAAGTGAAACTCCCTCACAGAGCCCCCTCCGAGTAGAATATTGAAAGCATGAACGAATGGTAGATTTATAAATATACACCAGAATGAAGGCCACAAGACGACCGAGTTTGTCCGATTTTTATAATAAACAGTCTTCTACTTCTTCCTGTCCCGCATTCCTTCACGACATAAGTGATTATTACTCTCCACAACTTCCTATACCTTTTGTCTTGTAGAAAATTTGCTAATGCTCCCGACACAAGCTCGTTAGAGAAGTGGTTCGTTGCCTTCCTCCGTATCGCTTTCCCTCAGTATACTGCGTGAACCTACTATACTGTGCTGTGTCGATAAAATCAAAGACAAATAAAGAGCATACGCGAAATGGGAATTATAATATGGCGGCAATTTACCCATCGTACCCTCTGTGTGCATGTGTGTGTATATATATATATATATATATATATATATATATATATATATATATATATATATATATATATATATATATATAATTGGTGTATACGGAATGAATTCCAATAACCAAAAATTACTATTCTTAAAAGAGTGCTCAATACAAAGTAGAGCAGATATAATTATTTATTTAAAAAATAACATAAATATGTTATAAAATCACTACAAAAATAGCCATTTTGTTTCAACACCCCCGGTGTCTTATCAAGTGATGATGTTGAATGTAAAATAAATGGTTTTAAAAGTTTCAAATTAATTATCGATCCTTCACAAGGGGAAAACGTTGATACAAAAGCTAGATTGACCAATCTAGCTTTTGTAACAACGTTTTCCCCTTTCACAACTCCAGCGAAAAGGCTCAAACACATGTTCTATTTGTCTAAAAGTTTACATCTTCAGGCCTCGAGAGACAGATTTTTATCAATAGAAGTTGAGCACCACTTTATTTTACTGAGAACTTATTTGTCGTCAGCGATGAGAGAGTCAACCACATATATATATATATATATATATATATATATATATATATATATATATATATATATATATATATATATATATATATAACGTCATCCGCAGACAGACTGTTTCATTGTTTCACAGCTCATCAGTGTGGCTAGACATCCGGTTGCCTCTAGCTCGGATCGAAACTCGACTGAATTGGTGTCAGTCGGAGATTTTACTACTAAGCCGTCGGTGGATTTTTAGCGTATTTATTTTTAGAAACCCGCCCGGTGACTGACAGTGACTCAATTCGCTATGCGAAGAGTCTCGCTATATTAGCTATACTGTCCTGGACATTCAGTTCTACCTGGATTCTATCCTCTTGGAATTTTTTTACACACACACACATATACACGCACACACACACACACACACACACCACACACACACATATATATATACATATATATATATATATATATATATATATAGATATAGATATATATAGATATATATATATATATATATATATATATATATATGTATGTGTATGTACGTTTGCATATATATTTGTGTGTTTTAGATATATGTACATATATGTATGATTATATTAACCACTAATATTATCTATCTATCTATGTATATATATATTATTACCGAGAAGAAAAAACAAGAACAAATCTATTTCCATACCTGATGATGTCTTTAGGAACAGACGAAAGCTTGTAAAAAATTAAAAAGACCTTATGCAACTGGAATTTATAAACAGGGATCATATCATTCATATACAGATTCGGGGTTGATGTATCTTGTTTGTATTGTTTGCGACTATGTATTCTCGCCATTTAAATCATTAACCTCTATATTTGTTTTTTGTATGAATGATTCATGAATTTATAAATTATAATTGCACTTTTATTTGAAATTAAAATAACTGATCCAAGTGCAACTTTCGGATAATAGGTGTGACATTACTGTAATTATTGAACAATATAGTTCATGCCATATTGACGGAAAATCTACCAGTAAAAAAGAATTCTCTTATTGCTATATTTGTACAAAAACGCAAAATCTTAAAATTTAAATTCAAACTCAGCGTTGCGACCGCACGTTCCAAAACAATAACACATTTCTTATAGCATTTTTTCGGATTACATCTCTATTTTCGTTGTCCTCTTATTACCGAGAAGCAAAAACAAGAACAAAATCTACTTCCATACCTGATGATGTCTGTACGAACAGACGAAAGATTGTAAAAAATTAAAAAGACCTGATGCAACTGGAATTTATAAACAGGGAGCATATCATTCATATACAGGTTCGGGGTTGATGTATCTTATTTATATTGTTTGCGATGATGTATTCTCGCCATTTAAATCATTAACCGCTATATTTGCTTTTTGCATGAATGATTCATGAATTTATATATATATATATATATATATATATATATATATATATATATATATATATATATATATATATATATATCATTTAAACGTAATTTTCAGTGGATCCCCATAATTGAGTAGGGGCTGAATTTAGTTATTAAAGAGTATATATATATATTTAATTTTTCTACTGACCTGAATATTCGAGAATACTTAATATAATTCTTTTATGCGTGGTAATGCATTGTGCATTATGTTGTTGGAATAATAAATAAGAATGCATTACATGTTTTGAAATTGCTTTTTTTACGTTCGCATACGAATCTGAGCAGATATGAATATTTCGAGAATTTGCGAAAGATTTGCGTTTATACGACACTATTTGGCTTTGTTGATTCGGTCCAGAGGACATCCGATCTACGACTGTTTCTCCGACAAAGTGGAGGCGCATCGTGGAACTGTCCAGCAGTTCCTGCGACCAGATATTTTTTTCCATGATAGACTAAACACTGCAGATGATGAATATCAGATTTCTTTTGTTTAAGTTCATAGGGTATCCGTTTTTGCTATGTAAATTCATTATTAATTGATCGGCCGGTGGATGGCAAAACAAAATTTGCTCACAAAACGTGATATCTTAAAATGTATAAAAATAATATTCTGGGATTCCTATGTCATATATTTTATTAATTAATCATTTCACATTAAGAATACAAAAGAAATATTTTGACATTATTCTGATAACACGTCTTTTGTATTTTGTTTGCCTTCTGACAATGAATTTACATAGCAAACTAAACACGCCGATTAACTTTTGTATGACTTAATGAAAAGACGATGATCTGGAGTATTTAATCTATATCTTAATATGAAAAAATTGCCATTATTTCAAGTTACAATACTTAATGTACTACTCTGTCTTTCTGTGTGTATATATATATCCCCAACTTTGGAGGTTGCAGGTCATCCGGGGAGTGTCAGAATATCTGTATGAACAGCTCTGGGAGTAGACTGCTATCCAAGGTTATAGAAGCCGGTCTGTTCAGCTATTTACGCATAGCTGGGTCGGAGAGATGAAGAGGATTCATACCTTTCCCATAGGTATTGGCCCGTAAGTGAATGTAATGCATTCGACTGGAATTCGAACTCAGCTCTACGATACCGCAATCCGATACCGCTATCCATTACGCCACCGTGTCTCCTTTGCATAACAGCGTAATCTATTTCCATTTCAAAGCACTTAATTCAGTGTTGTATATTCATCACAATGAAAGAATATTATAATTTTTTTTTTCTGATCAAATTTCAGATCGAACTTTGATTCATATTTAGGATAGGTAAATAGATTATGAGTGATTGAGAAAAGAAAAGGAATGAAATCAGGAAGACCATCTTGATCCATCATTTGTGTGTTTGTAAGACAACAATTAAAAAAAAATAACACTATTTATAACTAAGGTTTGAACACCGTCTAGCTAGAGACACCTGCAATAAACTTGAAACCTTTTCTATATTTAATCTGTTACTCCCAACCAAAATTTTGTTCCTTTGATACTAGGAAGATTCATTCTGCCAATGTCAAGAAAAACATCATTCGATTTTCTACATATTTATCTGCTCTCGAACACAGACCACTACCAACAGTAGAAAATAACTCAAGTATTTCAACAACGCGTTGTTCTCTCAAGGAGGCCTTGAACGGCGCTTGGGACGTAAGCTCAGCAAGCTTTAAGTTCAACTGGTATGATCCACCTCCACATAACGAAATCAAAAAGAAAATTAAAATTCATGATGAAATAAATACATATAACATGCCGAATTGGTCCAGCAAAGAAAATTCAAAACATGTTTACTATCTTCAAGACTGGAATTAAACAAGGGATAAATTTGGTTTCTAATTTTGGAGCGGATTAAAAGTGCTGCGCTGAAGGAGATATTTTTTTCTCGTTCATGCACGTAAACACGCACGCCCAGCTTCATAGAGCTTTATAGTAGCAGGGAAGAAATGAATAGACTTTATAAAGAAATGCCAATAAAAACGTTTCACTTTTTTCCCGGAGAAATTATCTACAACTAGGATGAGCTGAAAAGTTCATAGGCTGACTATTTAAGGAAAGATGCTAGAGCTGTGAAACCTTGCTTGTGTTAATATTAGCTGTTTTAATAAATGAATTGTTTCTTTCCACGTAGGAGGGTGAACTTAAAGTTTATAAGTTGGCTATGAATGAGAGGTGATAGAGCTTGGAAATCTTGCATTCACTAATGTCAACTCTATTTTATTTTATTTTATTTTTTTTGTCTAGGTAGGAGCGTTGGCACAAGTGTTGATGGGATGGATATCGTGATACTCGAGCTGCTAAGGATGGGATAGACGCATTAGTAGACAGGTGTACTCGGATACAAGAGGCCAACCATTAACTATATATGTATGAGTGTATTTATAGCTTGTGTAATACTACCCAAAACAAAAGTGAGGATAATAAGACAACATGTAAAGTTTTATAAACTGTTATAATGTTGATTTGGGGTTAGTAAAGACAAACGCCAAATAACACGTAACAATAAAAAGGGTTTTAATAAAAAGGTACAGAAATCGCCTGAGTAGTCAATAACTGGCTCAGCTAAGAACTTCTCTGTCTCTCGGTCTCGGTATTTATCAATCCACCCACGAGGATCGAATGTGGCACAAGGCCGTTTTTATGTGGGTATCCCCGAGCCCGTAGGCTCGGCCAAAAATATGGCCTTTCTGAACCCGCCTAGACTGGTTCAGGCCCTGTCAACCTCCCCGGACGAAACCTTGCCCTTCGGCAAAGCCTCGTCCGGGTTCCCCTCTGCCAATGCAGAGGGTTCGACAGTTGCCGAGAGTCTGTCGCTCGGTCTCAGTATTTATTAGTCCACCCACGAAGACCAAATGTGGCACAAGGCCGGTTTAATGTGGGTATCCCCGAGCCCGTAGGCTCGGCCAAAAATATGGCCTTTTTGAACCCGCCTAGACGGGTTCAGGCCCTGTCAACCTCCCCGGACGAAACCTTGCCCTTCGGCAAAGCCTCGTCCGGGTTCCCCTCTGCCAATGCAGAGGGTTCGACAGTCGCCGAGAGTCTGTCGCTCGGACTCCCTCATGTCAACTGACATGTCACTATTTAAAGTCTGTTTACAGACGCAGATAAGTTCATCTTCAAGAGGGGGGGTAGGTTTCTGACACAACATAAACGAAATGTTTTACCTATATCTACTGTTCTCGGCTTCTTCAGTTCGGAATGAGATCCAAAAATGTTTTGGGATTTTTGAGCAGGAACCACACACACACACACACAGAGCCACACGCACGCACACGCACACATACATATATATATATATATATATATATATATATATATATATATATATATATATATATATATATTAGGTTGGTGCAAAAATAATGTCGTTTTGTGAGAAAATGACATTATTTTTGCACCAATATATATATGTATATGTAAGCAAATATAAATGGATATAAATACGACAGAATGAAGAAAAATATTTGGAAAAAACAAACAAAAATCCTTAAATGCAATTATGTTGTTTTAATATGAATGAAATGTCAACGTCTGACGTTTCGGTTTAATAAACCTTCTTCAGGACAATATTCATTAAAATACAAATAACATAATTTTTGTCATGTTGAACTGATTAAGAACAAGACTGGTATTTATTTGAACAAAAAGTACAAATTGTGGCACAAGGCCAATAAAGGGGAGGGGTAGAGGTGGTCAACACTAACTATCTTATACCTAGCTAATCAGATTCGCGACCCATTCGTACATTACAATTTACACATTCACCAAAAGAACTCGTCCATCACCAAACAATCCTTCAAGCACCATAATACCACGTGCTCTCAAGGGAGACCTGCCAAAATCGCGCCCCATACCATGAAAATTCTAATGATGATATATATATATATATACAATTCTAATAATGATAAAATGAGAGGGGAGGGAAATGAACCCAATAATAAACTTAAAATAAACACAAATACAAACTAAACATAATTGATGTTAGTAGGGACCGTCCAACCCATAAAACACAGAGTCCGCTGTATTCTGCCCAGAGGACAAAATCAAGAGACGCTCTCGCTAAGGGAGTGGGAAAAAGTATAAAATATTAGGCTGGAATGGGAAAATATAAAACTGACCCAGTCGAGATGAAAATGGGGCGGGAGTCAAAACAAACTGGGGAGGATGGGAATCTCGACTTGGATCATAGCCTCAAGAACAAGACTTAACCAAACTGATAACTGAAAGTTTTATATGATCAGCGTTCCGTTTAAACATGGTCACGTTGTCGTCACGTGGGCGACGCTGTGAAAACGTATTCCTAAAATTTGAGTATTTTGAATGAAAATTGAAAAATGCAAAGAATTCTATTTTGATCTAAAATTTATATGTACGCATGTCGAGCATTAATCTCGCTAGAAAAGGGGAAATGCTAAAGAAGCCAGGTCTAGTATTCACCGTGCGTGAGATGGATATGCTTCTTCGCCAAACTCGTGCAAAAAGAGAGGGAAAGAATAGGTTTGCTTTATCAGCGCGTTAACGTTTTGCTTGTGGACCTGAATGAAATTTCTCAGCAACCTGACTAAGTAAAAAAATCATAACAATGGTTCCTGAACGAAAACCGCGTCCTGGGTATGACGGTAAGCTACATCCGCGTCCTCAGGGTATGACGGTAAACTACATCCACGTCCTGGGTTCGGCGATAAACTGCATCCAACAGCAAGGTCTCAGATAATGTTTTCAAAAAAATAATGTTGCCAGCTATACGTTTTTTTTTCGTAAAGGAATAATGTTGCCAGCTATACGTTTTTTTTTCGTAAAGGAATAATGTTGCCAGCTATACGTTTTTTTATTCCATACAAAATAGGCATTTAAAATTCATATAAACTGGATTTTGCATTAAATAACCCACAGTGGTTGATATGCCATAAAACCCAAACAAACAAACAAACAAATGAACGAAAACCACACTGAGATTCGGGATAGATGTCGTCAATGAGATATTTGATTATTTTGTTGAGAAAAAACACGAGCGAGAAATTTGCAACATACAATCATTTTGCCTTTGTTCTTGAACAAATGTCTTATGTAAGCATCTTTGTAATCCAGTGGAACCGAACCAAATATGACTTTAAAAAGCCGAAGGAGTTTCTTAACCAGAATCTACCCACCATATTTTCGCGGGGAATAGCATATTTTCCAGGGGCTTTTTTCCAGGATAATTGCTTGATAGAATCCTGAAATTCCTTTTAGGCATGGCTCAAGAGACAACTTGGTAATTTCTGGTCGCTGATGAACTGAAGCAATGAAGTTCTCATCGATGGCAGAGGCGGAATAAAGGACATTTTCAATGTCTTTTTTCAATCGTGATATAATTTCCTTCTTGTCTGTAAAAGTGTATTGCCGTCAAACAACATAACAGGTGAAATTCCATTTCCTTGTGGGTTGTATACCTTTTTAAGGCCTTCATAAAATGCTTTAGGATCTTTTTGTGAGGTGTCGCCTCGATTTCCGCAACCTTAGCAGACCACCAGGACTCTCATTTTTCTGCGAGCATTTTGCATTTCCCGATTACACTGCTTATATATGCCCTTTTCTGATGGACATTTTTTGTTGTTTAAGAATATTTTGTGCGAATCGTGCATCTTCTTGATGAGACGTTAAACGTGAGTATCATTTACATCGAACCAGTTCTGGTGCTTCCTTATGTGAATTCCTCGAACTCCAAAGGAGCTGGAATAAATGGAATCTTTGAGAGATTTCCAGGAGGAATCAATGTCTTTTGAGATCAATTGAATCTAGTCTTTGTTGCGTAGTACAGCATGGTCTGATAATATAATCAATCATATGCCAATCTTTGGATTGGGATACATTCAAGTCGTTTTGTGATGATTGGACTGCTGATAACGTGTTTGGGATGGTGAGATCGAATTCTTCCAGAGAAAAAGTAGTCGAGGACCATTAGAATTCATACTTCAAATCCCTGTGTGCCAAGAACACCAGGCCATGTCTTATGGTCAGCACCAACACGTGCATTGAAGTCTTCCATAATAACAAGTTTGTCTCTATGTGGAACTTTGGATATCACTGTACGAAGCTAATCATAAAAAGTCATCAATTTCCGACACAGAGGTGTTCATGGTTGCCCCAACCATGAACACCCCTGTGTCGGAAATTGATGCAATAATATAAAATGAATAAAGCATCCCATTATGACTCTAGTCTTAGAACTCGGCAACAGTTCTTCTGTTATTCTTGTGAGATGTTATCGGGGATAACATCTCACAAGAATAACAGAAGAACATTATGATGCAGGCTGTGCCAACTCCTCTCTGCTCATGTTGCGGCTGATAACCGTCTGCTTCTCTTACTTCAGGCCTTCACATCCTCCAACTTTTACTCCATATTAAGACTAAGGCCTGAAGTATTTCAGGCCTTCTCATCTTCCAACAATTACTCCACATGAAGACTCAAAAGAACCAAAAAAGTAAACCTAAATCAGCCCCTCAAAAATCACCTAAAGCACTCAACATTAGAACAAATTTCTGCAGTATGGAATTTTTCCTCACTGCAAACTGGCAGGATATACTGGCTCTGTGTGAAACTAACCTTGCCTCGTCTATTCCCTCCTCTGATCTCTCGATCCCCGGATACCTTCCTCTCTTCAGGAAAGACTCTTTAACCCACATGCACGGCTTTGGTGTCTACGTCGAGGACCATCTCCTTCTGGCCAGAGAGTTGTCTCTCGAATACCAAACCATTTGTACATGTGTCTCCGACTATCTCTCCTCAATGCTGTAAGCTGTCTCTTTTTTCTCTACCGCTCTCCATCCTCTCAAGACTCTGGGATACTCGAGAGCATATCTGTCAGCATAGACAAGGCCCTCTCTCTCCATCCGTTTGCTCACATATTCGTGTTTGGTGAATTTAACGCCCATCATACCAAGTGGCTCGAGAATGCTACTACTGACAGGGCAGGCATTCAAACACTTAATTAATCAATTTCTCAATCCCCCACGCATATAGTTAACTTCCCCACGCGTTTTACCCTCAACCTGGAAGGTAAGGTCTCTCTTCTCGATCAGTGTTTTACCTCCATTCCCGAATCTTGTAGCACCACGCAGCTCTGCCCTCTTGGTAACTCCGATCATGCTGTAGTATCTGTTAACATTTCCTTCAACTCTACCCCCTGTAAAGAACCTCCTATCACTAGAACCTCGTTCTACTATCAACAAGCGGATTGGGACTCGTTCCGTGACTTCCTCCGCGATGTCCCCTGGGATGTTGTCTTTACACTTCCTGTCCAAGTATGTGCTTCTGAGGTCTCATCCTGGGTTAAAGCTGGAATCGACGCTTACATCCCCCCAAGAAAATTTAAAGTTAAGTCGCACTCTTTCCCTTGGTTCTCCGCTGCTTGCTCAGCCGCCATTGCCCATAGGAACGACTTCTTTCACCTATTTCGTAGCGACATGTCGGACTGCAACAGACGTCTCTTTGCCTCCGCCCGTAACGAGTGTAAGCGTGTCCTCAACGAAGCTAAGTCAATATTTTCTGATCGGATGAAGGAGCGTATTGCATCTCGCAAATTTGGCTCCAAAGATTATTGGCGACTCTGCAAGAGCGTCCTGAACAAACCCTCCATACCTCCTTTGTTCAACCAGTTCGAGGTCCTGTCCTCCTCTACCGACAAGGCTGAGTGCTTTGCTTGGAAATTCTCATTTAATTCAACGCTCGACTCCTCCGATGTACCCATACCAGACTTCCCTCTAAGAACTGAGGCCCTATTGAGCGGGTTACACATAACCCTGTCATTGGTATTGGGAATTATCTTCAATTTTGACCCCCACAAGGCTAGTGGTGGAGATGGCATACCAACCATTGTCTTGAAGAAATGTGCGCCTGACCTAACGCCCGCCTTCTAAACTATATAACTACAGCCTCAAGGAATCTTGTTTTCCTGACTGCTGGAAATCCTCATCCATTGTTCCTGTCTTTAAAAACTCTGGAGACCCCTCTTACCCCTCTAATTACCGTCCTCTTAGTCTCCTACCCCTCTTCGGGAAAGTCTTCGAAGCCCTAATCAACGCCGAAGTGGTTAACCAACTTACCTCACACGACCTGCTCTCAGACAAGCAATATGGTTTCCGCTACGCCCGATCTACAGCTGATGTGCTTACGATCATCACTGAAACTGTCTACCAAGCGCTTCAAAATAACGGTGAGGCTCATGCCGTAGCCCTAGACATCTTCAAAGCGATTGCTAGGGTTTGGCATGCCGGCCTTCTTCGCAAGCACCAGGGTTATGGTATTACAGGTCGATTGTTTGACCTAATACAATAATTCCTGTCAAACCGGGAATTGAAGGTCGTTCTCAACGGATTCTCCTTCAGTTCCTATCCCACGAACGCAGGTGTTCCCCAAGACTACATCCTTGGCCCCACTCTATTCCTTATTTTCATCAACGACTATCCTGACATCATAGAATCCCAAGTTGGCATATACGCGGACGACACTACAATTTACTCCTGCCTCAAAAACAAATCTAGTGTCGCTGACAAAACTAGCCTGGACGATCGTCTTGAAATGGACCTCCAATCGGTTGTTAATTGCGGTAGGAATTGGCTGGTCAACGTTAACGCCTCATAAACTAAACTACTCTCTATTAATCACCATAGAGATCTTTCCCTGTCCCCCATTAGAATGTCTGATAGTCAACTTCTTGAGAGCAACTCTCTGCGTCTGCTCGGTCTCTCGTTGACTGCTGACCTGAGATGGAACAAATACATTGAGTCAATTGCTTCGTCCACCGCAAGGAAAGTTGGTTCCCTATGCCGCGCCGGGAAATTTTTCTCCCCGGAATCGATACTTCAAATATACAAAGCAACAATTCGCCCCTGCATGGATTATTGCTGCCATATATGGCCTGGTGAACCTTCTGTTTACCTCGGAGTTCTTGACAAGATCCAGAGGTGGATATGTAATATAATTGGCCCTGATCTGGCATCTTGTCTACAGTTGCTCTCTCACAGACGCGCCGTCGCTTCTCTCTGTCTTTTCTACAAATACTTTCATGGTAATTGCTCCGATGAGCTGCTTTCACTTGTTCCCAGACTTCATGAATTCAAGCGACCTACGAGGCTGGCATCACGCTATCACCCTTTCACAGTCGTAACTAATAATTGTAGCTGTCTCTTCTACTCCAATATCTTCATGTCTCGCACCTCTAGCCTGTGGAACTCCCTTCACTATCACTGTTTCCCTGAGAGCTATAATCTTCAAATATTCAAATGTAATGTCAATCGACATCTCCAGTTGCCTTGATCTATACACTATCGCTCTCCTCATCCTTTCTTCTATCACTCCTATCTGTTCTCGCTACAAATCTTCTGCAACACCCTGCATCCTCGTGGCTTCCAGCCTTGCTCGCGGCGTAATGCTTAATATATATATATATATATATATATATATATATATATATATATATATATATATATATAATTCTTAATATATATATATATATATATATATATATATATATATATGTATATATATAATGCTTAATATATATATATATATAATGCTTAATATATATATATATAATGCTTAATATATATATATATAATGCCTAATATATATATATATATATATATATATATAACGCTTAATATATATATAAATATAATGTTTAATATATATATATATATATATATATATATAATGCTTAATATATATATATATATATATATATATATATATATATATATATAATGCTTAATATATATATATATATATGCTTAATATATATATAAAGTATGTATTCAGTTGTCGTTTGTAGATTATGGCAGGAAGTGTGTAAATAAGAACAGTGTGGACTTTGTAGTCGCCTGTGCAAATAGTTGGATAAGGTATGTATTTGTGTGTGTCTAGGCGGAATGTGTTGATTTTGAATAGGTATCGTATTTATGCTCTGGATATATTACAATAATTGGTTAGCACCAGAGATTTGTTTAGAAATTAGCCCTTGGCTTCTGATTACTCACACCAGTCTATGATATCATATCCTTCTTAGAACCCTTTTTGATTGGTTCGATAGACTGTGACCTCATAAATGTTGGAAACCTTTTTCTGATTGCTTCATGGCCTAGCTATTCTGAATATCTTTCCCTTGTTAGGGATGATGGACATTTGGCTTCTTTGTGAATTTATTTATTATTATTATTATTATAGACATCATATAGAGTTGATAATTCTGTCTACATTCTTTATTTTTCATCTATCAATATGCAACACCACAGATCCCTGCAAAGAAATACAACTAATTATATACTATATTAAATTTAATATAACCATCTTAATCATCCGCAATATCTCTTCTCCATCAACTAATTATTTGCAAAATGCCAACATTGTATATCAATTTAAATGTCATTTGGGAGATTGGATGTTTGACAAAAAATCAATATATATGTTACTTTCACAACTACAACATTTATAAGCATGTTCATTCCCTTACCAAAATGGTCGCCCCAGTCGTTTCCATAGTAATTAATTTTGCGAATGAACATGCTTATAAAAATGCGTAAATTTCAAGATTGGTTATTCCTAAATTTTCACTTGAGGATGAAACAGGGCTTGATACTTTAACTCAAATTAATTTTAATAAGTATATTAAGGTTTTCGGCTCTCGTTTTTGAAACATGAGAACTCTTATGTAGCGACGGAATCATATTTTTTTTTCAAATAATTATAATTTAAGCTCTACTTCTGTATGGAGCAGTGTTTTTTTTTTAAATGAAAACAAAAATACTAAAGAACTCCGGATTATTTACCAAACGTGTTCTTTCCTATTTTTCTACATATCTGCACACACACACACACACACACACACACACACACACACACACACACACCACACACACACACACACACACACACATATATATATATATATATATATATCTATATATATGGAATACTGCTGCCATATATGGTCTGGAGCTGTTCGTCTCAAGGTCCTCGACAAAATCCAGAGGCTGATACGCAATGTGATTGTTCCTCATCTAGCATCTCGTCTACAGTCACTTTCTTACAGACGTGCCGTTACTTCCCTCTCCCTTTTCACGGTAACTGCTCCGACGACCTACTTTCGCTGGTTCCCATACTACATGAATTTAAGCGTGCTACTCGGTTGGCATCTCGGTCCCACACTTTCACTCCAAAAGTTCCATGTCTCGCACTTTTCGTATCTGGAACTCCCTTCTTCTTACTTGCTTTCCTCATATCTATAATATTCATTATTTAAATGCAATGTCAATCGACATCTACAGATGCCTTGATTTAATTCCCTGTCCTTCTTTTCATCCTTTCCTCTATCTCGTCTCTTTACTCTTACTCGCAATCTCTGTTGTAACACCTTGCGTGATAGTGGCACTCCCACGTGAAATGTTTTAATATATATATATATATATATATATATATATATATATATATATATATATATATATATATATATATTAGGTTGGTGCAAAAATAATGTCGTTTTCTCACATAGCAACATATGTGAGAAAACGATATTATTTTTGCACCAACCTGATATCATATATTCCATTACTAATTTTATATCCTGGTTGTTAATTCTTAGATGAAACGTTTTCAGTATACCGTATATACTCGCGTATCATGTGATCCTTGAAAACGTAATTTTCAAGCTTATTTGACTAGAGTAAATGGGTATATATGTTGGTCAACGCAGGAGCCAGGGCCAGCAGTACATTCGCTAATTTTATACCTCGACACTTACAATTTATTAGGTTGGTGCAAAAATAATGTCGTTTTCTCACATATGTTACTATGTGAGAAAACGACATTATTTTTGCACAAACCTAATACTTCATAATTAGGTTTTCAAAATTCGCATGATACGTTTGGGTAGACGGTAATTTTATGACTAAATTAAATTCGGAGCTTTCAGCTTCCATTTTTGAAACATTGTTAGAAGTGTGTAGCGAAAAATAACATATTTTAAATCAATTAATTTATAATGTATACATACATATATATATATATATATATATATATATATATATATACATATATATATATATATACATATATATATATATATATATATATATATATATATATACATATATACATATATATATATATATATATATATATATATATATATAGTATTTTGGCAAACATTCATTTATACATTTCGTTAAAGTCGACAGACTAGGTACAGCGATTTACCTTTTTATTTAATTTTTCTTTTGTTGAAACAAGTATATTTCTTTTCTGGACACAACATGTGTAGAAACTCTCAAAATATTTTGTAATTCCGAGCGCTTTCGGCCATATTTTTAGCCATTATCAAGGATGATTTTACTTTTGCTTTCCTATTGGGTGTATGGGTTTTGTGTATGTTATAAGAATGTTTCATTCTACGAACACAGCATATTGTTGCCGTGTTCATAATTAATATTATTGAGTGTTGACTTTTAGTCTTGTTACATTGAGCAGCTACTACTTTTAATGTGCTGTTTTCTAAAAGTTGTACGCTGCGGCCTTCTTCAGTTGGTCGGAATGTCGAACTGAACCCTTTATTTCGCTCGCTGGGGTAGACTGTTCTAGTTACACGTGCCATGTCAGGTATCAGTTATCTCCTGTTAACTTCCCTCTCCTAGTTCTCCACAGCATTAACCAGGGATTGAACTCACACTCTTTGGGTCCTGTCACTGGATCTAACTAACGTCTACTGTGCAATGTGTCCTTAAGGCTGAAACGTTGTGATAAATATGGCAACAAATATGAGGATGATAGTCCGAGCAATGTAAGTAGCGTACATAATACCTCATCTCAGAAATATAGACAGAAACATTTTTATTAGTTGATTTGCGGCATATATATATATATATATATATATATATATATATATATATATATATATATATATATATATATATATATTCTTGCGTGTGTGTGTGTGTGTGTGTGTGCAAAAACAGACCAAACGTAAAGCTTCGATATACAATTCTGCTGACACTATGCCAGCGAAATGCAGAAACATGAAACGGCAAAATAAAAACGAAACCAATTATAACAGTTGAAAGCTATGGAAGAAAGGTTTCTTGTCCCAATTACATTTTCCCCATTATGGGCACTATTATATTCGTAATATAATAACACGCTACTATACGGGGAGAACGGAATAGCTGAACGGAATAGACAAAAAAGCTTTGTTCCCAGAGATAGAGAGAGAGAGGAAGAGAGAGTGAGAGAGAGAGCGTGTTATAATGCTACGCCGTACACAAAATTATATATACACGAATCACACGCAGAGAGATAAATTATAGCATATATGCAACAACGGTGTGTAAAAAAGGGAGTCCTTTTTCGTAATATTTCTCGAAAAGAAAACTGGATTTACAACCTTTTCTCTATGAACATGGCGATGCCCTGTAGTTTTCCCATAAGACCTAAAGCTGTGGCCTTAGGAACGTCCTTCTTCTCCAGGATCTATATATCAAAACTGGTTTTCGCCACTCTATCTATGACGTCATTCACCTGCCGTCACGTGACACTCGTGTCTTTCTGAACGAAAGATATACAATTCCCTTTTGTGTCCATGCAAATGAAATCGCTGAGTATTCCGGATTTTATTTTGCTGCTTTGATGAACAATAGAAAAAATTTATGAGATCATTTTTATTAGTTGATTTTCGGTGGATATATATATATATATATATATATATATATATATATATATATATATATATATATATATATATATATATATATATGGTGGGCTCTTCTTTCGTGAAGGATAAATGAGTGTCAGCATTGAATGGTATCGTTCGTTTTATACTTATGCATGCCAGCAGGGGCTATTGTGGGTAAAATCATGTAGGGTAAAGACATGTTTTTTGTGCTTTCTTGTGTGAACTAGCCCTGCCTTGCTGCGGGCAACAAAGCGCCACTGACAGTTAAAATGTGTTATGGCAGGATTTGGATGGTGTCTCTGCTTCAGAGCTTGACGAAACTGATCACGGTGCTTCAGTCATCTATCTTCAAAGCCCTTTAACTTAATGAAACATGACCTACGGCACTCCTTTCGGTTTCAATATACATAATGGACACTTCCTTCGAGTTCGATTTATGAAGTTTCGGCGACCACGAACTAATTATCTGTATGCGTATGACGGACATGACTTTTGAGAACGGCTCGAGAATTGCACAAAAGACCACAAGCAGTAGAGGATAATGTATTGTATCCAAGTGCAGCGGGAACACTGTTCGCGGTCTTATTTTGCTTTCATGTTTTACGCAGTCGACTGATGCTTGTTGATGGTGTATTATTCCTGAATGTCAACGAGAACCATACTCTGATCTCTTCATAGCTACCTCTTCAAAGTTCTTGAATGGAATGTTGACGCAAGAAAGGTTGCTCTTCAGTTAATCTTTATACCTGAGCCAAGATCTACCAACATTTTTATGACCACTATGGAGCTCACTATAAAAAGAACTTATGGTATGCGATCAACACTCATCCTTGAATATATATATATATATATATATATATATATATATATATATATATATATATATATATATATATATATATGCCAGGGCTATTATTATATTATTATATCCCATTATATTTAGGCTCTACTTTTGTATCGAGCACTGTTTTTTTTAAATAATAACGAAAATACTAAAGAACTTTGGATTATTTACCTAACCAGTTCTTTCCTATTTTCTATATATTTTCACACACACACACACTCACACATCTATCTATCTATCTATCTATCTATCTATATATATATATATATATATATATATATAGATAGATAGATAGATAGATAGATAGATAGATAGATAGATAGATATAGATATATATAACAGTAAAGCTTCCAAATAGAATTCTACCGATACTAAGCCTGCCAAAAACGTGAAAATAAACCAAAAACAATCAAATCGAATGACAAAATAGAAAATACGAAGTAAAGAAAAAGACACACATCTATCTAGGTAATAACGTAGAGTGGGCAATATCTATATCAATAGAGTAAGACAGAGCATTAGCACTAACCAACTGGAGTATGCATTAAACACCGGAATATAAGTGAATAGAAACAATGAGTCAAATGTTGTGAAATTCGAAATACACATGGTAACTGGTTCCTTTGAACGTAATAGATTCTGAAATTATTATCTTATTTAATTTACTATATTAACTTCCATTGCATTTTCATATATCTTACCTACTATTAAAACGGTTTACCTGTTTTCCAAGTGTCGAGCCCAACCAGTTGTGTGGGTATATATTCCAAGCACAGATACGACACAATTACAATTACGCTACGTTTCCCCACACTACACCTCAAAGGAATAAACTAACACTAAAGAATAAACTAACAATTAAAAATCCTTAGGTAAAAAAAAAAATCCGTAATTAACAAAAAAACAATCATTCATTCGCCAAATTATTTACCATACTAAGTAAGGCCAGTGTTTTAAATACTAGTAAAATTTGCCAAAGTTGCAATTGCCAACCTGAGGGCGCTTGAAAATTGAAAGAAGATCATTGGTTAATTAAAACAGCAACACACTTGAATGCAAATTTCCTTCCAATAGCAAATACTGCAGCCAAGCGAATTGATAGACATTTTAGCGGAGAGAAACGATCAATGAGAGATTTCAGTTATTCTTTACCACGGCCGCTTGTAATTAACTGTAAGAATGAGTGCCAAGCATTTGTTATCAACTTGGGACTTGTTTGTCTTTTCTTTTTTGTTGATTGGGAGGGGAGGCCTGGAATGAAAAGCTTAATTATGCAGAGACGAAAAGAGCAAACTCTCATTTCAGGGAACCTTTTAATCATTTCCAAATAATTTGCTTTTTTTTTGTTTTTGTTTTGTTTTTCAGGAAATATGCATTTTTTCAAAGATACATATGAGTAAATATATATATAAGGCACAGATACGAGTAAAATTATCTGCAAAGTGTAGATACACATATATATGAAGATAGATAGCAACATATGAGAACATATAATCATTGCTAGATATATAGACATAAAGAGACTGAGACAGATAGATAGATAGATAGATAGAGAGCAACATGTGAGGATATATAATCATTACTAGATACATAGAGATAGATAAATAGATAGATAGATAGATAGATAGATAGATAGATAGAGAGCGGTATATAAGAATATATTATGTAAATCGTTGCTAAATATACAGAAATGTAGAGACTGAGATAGAGAGATAGATACATCGAGAGATTCACAGATAGGATCAAAAGATAGCCATATATGAGTAAAATTCTGACTAGATATGAAGAGACTGAGATAGATAGATAGATAGATAGATAGATAGATAGATAGATAGATAGATAGATAGATAGGCAGGCAGGCAGGCAGGCAGGGTGGCAGACAGCTCCATATGAGAAAATAATCACTAAATTGTAGCTACATATATTGTCATCAACAGACTGTCAACCAGTTGTCTGTAAATTTTTTATGAGGTACGGTGGCTGTTAATAATTAAGTTTAACTCGAGACTTCAATGTTATGATAAAACAGTATTTAATTACAACCGCAAATAAATACTTAACAAGAACAAAGAATTTAAAGTCAACCAAAGATAATTGATCATTTCAGTGAATATCGTGTTAGTAGAGCGACTTTGCTTAACGTCCGGTAAATCCTAAATCAAAATCAAAATCATCGATGCATGATAATTAAGACTAATTCGACTGGATAGTCCCCCTCAATAGTCACTCAATAATCACTCCAGTCAGTAGCCTGACACCGTTACTTATATTCCTGACGGAAACATATATTCATAAGTTCAGATTGTCACGTTTGAACCTCGGTGTCGATTGTTAGTTATTTTCTTACCATATGACAAAATTGTAGCGAAATATGATGAGACTATGATAGCTAGCTAGCTAGCTAGCTAGCTAGATAGATAGATAGATAGATAGATAGAACTTACATAAATGATTGTTTGGTTGTTTGGGTTTTATGTCATCTCAACCACTGTGGGTTATTTAATGCCAAATCCAGTTTATATATATATACTAAATATATGAATTTTAAATGCCTATTTTGTATGGAACATTTTTAGCCAGCTAGAGCTCAGTTGCTTGTTCACTGCAAAATAATCCTAGGTATTTTTGCTTAAGTCAAGAATTTCCATTTGATAAGGACATTTTATTTGCAAAATGGTAAAAGGTAGGATATGTTGTTTACACATCAGTCTACATCTTTGATAAGAGATCAATTCTTTTTAGAAAATCCAATATAATTTTTGATTCAGTTTTTGCAAATAATTTCTTCATGTTATTGATTGATTAATTAATTGTTTTGTTTAACAGCATCTCAAACTTAGTGGTCACTTTATGCCGAAAATGATTTTGAGTGACTTTAAAAGTCAAAAACGTATAGCTGGCAAAATTATGGTTTTAAAAAAAAACAAAACGTATAGCTGGCAACACTATTGTTTCAAAAACTTATAACTGGCAACACTATTGTTTCAAAAACTTATAACTGGGAACACTATTGTTTCAAAAACGTACAGCTGGCAAAATTATTGTTTCAAAAACGCATAGCTGGCAACATTGTTTCTAAAACGGATAGCTGGTAACATTATTTTTCCGAAAACATTATCTGAGGCCTTGCTGTTGGATTGTAGTTTATCGCCGTACCCAGGACGTGGATGTAGTTTATCGCCATACCCAGGACGCGGATGTAGTTTATCGTCATACCCAGGACATAAATGAGCTGAATCCTTAACAAAGATAGTAAAAGAGACAAAGAATAAATTTACGACGCCATATTTCGGGTATTATCAAAAAAGTGAACAAATTTCAAAAATCGACGAAAAGCAAGAAAGTTCATTTCTCAAAGTCGATGAACTGTTGAAGATAGCGCCTGCTAACTAAGCTAAATGATCGGGGAGAGTCAGACTGGTATTTATAAAAGCAAGCTAAGTAGGAAATAAGGCCAATCAGGAAGAAAAAGACGGTCGGAAATTTGGATTCTACCGATCTCCGAAGTGAAGACTCTCACCTCGCCGCCTACACTTAACATCAGTACGCGAGCATCTATATTTGTTTTTGTCTATAATAGTCGGTCTTGAACACGGATTTCTATCACCATTTGGAAAAAATATCAGACACATCGTCCAAATAAGTACATTAATGAAGGATGTCTCTAACATGAAAACAGACATCTTCTGGTAAAGGAACATAAAAACCTATTTAAACATAAAAAGAGGGTTTGTTAAAATAATATCAAACATTCCAAAATATTGAGTCTACGAGATTTTTAAATATTTGCGAATTTAATCCTTGCTTTGATATTTAATGAGTTCATCGTGGAAATATAACAGCTGCATTTATTCTGTTTACCAGACAACCTCCTTATATGGAGACAAAGTCTCATTTTTTATTGTTGGCAAAATGTAAAGAAGATATTTTATAAAATTTCACGAAGAGAAAAACCGGCGTTGTATTCTTTGATTTAAAAGTGATTCTTCTATTTTGCCTAAGTAATTTCAGATAAGTATTTATTATTACTTTTTTATCATTAAATTAAGATTCGTATGGCACAAAAAAAGGAACAAATACTTCCAAAGAGAAAAACAGACGACTTTGATAAACCGAACGGATAAATATATATTATTCTACCTACCATTTCAATCACAACTACAATTGGAAACAATTTAACTATCCTTAAGTTAAAAATTTTACAAGTACTTATAAAATGATAAAAGACTTCATGCAAAACAAAATAATAATAAGCTAAATGCTGAAAGAGGAATTTACTCTATCACCGGGAATGATTGCCGCAAATAATACATAGGAGAAACATCAATGAATTTAAATAAAATATTGTATGAACAGAAGAGGTTTCTTTTACAAAAGAACGCACTCAATGCATTAGTTGCTCTCTGTAATGAGTTTGATTATAATTTCTATTTAAAAGGTATTACATTAATTATAAATATTTCTGAAAGGGATAAATTTGATGACTAACTGCTCACTCCGATATCCAGTGTAATATATATATATATATATATATATATATATATATATATATATATATATATATATATATATATATACTATCTTAAAAATCGCTCTATCGGGTGTTATTTAAGCTAGCTCCGGCAGACGGGTCTTAATTGGACCTTCAACACAACAGGTAGGGAAGAGTAGATAAATAGGCAACAATAAACTACAGAACTTAAAACAGATCGCGTAAAATATCGCCGAAAACATTCGCAGTAATGTAAACTTGTAAATCCAAAATTTCAGGATTGCGGGTCCGGATCCGACCGGAAATGCTTTTTTAATTTTGTCATGGATTCGGTCTGATCCCAAAATGGTATGATATGTTGGGCTACAACCCCAAGGAGTAAAGTCGAAAAAGTGTGACACAATGTCACACGTTTATTGGCATTTATTATATAGAAGAAGGGAATTAGTTTTTGAGAGTTGTGTCCCTTTAATTGAAAAAGTTTGACACACTGACATTGGCATTTATTATACAAAAGGATATATATATATATATATATATATATATATATATATTAGGTTGGTGCAAAAATAATGTCGTTTTCTTACATAGCAACATATGTGAGAAAACGACATTATTTTTGCACCAACCTAATATCATATATTACATTACAAATTTTATATCCTCGTTGTTACTTCTTAGATGAACCGTTTTCAGTATACCGTATATACTCGCGTATCATGTGATCCTTGAAAACGTAATTTCCAAGCTTATTTGACTAGAGTGAATGGATATATAGGTTGGTCAACGGAGGAGCCAGGGCCAGCAGTACATTCGCTAATTTTATAACTCGACCCTTACAATTTATTAGGTCGTTTTCTCACATATGTTACTATGTGAGAAAACGACATTATTTTTGCACCAACCTAATACTTCATAATTAGGTTTTCAAAATTCGATAGATACGCTTGGGTAATTTTATGACTAATCTTATGCCCATGAATACTTTAAGCTTTATAGCTATACCTTCTTCAATATTATTCTATTAAATGTTATTTTTTTAATCATTCACCTCTAAGCATGGTCTTAATGCCAATAGGACTCGAAGAGTTACTGGGATGGAAAAAGAATTAGAACACTTCAGCGAAGAGAAAGGAGAAAAAAAGAACAGGTTTAAGGAAGTAAGTCGATAGCGATTAGATTTGCATTTAAACTTTTTAAAGATTATAGGTGTTTTATGATGCAAGAAATCGGAAAGGTGTTCAACAGGTAAGAAGTACGTGAGAAAAAATTATTAGAATAGAACATATCGTTGCATATAGCTTCTTTTTTTTAAGCGTTTCACCTCAAGCAAGATGGGAAGGCACTAGGACGCAAGGGGTTACAGAAGATGTAGAGCAAGATCAGATAGGAGTGATAGAGGAAAGGATGAGGAGAAGGATAGTGGATAGATCGAGGCAACTGGAGATGTCGATTGACATTACATTTGAATAGCTGAAGATTATAGCTCTCAGGGAAACTGGAATAGGGAATGGAGTTCCACAGGCGAGAGGTGCGAGATATGAAGCTATTTGAGTAAAAGAGACGGCTACATTTAATAGTTTCAAAAGTGAAATGGTGAGAGCGGGATGCCAGCCTCGTAGGGCGCTTGAACTCATGAAGTCTGGGAACCAGCGAATGCAGCTCATCGGAGCAATTACCATGAAAGTATTTGTAAAAAAAAGACAGAAAGAGGGGACGGCGCGTCTGTGAGAGAGCAACTGTAGACGAGATGCCAGAACAGGTCCATTTATATTACATATCTGCCTCTGGAGCTTATCAAGAACCCCAAGGCAAACAGAAGGGGCACCAGATCGAATTGTTGATTTGTAGATCTGAAGGATCGATTGCGGGGAGAAAATTTTCCTGACGAGGCACAGAGCAGTAAAACCGTGAGACGTAGTTGCCAATCTAGTATCATGCTTATATTCATGCAGTCGAAACACCAGAGAAGAACAATTGTCAGGAAAATATTTGTACAACAAATGGAAGCCACAAGATGGCGGAGAGAGAGTAAGTGAAGTCGAGATGTGAGGTTAGTAATAAATGCATTACAGATTTTTGAGATGTATAATTGGAACACTAGACCAGATGTATAATTGGGACAGTAAACCAGATGTATAATTGGAACACTAGACCAGATGTATAATTGGGACACTAGACCAGATGTATAATTGGGACACTCGACCAGATGTATAATTGGAACACTAGACCAGATGTATAATTGGGATAGCAGACCAGATGTATAATTGGAACACTAGACCAGATGTATAATTGGAACACTAGACCAGATGTATAATTGGGACACTAGACCAGATGTATAATTGGAACACTAGATCAGATGTATAATTGGAACACAAGACCAGATGTATAATTGGGATAGTAGACCAGATGTATAATTGGAACACTAGATCAGATGTATAATTGGAACACTAGACCAGATGTATAATTGGGATAGTAGACCAGATGTATAATTGGAACACTAGACCAGATGTATAATTGGGACACTAGACCAGATGTATAATTGGACACTAGACCAGATGTATAATTGGGACACTAGACCAGATGTATAATTGGGACACTAGACCAGATGTATAATTGGAACACTAGATCAGATGTATAATTGGAACACTAGACCAGATGTATAATTGGGATAGTAGACCAGATGTATAATTGGAACACTAGACCAGATGTATAATTGGGATAGTAGACCAGATGTATAATTGGAACACTAGACCAGATGTATAATTGGGACAGTAGACCAGATGTATAATTGGGACACTAGACCAGATGTATAATTGGAACACTAGATCAGATGTATAATTGGGATAGTAGACCAGATGTATAATTGGAACACTAGACCAGATGTATAATTGGGACACTAGACCAGATGTATAATTGGAACACTAGATCAGATGTATAATTGGAACACTAGACCAGATGTATAATTGGGATAGTAGACCAGATGTATAATTGGAACACTAGACCAGATGTATAATTGGGATAGTAGACCAGATGTATAATTGGAACACTAGACCAGATGTATAATTGGGACAGTAGACCAGATGTATAATTGGGACACTAGACCAGATAGTGCAGCAATATTCATTGAATGGACGAATGATAGCCTTATAAACGTCCAAGAGGAATTCCTTCAGGACACTGGAGATATGACTCACCGAAATTTTCTGTTAATAGTAGAGTTTAGTTTTGTTTTTTGTTTTTTTTCATTATCTATCCTAAATCCTGTTCTGCCCTCCATTTAAACAGACTCGTTTCGTAGATTCCTGTTAGCCGGAATTAACTTTATATTTCCAGAAAATCTAATATTTCCAGCCACCTCACAATGTCTTTCCAAAATGCTGAAACATTTCTGTTTATCCCAACTGACATTGCTAAACACTATATCTACCGAAGAGTTTTGTAAATAAATTCATGTAAATAGATGTGTTCTTTTAATTATAATATATGTAGCGTCCATTCATGACGTGGGCGATAACCACTTCCTGATCTTTGTACCTCATAATATATCTTAATAGTTACTTTTTATCCATCTTTTTACAAAAGCTCATAAGGTAGGCTATGCACAGCTGTTCTCCGTCTACCTTTGCCTTCAATATGTCATGTGAGTATCAAATTTTCCAAGTCTTCTTTCTCAGAAAGTTCAACGGATTCCTCCTGATGTTAGGTATATATATCCTTTTTGTTTCCGTTTTCTGTATAACTTCGGCATTGATCACATGTTCAGACCACGCTATTCTCAGCTTCCTTCTGTAGAACCACCTTTCTACTTCCTCAAGACTAACCTGTCATTCTGTTATCTCATATGTTTCCCATCTCAATTTCATCTATTGATATTCATAAGCTGCAGAAAATATATGGTTGTTAGCAAAAGGGGCAATCCTACAAGCAAATTACAAATTGGAGATACCAAAAAAAAAAAAAAATTAATTCAAATATTTAGGAAATGTTTTAACATGGAACAAAACGTGTGACACCGAAATCCGAAGGCATATTTGTAATAGTGAAATATGCCTACCAAAAGTTAAGCAAAGTATAAAGAAACACGAAAATATCGTTAGAAACAAAGGAAAGATCCCTGAACTTCTATGCAAATATCAGTCCTCCTATATAGCAGATGAAGAAATTTGAAATAACAGAAATCTGGTTCCACAGGAGTAGGCTGAGAATAACATGGAGTGAACATGTGAATAAAAAGGAAGTTTTAAGTAAAAAGAAGTTTTAAGTAAAAGGAAACTGTTATACTTGGGATTAGAAAGAGACAGTTACATTTTCTTGGACATATAATGAGGAAAGATGGCCTGGAGAATCAGACACTCACAAGACATATTGAAAGCGAGAAGAACAGAAGAAATTAGTGAGTAACCTACGTAACGAGTAAATGGTTGGCCGAACATGGAAGGGGAGAGATAACGAAAAGACAAACCTTAAAAAGAGCTACAAAGGATGGGAAGTTTTGGAGAACCATGGTCGGCTACAAAACCGAGAACAAATCAAGGGGTAGGTAAAGGACTAAAACAGAAAAAAGATTCAGGTCGTGTTATGTATCTGGATCTTTGATTCGAACACAAATGAATCAGAAACAAAAATTAATGCACATTTATATCGACAAACAAACTGTAACTAAAGCATAGTTGCATTATTGGACTCTGTAAGGTGTTGAAAAAACACAAATGTGCCCCAGCCATCGTCTCTAGTAGGAATTGGATAGATAGGCATTTTCGGATACGAACGAACAGACATTATTATACAAGGTGCGTGACAAGTAAGTAGGCATTAAAAAGTGGCAATAATATCTATATTCCTATTAAAAATTTATTGAAACAAATTATGCATGTTATTTATTACATTGAAAACAAAAATGAAAGTAAATCTTCATATTTCAATGTAAGCATCGGTGGCGTCATCCAGTTTTACTCAAATGACCAAGGGTGGAATGAATAACCTTCTGAATGATGTCGTCTGAGATATCATTGAGAATCTCCTGAAGCCGTGTCTCTAAATCTTCCTGTATGCGAGGTTTCGTCTTCAACACCACCTCTTTTGTGCAAGCCCACAGGTAAAAATCACATGGAGTGAACCTTCTTGGCGGCCATTCATAATGTCTCCGTCGTCCCACCCAACGTCCAGGAAAATGTTGGTCTAACTACGCACGCACGGTAAGCGCAAACTAGGGTGTTGCACCATCCTGCATGAATTATTTTTTTTTAAGCATTACGCCCCGAGCAAGGCGTGAAGCCACTAGGATGCAGGGGGTTACAGAAGATTTGGAGCAAGAGCAGATAGGAGTGATAGAAGAAAGGATGAGGAGACCGATAGTGTATAGATCAAGGCAACTGGAGATGTCGATTGACATTACATTTGAATATTTGAAGATTATAGCTCTCAGGGAAACAGTGATAGTGAAGGGAGTTCCACAGGCTAGAGGTGCGAGACATGAAGATATTGGAGTAGAAGAGACAGCTACATTTAAAAGTTTCTTCAATGTAAGGGTGGGAGCGGCGCTTGAATTCAGGAAGTCTGGGAACCAGTGAAAGATCAGGTTACCAATGTTAATCGAGCCAGGTACCGTAGGCCACACATAATTTTCCAGCCACTGAAGATAGCGGTCTGTAGTCATTGTGTCACGCAGAAGATGTGGGCCGACGATTCTTGTCACCGTCATTCTGCAGTACACGGTTATTTTTGGTCGAGCTTGCATCGTCCCAACCGTCAAGTTCGGATCTTTATCACATGAGGCTCGGTAATGTCAGTTGTGACGATGAATGAAAACACCAGATGTTTTCAAACAATTCAGGCTAATCTTCATACCAATGAAGCATTAATTCCATTCTGCGGTCACAGTCTTCAGGATTTAGTTCCTGCACGTAAATAAAAATCCCTATTAGTGTTGTCCGTTTTAAAAAAAAAGTTTTCGTCATGACTTCAGTGATACTAAGGAATTTTTAATGCCTAGTTAGTTTCCTCCAACCCTTCATATCAACATATATAAGGAAATATAACACCACTTAAGAAATAAACAAAAGATACAGTTTTTAGAAACAGTTTTTAGATATCGTATATACTCCTGTATAAGTCATACTTCATTTTTAATGCGACCTATGGTTTTCTTGTGGAAAACTTGATTTTTTTTTATATAGCTCGTGTATAAAGCGACCGCAAATTCTGAGCAATACTAGTAGACCTACTATAGTCAAATAAAGCAATAATTGGTATCAGATGGTGATGCAAATATGTAACGGAGAATTATAAGATAAAATAACACCAATACATATAAAGAGTATAATAAATAAATATAAATTAATGGAGATAAAAATAGAATGATGAAGACAACTAAAACATATAGATACGTATAGATGCATATCAAACAAACGGGTGTCATTTGAAAAGTAAAAACCTCAGTGATGAAAACACGTTCGAATGAAGATGAACGCAAATTGGCGAAAAGAAAAAAAAACATTTTTAATTCTTCAGAATCTATTTGCAGATTTTCCGAGGCACACGACGTTCTGTTGTTTATATAGCAGCAGAAACAAAGAATATAGACTACAGGAGGCAGACTAAAGGAAATTACCTGTACAGATAAGGTTAGCCAAAAGTACCTTGAGTATGTAGTCCTACCAATTTTACAATCAACCAAAATGCTTGAATTTTATACTTTCCAGAAAAAATTATATATGATTTAAGTATTTATATTAGTCGGACTATTGTCTTCATCTTTGTCGCCATATTTGTCACAACGTTTCGGCCGTTGTACACTCCGGCCTTCTTCAGGTGGTTGGAATTTCGAACTGAACCCTTTATTTCGCTCACTGGGGTAGACTGTTCAAGTTCCACGTGCCATGTTTGATGGATGTCAGTTATCAGTTATCTCCTGCTAATTTTCCCTCTGAAAGTTCTCCACTGCCTTAACCGGGTATTGAACTCACACTCTTTGGGTCTGTCACTGGATCTAACCAACGCCTTTATCCACTGTGCCATGTGTCCTTGAGTAAAAGTCGTACTATACATGTGTATATAGAAATGTGTACTAGTGTTGCAGATGAATGACCACGTTTTTCCCCCATATCCATTATCTCCAATTAATAGACAGGTAAGGACTCCCCAAAAAATGGGACACTTTTCAAATGGATACTTGCAAACCTGGGCATTAACCGGGCATGTGTCTCTAATTTTAATTAAGAATAATCCTAGTCGATCTCCCTCAATAAAAAAGGAAGTCGATATAAACCACGAATTGGAATCTTTTTTGTTTTTATTTTTAAATCTCATAAATACCGTCCTGAAAATAAGCGATATAACAGGACGCACGAGCGTTTATCCAAAATATAGTCTGATTGAATTAATTAATAATGAGAGTTAAAAAGTTACTTTTCTAACCAAACTGTTATCTCAAATCAATATAAGCCTTATATGTCTTCATTTTTAATATGTTTTCACGGATTGTCTGCCATTCGTTTTTAGGTAAACACTTGCAGTAAAATCAGCGAATTTCTTTGGCAAGAAATCCTTCTTGTGCTGTGACAGTAACAAGTATTTTTTGCTTAGAATTGTAACAGGTTTAAGTCCTGTCTATATTCAACTTTTCATTTCTGCAATAGGTTTATGATGAACAACGGCAGAGAGAGTTGAAGCGATGCTTACTGAAGCCTTATTGAGCTACACCTTGGACGCAATGTAAACACACAATTTAGCCATAAGTATACGTGATGTAATCGTTATCAAGCTTGTCTCGTTAGGCCAATTACAACTGAGTTGTGAGTTCAATCCTCACTGGTTGTTCCCATACTTCCAGCTTTGTCCCACATCCAACTTACGCTTAGAAAGCCATCATAAGTTATGGAATAGGAAGGGAAGGTAACTCCAACAAATCTTATCACAACAGGTTTGATATCGTTTTATATTGCTCAGATTAGACAACTACCAGGCATATATTGGAGACTAGCAGCATGACCTGGCGTTGCCCGGGCTTGATTAAAAAATTGTACGACTCACACAGCAATCGCTATCACTTGACTTAAAATATTTTTGCCCTTCTTTGCCTTTAAAGGAGTGCCTTTTGCCGTGCTGATGTTGCTACATGCCTTACTTCTTGCCTATCTCACACTGAGAATTTTTTCTAAGCTCTATATTAAACATTAAATCTGTTACGAAAAAAAGAACTAAACAAAATGAACACAAAACGATCAGCTTTAAAAAAGGACTCGTAACTGGAAAAACCGAATGAACAAAGAATGTTAACAACAAATACTTTTTCACACCGAACCCAGTTCTGAGGAATCAGAATCAACGTTGAGTTTAAGCAAGCGAATGAGTCAATTGGAGTAAAGTGACATGCAGATTTAAATTTTTCCCACTTGTGACGAATGCAGCTATCGATATTTTTGCATGCTAGTTAACATTCGTGTCAGTCAACTGTTGGTTCTCACGCTGGCCAATAGAATCTTCCTGCCTATTCGTGGCAGCCAGCTATAGGCTCTCACTCTGGCCAGTAGAAAATGGCCGCAAACTACATGAAAACTGCCGTAGAAGCATGAAAAAAATCGATTATTTCCACTATCGATGGGAGTTGGAAAATGCAAAGTCGGTCTTGGTCTTCCCGCTAACTTGGAGTATGTACATGTAAAATTTGGTGCAAATCCGTCGAAAATTGCGGCCGTTCATTCGTTACACACACACAGACACACATACACACACAGACACACACATCCTGGCTTTTATAGATAGAGATTAATTTTAAAATAACTTTGAAAGCAGAATGTTAAATAATTAACATAATTTTTAAATTGTTTTGGTTTGAATGGACTTTTGCAATTGATAGCATGATAATGGGTAATCGTTTACAATATGTATCAAATAGCCTTTACAATTCAAAACGTTTATTGTTCTTCGAAGTTTAAATTTTCTCGTAAATACACAGAAAATTTAACAAATGTGGGTGTTCAATCAGAGCCGTGTTTGATTTTTAAAACTCTATTCCGGTGTACGATTATGATAGACCCACGAGTACCTGTGTGCTTTTCCACTCAGATTTGTGTCCAGTTAGACTCATATTCAACACTAAATAATCAAAGGAACGTTGAGATGTTTATAAATTAACCAATTAAACAAAACATGAGATTAGCTGCATAAATGTTGCGACTCAAACTTTATTTCCTAAAATTTTGAAATTTTTGCTGAGAGAAAATAAAAATACAACTAATTTTTATATTCTGACTAATAATATTCATTCTTCACTTCTTATGTGGAGGAACCACTCATTCTTAATATTATTTCACTGTGAGCATCCACTGGTGACAATGCAAATAAAACATCTGTTCAATTTTAAAAACGACGAATATCAATTGTATCTATTAGCTACTCAAACTTGCACATAGTCTGTCGACAATCTTAGAATTTGTTGTGATGTATGGATTTTCGTATAACACAGAATGCGTATTGCCAAGCAAGGTGTTTTGCACAATCATAAGTTCACTAATGATTTTTCCACCTGTGCACTCATTATAGAATCACATACTGGGAAAGAAACCCCATACACATGTAGAATTTTTGTTTTATTCTTGTTACTGAATCTGTCTAACTTACCGAAAGACTGTGTCGGCATATGATTTTTACTTCTATTCTATTTTTATATCTTCGGCATCAGTCTTTCAGGAGCTTAACTTAATAAAGTGCCACATTATATTATTGATGAAATATGTATTATCGCATTTTCTTACACACACACAGACACACTCACACTCACACGCACTCACTCACTCACTCACACTTTTAGAACAATTACAACTGTGTTCGATCCTCACTGGGTGCTCCTATGCTTCCTGCCAGCATTGCGTGCAGAGGAAGATAGAAATGCATTCAACAGTCATATCGCTTGCTTCTCATTACCGGACAGGCGGGCCGTACCAACAAAAGCAGGATATGTGAGTCTTTCCGTGATTACTTTCAGTATCTGTTCACTAAGGATCCCGATCTGAGCAGTGCTCAGTTCGACGCCTATTTGGCCGCTATTCTCCGCCTCGAAGCGGCTAGGTGCAATGGTCCCATCCAAAAGTCGGAAATCTGGGAAGCGCTGAAGCTGGTTGACTGGCTATGCTGACGACGTTTCGGTTCTTGTGTCAAGCAGAGCTGAGATTGACGAAGTCAGCCACAAAATTGTAAGGTACAAGACCGTGACAGGGGCCAAGATAAACCGCGATAAATCTGTTGGCATGTGGTTGGATGCATGGTATTATTTTCTCTTAACGGAGATTTAGATAACCGGCACCCGGTTCAGTCCCGATCTACTCTTGGAAATGAATTGGTCGGAGATACGGGGGAAGTCCGAGGTTGCAGTTCGTTTGTGGTCCCAGAGGAATCTTTTCTTAAAGAGGGCGGAAATTCTTCTTTAGCACATCTCCGTACTTCAACTTCCGTGCGCCATACTAATGACATTAGTAAGGATCTTGTTCTCCTTCTTCTTGGGAGGTAAGACCCCCCAGGATAGTTCGGGTGATCTATTACAGCCACCCATCTGAAGGCGGTCTGGATATGCCTAGCGTTGAGCTTCGTGAACATACATTTCTCATCCCGGTCCTAGATCAAATATGTCAGCAATCGGATGAGCGGTTTGAGAGCTTCGATCATGCCTTCTTTCACTGCAGACCCGTAGTCCCGTTGTGCAAGTTTATTGAAGATATCATGGTTCTTATCCCCCGAGGAAATTTTTATGTCATTGACGTCAGTTCTGTTTGTCGCAGTGTGGTATCATCTTTGAAGGTGGATGAGCACTGTATTCATTAGCTTGATATATGTTATGAGAGTCGTGATAGGGACAACACTTCAGAAAGAATTCCTTGGGGACGAGAAGATCGCCTCTTTCCAAGTGATCTTGTTCTTTAAGCGTCAAGGTAAAGTCAAGATTAGGACAGAAAGCGTCGCTCTCCTCCCTAATCGAAATTTGGCAAAAGGTGGGTTAGTCTTGCACGTGGCTGTCAAGTAAGAGGGGCCGATTTAGAATGGCACTTTGACGCCTTTTAGGAATAAGTATATTGTTCTAACTTCATTGAACATTGGCAACCCAGTCGAAATTAGATTATTTTAGGATTGTTTTATGTCTTTAGTTTCTTCTTTCAAAATGACTTAGCTAGATAATGTAAGATCATTAGCTTCTTTTATTTCTTCCGCCATTTTCCTTAATTTAATTCCCCCTCCTCTCCCCCGTTAGATGACCAGAGATGTCAGTTCTCTGGTGGATGCGGGACGACTTTCGTATTTCGGGTGCGAATTTGTTATTTGTTTTAGTGATTTGATTATTTATGTTATGCATTAATTTCGTCCAATCAAATGATGTTTCTGTCACAATTAAGGATTATGTTTTGTTTTTTTTTAATTACTAACTTTATTTTATTGAGTTTCTTGTTAAATATTATTTTCACATATTGTAAATTAAAGTTTGTGTTTAGGTGTTAAATTGTTGTTTTATTCCCCTCTCCCAAAGACGTAAATTGTTCCTATAGAAACTAGATAGGACGTCATAGAGATTCTGAGGTATTGCGGTGGGTGTAGTACGAAAATTATGCAAGAATGTAAGGTGTAAGGAATATTGTCAAGGTCAGTGATTTTTGGCGATTTAAGTTTAATCATATGACAAAAGAATACCAGCCTTTCCCCACTTTTGGCCTTTTATCATATTTTTGTATTTTCATACAAAAATAAATATTGAAACCTTTTGGAGTCAGTCTTCAGACTAATTAATACAGGCATCACGGCAAGTTGCCGAAGCATTATTTATAAGCGCTACGACGTTTGTTATAGAACAACCCGACTGAAATTGGAACTTAGCTCTCCGACTTTCAATTCCAAACCGGCATCCCTTATAAATCCTCAACATTTAAGCATACAGTGCCTGGTATTCTCAAGCGGTCACAAGTCTAGGTACTGACGAGGCTCGACGTTTCTTAGCTGCTGTGATCGGGAATCAATGTTTCAACGTGATATCGACGTAAGCCTTCACCATCAATTGAAAGAGGACCGGATACATAATCGCCAGAAACAAGAACACCTCAAGTGGCGGGTTAAAATTTTTCCAAAAGAAATCCGCTACAAATATATTTAAATATTTGAGTAGTGTAGGAAACAGGCGTCGGAACATAACACAAAAATCCAGAAGCGCAAACGAATACAGAGAGTAGTCTTCCCGAAACTAAGTAAAATATTAAGATATTGGAAAAGAGCGTTAAGCGGTACTGGAAAATAATTTGACACATTTGTAGTTTTGATAAAAGCGAAATAGAATAAAGTGCGAAAAATGTGTTGTTATTTTCGACAATAAGTCGCCTTTTTACCATCTTTATTGTCAGCATGGAAATTGTCCGGGTGGCAACTGCGTCTAGGTCCTCGGTGATGGTTAAGAATTCATTTCCCTTGGTATAGTGCGCATACTTTTCCTGGTGTGCAACGTAGTCCTCCGGGCCCTTTTTCATTGGTCTACTAGCGGCCCATGCTGACACTGTAGTCGGTCAATCAGAATAGGAATGCCTGCAAAATACTTCACTCTCCCCAATTTCTACACTTAACACAGAGATGCATATAAGGATTTCTTTCTCGCTTATAAGATAGGCTACTTCTCGGTCTAATCAGACTTAAGTTATGTTTTATCTTGTCTTGAAGCCAGAAGGCTGCGATCTCTTGTCTGTATCCCCTTTTGTGTGTTTATATTCTTAGTTTGTAAGCTTTTCGTTATATTGCTTTTGCGTTGTCTTGCATATATTGTTTGCTTGCATTAATTATTTTTGTCTTGTTCTTTTATTTTATTTCTAGCGTTATTGCAAACTTTATCAAGTCTTTTTATTGGCAATTTCTACCAATTATATTTAACCATGGTCAATTACGCTACAGTAATGAACTCGACCGGAATTCGAACTCGGTTCTTCGATTGCTCAACCCGAGCTGCAATATATTACTCCGCCGTGCCTCCATAACACTTAGAGTTAAAAAGGACGGAAACAGAGCAGACGTCACAAAAGAAAGAAACGTTTGGGTGGTTTTGAGTATACAGTAAAAGCTCATACATTTTTTTTGCTTTAATGGGATTCATGACTTTTTCAACATACATTTATATAAAATAAGGTAGGCTGTCCGATACTAAGGGGCGTTTTAAGCTTTTGCATCCAGAATAGAACTTCTAGACCGGTGACCGTCTAATGAGAAGGAGCCCTTTTAATCTGCTATTTAGGGAGAAGAGAAATATTCACGCCATTACCAAGGAATAAAAGAGCACCCATCAAGCGAGTACAGTGTTCAAACTCAGCTCGTGGATTCAACTCTTCGTTCTCTGAAATGATATATGCTACTAAAAATAGCAAAAAGGCCAAAGAGTGACTGACTTATAGAAATATTTTAATTTAACTTTTGTCTCTCATCTCTTGCGATCTATATTCGTCAGTCGTCGTCGGTGGAACAATAGAATTAATTGCCCCCATTAACGCAACTACGTGAAAACAAAAATCAGTATTTTTATCTAAATTCATGTTATAACTTTCCGTATGGTACAGTAAAACTTTTGCACTAATTTTCATCATTCTAATTGTCTTCGCCAAAACGTTCAAATTCTGCTTGGAAGATACGACTACAAACCACTCTAGATTCATTTCTAACACGTCATAGTAATTAACATATTTAAAAAAAAGGAATACTTGGAGAGCCATGATCTCCTACGTCCTGAGAGGACGTAGGGGAAATCTGAAAATTATTTTATCTCTCAGAGAAATGCCTTAGAAACATCTCGAAAATTCCTATTTAAGCTGGATAAATAAATTTCTTTTATATGGACTTCAGACACATACTGCATTATGAGGATGGATCAGTAAGTCCGTAGCTTATAGGAAAAATTTGGATCTGATATTCCCAATGTATAATGTTTGAGCAAATCAACAAAATTACGTTGAAAAAATAAATATAAATAAACATTTTTTGGGTAAAATAAATGACTTACTAGAATTCTTAGATAGTGAAGCAAAATCAGACCGGATGGAACAAAACGCGTGTGGCATTATCAACAAGACAATCGATCAAGAAAAGCTTCACTTACAATCCGTTGGTGTGATCAGGGATGGATAATCCTTTAAGCTAATATAGTCCGAGACTCTTAAGATTTTATCAAAATATTATTTCAAATTCCTAGATATAACATCTAAATAGGTTCATGAACTAAAATGACATCAATATAACAGACTCATATTTATTTGACTTTGCAGGAAGGAGGCTTTGTAAATGTGTTTCAGATAGATAACATGTCGATATTAGATGAGTATAATTAAATCTTAGAAATTTTAATAAAGTGGTCATCTTAATTTTTGAGATGTTATAACTTCGAAATAATTTCATAAACTGAGATGATATCAATGTGAGAAACACATGTTTATTTTGATTGTTTTATTTTTATAACGTCAATTATAAAAGTCTGTTGTTTTAATAATAGAGTTGTGCTTAAAAAACCGTTAATTTGATTTGTTATAAATAATAGAATAGTGATATTTCTTAAAGTATATTTTATTGCCAAACAAAAGATATCTTGAATTAAACTTATTGCAAATTCTTTAAATAAGCTAATTTAGTGATATTAATGTGGCTAACATATATCAGGAGTAAAAATATATTCAAGACAGGTGTTAAAAAATTAAAGGATGTGCCCGTCTGAGTGGGTCCCATAATTTCATTTCCTTGAATGGTCATAATCAGAGCGTGGCTGTGATATATATATATATATATATATATATATATATATATATATATATATATATATATATATATATATATATATATATATATTATATATATATATATATATATATATATATATATGGCTGATGCGATGAGAACGAAAGCAATATATAAATTCCGACTTTCACAGCATTAATCCATATGAGGGCTCCTTTATTATGTTATCATATAGACAAAACCATTTTATTCACTACAAAGATGCAACTTGGTTTCAGTGCATTTCAACTGCACTTCGACGGTTGAGAATCGAAAAGGCTTATGAACAATCCTGCTTGCCTACAGTCAGTTGTCTGACGATCGCAAAAACGTGAAACCCAGGGTCAAAAACTCACATCTATCCAACCAAATATGTTAGCTCTATCTCTGATATTGAGCGCTTTCTGATAAGTACCGCGCATATAATATATAAATAATTATATATCTATATCTATATCTATCTATCTATCTATCTATATATATATATATATATATATATATATATATATATATATATATATTTATATGCACACACTTTCCCCCACACATAAACACACACACACACATATATATATATATATATATATATATATATATATATATATATATATATATATGTGTGTAAATATATATATATATATATATATATATATATATATATATATATATATATATATATATATGCACATTTAATTGAAACAATATATATACAGGGTACGATGGGTAAATTCTCACCATTTATATTTTAATTTCGCGCATGCCCGTTTTTCGATTTTTCTTTCGTCGACTGCATAGGGTCGATCAGTTAGGCACTCTCAGTGAGAAAAAGAGCATCATGATGTAATTCACTTCACCAGAAATTTGGCAACCGCATACCGAACAATACGAACATTTCAGTGTATTTAGGTGTCAATGTGAGGATAGTTCAGACGATTCAGAAAGAGTTCCTTGAGTCTAATGGTGATTACGAAGGTGATTAGAGTGATCATTAGTTATGGCCTTTATTAATTTTCTCCCAGGGCCTCAGACTCCACACGGAGACCTACATCAAGTGCCTTGGAGAGACTGTGCAGCTCTGTGTCTAAACGGTGGCTGCTGGAAGACCGTATATCTAGCCAAAGGACTCTGCACCATGCTACACAAGCAGCAGTACATAATCATGGCTGTCAGATAATTTCTGCGACCACCCCTTGCATTTGGACACCTAACACCCCAGTATCAAAGTGTCTCACAGGTTTCACATACGATTTCATTTTCAAATCTTTTTTTTTATTATATAAAATTATTATATATTATTATATATTATATTTTTATATATATATATATATATATATATATATATATATATAGGCAATATATGAACAAGGCCTGGCAACCATGTGAAACCAGTTCTCGACTGGAGCCGTTCACTTGGAGACTTAATTTTCTACTAGATAACAATTACTGAGGATATTTGCAGCAAGGAACTTGTCAGTAATGTCCATGAGTGAGTTATTTAACAACTATACATAATATTAGGAAGCGACTTACAATTATTGATTTCTTTTTATAAATACAAATGTATATTATCTTTTCTTAATTCTTGTTCTTTTATAGTTCTTTCCTCTTAATATTGATTCCTTCTTTCATATTCTTTAACAGTCAGTAACTTTTCCGTCTTAGTTGCTTTATACCTTGCTTGGTTTGAAATGGTTAAAAAGTATACATCAGGAAAAACTGATTTTGCATTTTGCTTATTAATACGATTATTACAATTTTCTAAGCGGAGTTTAGATGCCGCACACGACCGAAAGTTTAGGGCTCGCAGTGATGATCGAACTCGCTATTTAGTTGTAATTTCTTCTAGCGTGACACGATCGCTAACCATTGCAACATCTGGAAGTGTTCCTTTTAATGCTTTTATGGTGGTTTTCAAAGCGTAGCTTAGGTGTATCCAAAGGCTGAATTTAAAGGGCACACAGTGAAGATCAAACTCGCTACTTAATTGTAATTGTTCTAGTGAGTCAAGCTTGCTAATCATTACGCGTCGATGTGACCTGTTTAATTCTCTTATGTAATAAAGAGAGTACTTTTAAAGAGGTAATTTATTATCATTATTCTAATAAAATATGAACAAAGGAATTCAATAGAGAAATTCTCAAAGAGATTTAAAAATTCCGTTTAGCACTCTTATTATAATGAAGAGAATGCTTACCAAATTTGGAATCATAGGAGGTAATTTTAGTAACATTCCTTGTATCTTTATTTTAATAAAACATGAACAAATGAATTCAATAGTGGAACTATCAAAGAAGGTTTAAAAATCATCTAATGTTGTTGAGAATAAATAATGAAAAAATCAATGGTTCAATTAAAAAAAAATCTGTTTTTTTTTTTCTTTTGTTAGCTATCTTGCATTTGTGACGGATTATATCTTTTCTCACACAACAAGTTTATTCGGTGATCGCCTTCCAAATAAACGCTGTTAAACCATTTTTTTTTTTGTAATTCACAAAAATGCTTCGCGTTTTGGAATCGATACAAAATGGATTTTAAAAAGAAATTTTAGCTTCAGGCGATGATCGATTTATGTCATTTTGAAAGATCGCAATTCAGTCAATTTCACTAAGAAAAAACACTCCTAGCTTGATTGAACTTGTAATAGGAGTACAACTGATTAATTAATAAAATTTATCAGCTATGCTACATTCAACTGCCAATTTTTAAGAGAGAATTACCTTTGCGATAGAGCATTTTGCTTATTAAACGAAAGGTTACTGCCTTGAAAGGTAAATTTCGCACTGAAAGAAAAATGATTCTCATATCACAAATACGTAGATAATGAATTAGTGACACTGGAGAAACTTAATATACCATCAAGAATTTGAGCACCTTGAGGCGGTGTAATGGTTAGCAAGCTTGTCTCGCTAGAACAATTACAACTGAGTCGTGTGTTCGATCCTCACTGCGTGACCCATACTTTCGGCCTTGTGCTACATCTAAGCTATGCTTGGAAAATCACTATACCATCACGAATTTAGAACTTGTTCATTTAGTATCTACTCGACGATTAAATTAAAACGAAAATGTAAAAAATCTGGAATATTCCACTCTGTACTTCCAGATTTTAGCTGTAAAACAAACATCACATATTACGAATACAGTGTAACCCGGATATAAAAGTGTTGTCGGGACCGGATAAGAAGTCTCTTATATCCGGGTTTCACTTATATCCGGGTTTCGTCTAATTTATATACATTAACACAGGCTCTAATTTTGGACGAGATAAAATCTATCTTATATCCGGGTTTCTCTTATATCAGGGTCTCTTATATCCGGGTTACACTGTACAACGAAATATATTTCGAAATTGTGTACGAAGATTCAAGATACAGTGTAACCCGGATATAAGAGACCCTGTTATAAGAGAAACCCGGATATAAGATATGGTCCCAAATTAGAGCCATACTTACCTAAACAAAATAGACCAAACACGGCTATAAGAGAAACCAGGATATAAGAGACTTCTTCTCCGGTCCCGGCAACTCTCTTATATCCGGGTTACACTGTATTTCTACTTGGTTCTGTGCATCAGACCCTCGGATAGATGATTCCCTAATGACTTTTAACTTAAACTATTCAGGTCAATAGTTATTTATCCTCATAATCTCCAATTTTTACCGCGTGTGCTCATATTACCCACTTTATTCATAGTTTCTTGTTTTTACCAGTAACTCGCGTGGTTATCGAGCCTTCTATTAGGTAAAGTTTAGTATATAAAAAATCAAGGGTATTTCGTTACCTATCCACCTCCTTCCATCATAAGTTTCACTTCCTTATTAATACATCTCACACAACTCCATCATAACGCTCTAGATTGAGTTGTCCTCGAGCCGTGTATTGGGCGAAATATAGTATAAAAACTCGGTGTTCAATCCTTATCGATACTACTTATCAACATAATCTTCCTTTCCTACCCCATTCTAGGTAATTAATATCCCATTCCTTATCCATCAAAACCATTTTAAGAATAACTTAGAATTTGACTCGCAATGTACATGCTGCTGAATATACGATTAGCATTTTTTTCTTCTCTGAATGCATCTCTTTGTCCCAGTGTGCATATCTATGCAAAATACTACCCTCTTATCATCATGCAAAAACGGTAGAATAATTCTTCGAAGCTGAAAAAGTCTAAATAATTTAAGAATAATGTAAAATCACGTGAAGACCATGGGCGAGGAAACAAACAAATGTTTGGCAGAACTTGCGGGAAGAAGGCCAAAATTATCTAGAATGAGATGATCGGGATCTGGCTTTATGGCACGGCCACATGAGAGCCAGCTGATTTGGTACCAGATATTCGGGCGCCAGACATTCCGACATTCGGAAGAAAATGTTGATTTATCATCATTGAAATGTAGAACTTTATAAATTTTTAAAACTGTAACTTTATTGAAAAATAAAAATATTAAATCTGTTAATCGATTTGGTTTGGTTTATTTTGTTTTACGGCATGTCAACACCTCAATGGGATATTTAATGCCGACAAGACTTTTACAATAGATTCATATGAATAGAATATATATTTTTGGTAAGATATCAGTTTCTAGATCAGGTTTCATTGACGTGGGGCAGTTGTTGGATACCTGCAGTTGGAAAGGACAGAGTCTCGTCTCGAGAAACAGCTACCCGACCTCGTTTTATACGGTGTCTAAGGGAATTTTTGACCGAGCCTACGGGCTTGGATACCATACATTAAATTCGGCCTTATGCCACATCTGACTGCGTGGGGAGGTGGGTAGATAACCTACAGTTAGAGATTTGTCGCCAGCTGTTCTGGTCAAACTCTCTCTCTCTCTTTCTCTCTGGACAGAGAGGATCCCCAGACGAGGCTATGTCGAAGGACAGAATCTCGTCTCTGGAAACAGCTACACGCGACCTCGTTTTATACGGGGAAATTTTGGCCGAATATACGGGCTCGGATACCCTACATTGTTCGACCTTTTTCCAGATCTGACTGCGTAGGGCGGTTCGTAGATATCCCGCAGTTGGAGATTCGTCTCCAGCTTGTGCCACACCTGAAGTTTTCTAAAGAATCTGGTTGGTTGATTTTGCTTAGCGGCATATGAACCTCTGAAGCTGAAATATAAACATTTTAAACACTATTGTATGGCTTTAACTAAACATATATTATAAATAGGTATTGTTGATAATTTCCGTATGAATATGGTTTGGATTAGTTTGTTTTGGAGCAGATTAACCTCAGCGGATTATTTAATGCCGAGAAGATTTTTAGAATAGATCCGTATGAATACAATATGTGTTCTTTGTAAGAAATCAGTTTGTAGATCTCGTTTCATCGTCGTATATTTTGCAAACAACGTTTGTTTCGAGAATCAAATATACTGCTGGAATTTTTACTATAAAATTTTATTTTTATACTTTAGTAGTAGTTTCCTGGGACACTAACATGTACTTTTCCCCGTGTCAGGAACGACAGCAATTACGATGTGGTTCCAGGCTCCTCAAAACCTCCCTATTAAGGGCCTTGCTGACGGATGTGGTTTATCAACATACTCAGGACGTTTTGTTCATCAGGGCAAACTGTAATGTATCTTTATTTAGTACTTATTTATTTTAATTATGTGCAAGTCTAACCAAGAACTCGATAATATCCATGTTTTCAAATAGGAGAGTATAATGTAGTCTTCTATCTGCAACTCTATTTTTCGCCATTTTTTCCCATCGTCCATAAGTCTCACGACGGAAAGCTTCGACCCATAATCATACTAAACGGAGAAAATTGCGCTTGTACAATGTTAAATTTTTAGATATTCTAATGATAGGAAACGTAGAAAAATCCTTAAAACTGCAAAGTTGCAGCTCGGAGCAGACACCAGGATCGTTCACAGGTTTCCAGCTCCTTCTAGTCGAACGCTTGCGGTTTAATACAAGAGTTTTAAGGTTCATTCGCAGGGTGTAGTGTCTTCAAGTCGATAATTTTTCGGTTAATACAAGGGCGGTACCACTAATAAGAATGGTAGCGTTGCAGCTCTGACCAGGCATCAGGTTAGTTCACAGGTTTCCAGCTTCTTCTAGTCGATCATTTGTGGGTTAATACAAAGACGGTGTCACTAATAAAGCCTGTAGAGTTGCAGCTCAGACCAGACTAGACACCAGTTTAGTTCGCAGTTTGTAGCTTATTCTAGTCGACATTTTGAGGATTAACATAAAAACGTTACCACAAATAAGCCCTGTGCGTTGAAGCTCAGACCAGATACGAGGTTCGTTGGCAGGTTTCTAGGTTCGTCTAGTGAAACCCTCGTAGGCACAGTTCTTTGGCCGGACCTTTACGCCTCCCTCACTAAAGGTCCATAAGAAGAAATTGTAGCAGTCGGCAGATGTTATTCCGTTGCAATTATCTCGTAACGGCCAGCTGGAGACGAGCGAGGACGAATGAGCCGGGCTGAGGAGGGCAAAGGATTTAAGTGGCGTGTGCTTTCCTTTCGCATGATGGCCGAGCGCTCCTCTAGTTTATGCTGTTAGTAACCTCACTTTTATAGAGAACAAACCGTTTTTGTTCCGTCAGCTTTCTTCTAAAAATGTCACCCATCAAGAACCCAGTTTCTGGCTCCACTCAGCTGACATTCTTTGTCAAGACAATAACTGTCAAAACATTTTCTGTTACATCCTGTATATATGTCCTGATATACAACTGACTATTAATATCGCTACAAATGCTATGACCTTTATACGTTTTAATAATTATGAATACTGTGGAGAATTTAAGTGGTACGTGGATTAGGAATTCGTTTTCTATGTTTTGGAATTAATATCTTTTGTAATAAGGAGATTCTATGATATAGCCATCTTAATCTTTCGTTCATTGTTATGAAAATACTCCATCGTGTAGAATGATTTAAGAATGTTTTCTCGTGTTTTATTAATGTTGAAACTTCAAATTTGGAAAAATATCCTTTTTTTAAACATTTTCTTCTCTAATATTTGATGTAGTATAATTATCTCTAGTTCTTTATCATGAAGCAATTTTATTGGAAACGTTTCAATGTTGTTCTATTTTCGAGAAAAACAATATCAGCATAAAAATAATAAAATAATAATGTTGCGTTATTTTTCTGTTAATTAGCAACCATTGTTTTGCAGAAGAGCATCCATTTTTGCATTAAAAAAAAACGAAAAACGCCGAATCTTTTCAAATTATTGAATGCGAAAATTATACCAGCTGTCGAAAAAATATCCGTTTTATTTTTTTTTCTCATTTTGAAATTCAAACTCTAATCATTATTAAAAATTCAAAAGACGCTTTTATGAGTAAGAATTGCAAATGTACTTCATTATATTGCGGCTATTATCATCAATTCTTCTTCGTTGAGATACTGTTTCTCTTCAAGATCTTGAACCACCTATATAATTTTTAGCTCTTAGCAAAGTTAGCCTTTTAACTTCTCCTCGCAGTTTTGCCAAACATTTACAAATGCCTGTGAGATGGGAGGCGCTTCCACAGAGCAATGGTTCTGCTCAAGTGGAACTTACTTCTCACCAATGGCATACGAAGAGAATGAAGGTGATTCGTTACAATGGCCGTGATGGCTAGAATTGATGAAACAAAGGAATATAGTTCATCTGAGCACTTTCCATGGGAATAGCGATAGAATAGCGAGAGACTTGCGATGTCTCGTCTATGAGAGAGTGGTTGTATGTTGGAAAATAATTCATCACCCACAAGGATTCGGAGACACTTTTGAACACTACAGAACCTGGAAAGTGAATATTGGAGGGCTTCTATTCAAATATGAGAGCTGTATTCCATTTTAGTCCGTATCTGGCTCTTGTAAAGGGTAGGAATAGCACGAGGAGTCAGGTACTTACTGGAGCGTTACAGGGAACCGAACATGTTTCCAACATCTTTAGTGATGGATCGTATGTACGAGTTCCACTTGAGGTCCGAGTTGCGTTATGTTCAAATGTCGGATCGACATTTTTGTGTTTTCTTCATCTTACCATTCAGAAGTGCGTACATTGCTGAAAAGCAATTTATAAATTTTAACACATTTGAATTAAACGCACCAATATAAAAATAAGCTTAAATAATATGCCAACGTCTACAGATATTCTTCAAGTGACTTCCGTCGAGACTCAATCATGATTAATCCCTGGTAGATAGTCAGAAACAATCTGAAGCTTACGTTCGTGGAATATGTCCTCTCCTGGGACATAGATGAATCCAGCCCGTTTGAATCTGAAATCCTAAGCATGGCTTCTCCAGACACAGGCCTATCGCCAAATTATACGAAAGACCCTTCGTTTTCGTTTATCCTTACACTCTCTTTTGTCGTATAGATATATGTTATATATTATTCTCTGCATGAGACACATGTAGATATGCATATGTATTTTTTTTTTGCATGTCTTAGCAGACTAAAAGTCTCTCTGAGAAAAAAATATCTTTGTCATTCTGTCCTGTCCGTGAAGTACGGTGTTATTATATCCTGGAGATAATAATAGCGATGGAAATTCAAACAGAAGAATAAATCTTTTTTACATAGTTTTCTCAATCAAATTCAATACAAAGCCTAGGGAGGCACGGTGGAGTTAGGGTTACCGGCTCGGATTAAGGAATCGGTGTGCCGAGTTCGAATTCCAGTCAAATCCATTTACGTGCCCTTGGGAAAGTTATGAATCCTCTTCTTCTCCCCTCAGGTATGGGTAAATAGCAGGACAAACCGGGTTCTATAGCCTTGGATTGCAACTGGTCTACGGCAGAAAGAAATGGCAACCTACGTCAAATACATGATCACCTAAGCGTGTATCACGCATGGTAAATAACTGACTGACAAAGCCCAAGAAAGCGTCAAGTCAGAGGGTTACTGAATGAGGTTCCTATAAAAGCATAACTATTCGATTGTGAATTGAATATTACTACCGCATCTAGTCCGGTGCTTTTGTTATGTATCTAGGGATTCTTGACAACATCCAAAGAAGAATATGTAATATTATAGCTCCTGTACTATCATTTCAGCTTCAATCACATTCTCACCGCCATAAGGTGGCTTCCTCGTGTCTTTTTTATCAAAAATTTCATGGCAATTGTTCTGATAAACTTTCCTCATCGGTACCTCGTGTTTACGAATTTAAGTGTAGTAACAGATTGATCGCCAGGTCACACCTATTTGCTGTTGAAATTGCTACAGATAACAGTAGTTCTGCTCAAATAATTTTTTCCCTCGCATTTATCGCCCCTGAAATTTCTTTGAGATTTCTTGCTTCCCTATTAGTTACGATCTTCAAAAATGTAATTTCCACGCTTATTGTCGTCTTCAGTGTCTATAAGTCGAGTTCTTTTGTTGTCTGCCTTCTTCAATATCATTTGTTTTAGTTTCTTTCGCAACCTAGTAACACGTATCGTCTTAATAATAATATTTCCTCAAATACTTTCAAACTTTCGTCTTAGTGGTTTTATCGCTTTACTTTTGATGGATAAAATTAACCATATGATGAGGAGATGTTGGATAGAAAACAGTTTAAAGTTCTCATGCCTAAATGTCCGCATAAAAGTTACGGTGTCAATATTGATATCAGAACATTCAACAGTTATCTTGCTACCTCTTTTCCTCACATCCCCATTGAAAAATATATATTCAACGCTAACGTTTTGCTCTGCTAGAGAGAAACGTCGCAGTTTGAAGCAAATTATTTCGCAACAGTTGAAATGCTCGTCTCCTTATCTTTTTCACTTGGTAACGAAAATACGAGATCTGAGCAAAAAGTATTAGGACTGGTGCTATAAAAAGAAAAATACAGCGCATATTAATTCGGCATTTAATCTCATTTAAAGTAGTTCCTTTCCGAAAACGCACACTTTATCCAGCGTCGTTCCTGAAACTCTATTCTTGGATAACGAGGAACCGCTTCTTAGCATTCTCTTGAATTAACTCGACATCTTAAAATCATATTCCTTTCAAGCAGTTTTTAAAGCATTTCATCCCAAGCAAGGCGGGAATGCCACTAGCACGCAAGGGGTCACAGAGAGTGGGAGCAACAGTAAAGAGACCTGATAGAGGAAGGAATGAAGAGTAAAACGGGAAATTAGATCAATCCATCTGAAGATGTCGATTGACATTAAATTTGAACATTTGAAGACTATAACTGTCAGGGAAGCAAGTAAAAGGAAGGGAGTTTCATAGGCGGGAAATTCGACACATGAAACTATTAGAGTAAAAGAGACGGCTACATTTGACTGTTTCAACAGTGAAAGGGTCGGACTGGGATGCTAACGTATTAACACGCTTAAACTCGTGCAGTTTGTGAACCATCGAAAGTAGTTCGTCGGAGCAGTTACCGTGAAAGTATTTGTAGAAAAGACAGAAGGAGGCGACGGCACGACTGTAAGAAAATGACTGTAGACGAGATGTCAGATCAGGACCAGTCACATTGCATATCCGTCTCTGGATTTTGTCGAGGACCCTGAGACGAACAGCGGGGGCTCTAGACCATATATGACAGCAATATTCTATGCAAGGGTGAATGATTGATTTATAGATGTGAAGGATGGACTCTGCGAGAAAATCTTTCAGGTGGGGACACATAGAACCAACTTTCCTTGCGGCAGATGAAGATATTGATTCAATGTATTTGTTCCATCTCAGGTCAGCGGACAGTGTGAAACCAAGCAGGCGAAGAGAGGCGCTCTCGAGGAGTTGAGCATCAGGCATTTTAGAGGGTGGCAGGGAGGGTTCTCTGTGGTGGATAAAAGAAAGTGTTTTTGTTTCTGAGGTATTAAAGTTTACCAGCCATTTCTTGCCGCAGTCAACCACAGATTGGAGGTCCTTTTAGAGACCAACGGCCAGATTAGTTCATTTTTGGAAAGATGAAAAAGTGCGAAACCTGGGGTTTATGGTGGTTGGCCCCAAACTGCTGCACAAGATATGGTCACTGATAGAACCTCTGTGATGTGCTATGATGAGACGGCCACAGTCTACACACTTTCTTTCCAAGGACTAGAATAAAATCAGATCTAAACGAGAACGTTATTAGTGTACCTGTATGGCAAATCTCAATGTTAATCTGTACCAAGTGGCTTCAATCAGCGTCCTTTTTCTCCGTTACCACAACAACAATCCAAATTCTTTTTATCAGACCTCATAGAGACTATATACAGTGAAGCATATTTTAGCTTCCAGTTTTTATAATTGCAATTTTAAGGCTACAGCACTAATGAACACTGACTAGAAAATGGTTGAGACAATGGTTAAATACTATGATGAGACATTTTATTCATTTAGTATTTCTATACTGTGCTGCAAATTACTACAGCTTGTGGTGTCATAGGTTGGAGTTGGTGCGCCCTAGCTTGATGCTAATGATACGACGAAATCATGCTGGACCCCAGGGTCATTAACTCACGAAATCTTAGTTGCACACCTTTTGTTTTTACAGTAGCATTTATATGAAAAAATATATACATTTATATACACGTATATTTAAATAGATACATACAGACGCATCCACGACATGTGGCCACATCACGTTGAAACAGCGGTTTACGTACGATCACCGAAGCTAAGCAACGTCAAGACTGGTCAGTAGCTGGATGGGTGGCCGGTCCGGAAAACTAGGTGCTGTAAGCATGGGTGTGTTAGTGGTGAAATAGGTAACTGTTCGGTCAGTTAAGCGAAAATACCCTTTGTAAAGGGGATGAATCCACTTCTCGTTCCGACAACTGTGGATTATTTAATAAGACATGCAACAGTAAATCATTATCTCCCCAAATTCTTACAATTTAAGAAAAATTTATCACGTTAAATAACATGCAAAAATTTCCTAAAGCATAAAAATCAATCACACCACACACACACACACACACACACACACACACACACACACACACATATATATATATATATATATATATATATATATATATATATATATATGTAAGTAAAGTCTGATGATCCGCAGTCCTTTAAAAGGGCTGTGGTGAAATAATTCATTACGTGGATCCTTAAAGTGGTCTGTTTTTTATTGAAATTATTTGCTCTGGATTTACATTGAGCTCTCTGGATTTTATCCCCCTTGGGTCTACCCATACGGATTACTTAGTTTTCCATAAACTATATATATATATATATATATATATATATGTGTGTGTGTGTGTGTGTGTATATATATCTATATATATATATATATATATATATAGACATTTTGAGCAAAAAGAATAGATAATTACTTTCCAATCTTAACAGAAGTATTGTGATGGAATCGATCATAAACGAAAATGACATGACATCATTAATCATTCGTAGCTAAGGATCGGAAGTTCATGAAGGATTAAAATAAGTTTCAAATATATATGTATATATTATTTCAGGATAATTTTCAAACTTATGCAAGATGATTTTCGCCTTCTCTAACCTTCTAACTTTCAGTCCTGGATACACAAGGTGCCTCAGAGTTGGCACGTACGTTTTCATTTTCAAGTCTTTTTTCACTCCACTTTGGACTGTCATAGCCGAAACTCTTCTCTCACATGTCAAATGTCATTGAATTGAGTTGGATGTTTTCTAATTGATCACTTTAGCTGTAAGTTGAAAAGAAGATCCCTCTTTCTTATCATGGGTCCTTACCTATAACTACAGAATTAAATCTTCCTAACACTATGTATACTACGTCTCTTAAGAGAGAGGGTCGAATCAAGCCGAGCTTCTCGACTTGACGGTCGAACTCTCTGCCACTGAGCAGAGAGGAACCCGGACAAGGCTACGCCGAAGGGCAGAGTCTCGTTCGGGGAGGTTGACCAACCCGATCCCGTTTATACGGGTTATACGGGCTCGGGAAACCCACGTTAAACTCGGCCTTGTGCCATATGCAACCTTCGTGGGGTGATGGCTAGATACCGAATCGAGTCGAGCCGATAGTAGTTCACTCCAAACCAGACTGACAGTCATACTAACACCTTCCACCTCTTGGATTATTATTTCGTGTAATATACCTTCGTTATTTCTACTCTTGTGTTCGTGTTGTTCTTCCTTGGTCCTAACCTGGACCATAACATTTCTGATCCAGTATTCCTCTCTAATGTTCCCTCTTTTTTAAACTGATTCACCGTTCTCTTGATGTTTTTGAATGGACATTGAAGATGGAAGCTAGAGTAGGAAGATTGATACCATTAGTGAAGGTCTGAATGATTTTATTCATCTCATCATTGCTCAGTTGAGAAGACAGTAGGTCTGACACAAAACCATGTTCTTTTTCAAGCTGAATAACAAGGACAGACGATGAACAGGATTCAAGAAAACGGAAGATGCCTATTGACATTGCATTTAAATTGTTGAAGTTTGTAATTATTAGGAAAGCAAGGAAATTAAAGGGAGATCCACAGATGGGAATTGTGGGAAAAGAAACTTTTGGAGTAAAAGTGATTTAGCTGTTTCAACAGTAAAAGTGCCAGACCAATGTCACCAGAGGAAGAAAGCTCTTCAGAACTATTGCCATGAAAATATTTGTAGAAAAGACAGAGGGAAGTCACTGAAGTCAAGATGCCTGTTCAGGATCGATTATATTACAAATCCTTCTTTGGATTTTACCAAGAACCTCGAATCTACCGAACGTATCAGTAATTTCAGCTTTCTTGTACGTCCGAATAAACATCTCTGATCCAGTTATGGTTCTTCTTCTTCTTACTTCTCCTCTCCTCTTTCTTCTTCTCTCCTTTTTCTTCTTCTTCTCCCCATCCTCCTCTTTCTTCTTCTCTACTTCTTCTTCTTCTCCCTCATCCTCCTCCTCATCCTCTTTCTTCTTCTTCTTCTTCTTCTTCTTCTTCTTCTTCTTCACCTCCTTTTTCTTCTTCCCCTCTCCTCCTTCTTCTTCTTCTACCCCTCCTCCTCCTTCTTCTTCTTCCCCTCCTCCTCCTCATTCTTCTTCTAGACGGGCGAAATAGTGATTTTCCAAGCGTAGCTCAGATGTGGCCGAAAAGACGAGCGAAATAGTGTCGTGAATATGACGATGCAATGTCTCCTCTGATGGGGAGATTTTTGAGAAACGTCAAACCACCTCTTAATTGCTGTTCTTCCCAAGTCCACCTCAAATTGGGGTGGTAGCACCTGTTAGGGTACCAGCAATGGGCACCCAAACTGCGGTCAAATCACTATCAAAGTAAAAAAATACATTTCATACTAAAGATACCAGAAATACATTTTCAGAGTAAAAATATTACCAAGGCAATACATTTTGGTAAAAAAAATTACTAATGTTCGCACGAAAATTAGATTTCGTAATTAAATGACCGATAACATTACAAATCCCCAAAAATAAACTTGTTATCATATTGCATTCTCATATATTTTTTTTTAAGCATTTCACCCCAAGCAAGGCGGGAGTCACTAGGACGCAAGGGGTTACAGAAAATTTAGAGCAAGATCAGATAGAAGTGATAGAAGAAAGGATTAAGGTAGTGGATAGATCAAGGCAACTGGAGATGTCGATTGACATTACACTTGAATAGCTGGAGATTATAGCTCACAGGGAAACAGGAAAAGTGAAGGGAGTTCCACAGGCGAGAGGTGCGAGACATGAAGCTATTAGAGTAGAAGAGACGGCTACATTTAGGAGTTTCGACAGTGAAGGGGTGAGAGCGGGATGCCAGCTTCGTAAGGCGCTGGAACTCATGGCATCTGGGAACCAGCGAATGCAGCTCTTCGGAGCAATTTCCATGAAAGTATTTGTAGAACAGACAGACAGAGGCGACGGCGCGTTTGTGAGAAAGTGACTGTAGACATGATGCCAGAGCACGGCCAACTACATTGCATATCCGCCTCTGGAGCCTATCAAGAACCCCGAGGCAAACAGAAGGGGCACCGGACCATATATGGCAGCAATACTCCATGCAAGGGCGAATTGTTGATTTGTAGATCTGGAGGATCGACTCCGGGGAGAAAAACTTCCTGGCGCGGCTCAGGGAGCCAACTTTCCTTGCAGTGGACGAGGTAATTGATTCAATGTATTTATTCCATCTCAGGTCTAAATTAATATGGTCTAAATTAATAAATACGTACAAACGATTCAAATACATGAATAGCAATAATTGAAACAAGAAATTTCAATTATATTTTTAATTAATTAATTATTCATTTATTCTCCGACGCCGTTAACTTTCAATAAGCAGCTCTACCAATTCCGACATGTGAAATGAGCCAGAAGTTCATTTCTATTGGTTCTGTAATGAGAGAGCATAGCCTATAAATTAATCATTAGAGAGAGAACATTGCCTTTGCTTTAAAGAACAAAAACTTTATTGAACTAAAAATAACGTCTGGTGATAATCACGGCATCTTTATACGTTACAAGTTAGCGACATCAGATAGGAAGCTGAAAGAAACGCACGATAAGAAATGACATGAAATGATATAAAAAAAAACTTTCTCGCTCTTTTTGCTCCCGAATATGCTTCTCCTCTTTTTTACAATGGCGTCCATCATGTACAAGCTCCAAGAGCCACTCAATCTAGAGATTTACAGAGTTCGATGCGCATCTTATGGAGATAAGTGTGTAAGATGAGGGCTAAGCTTTTACTTGAACTGGTTAGGATTGTAGTGATCGGGAAGCATAATCATGGGAGTCGGTTCCAGAAAGGATCGTTCGTGTGAAGAAGCTACTTGATGAGAACTTGCATTTCCCCAAAGGAATATGAAAGGAATGATGGCAGTTCTCTACAATCTACGTGCCATGGCGAATCTTAGCTTTAACTTAGTTGTGTAGTTCATCTGAACAATCACTATGGGAATAGCGATAAGGCAACGAGAGATTTACGACGTCTAATCTGTGAGAAAAGGGTTGTAGGCTCGAAAATAATTCATCACCCACAAGGGGGCAGAAACGCTTTTGGACTCTATCGAGAGTGAAAGGGAAAACTGGCAGTAGTACTCCATTTTCGGCGTGATCAGGCTTTTCTCAATGTAGCAGTTGGTTTTGTTGTATTTGTTTAATGGGATATCAACTCCTTGGGGGTCATTTAATGCCGAAATTAAAGTTTCTTGGGAGCTTTGACGTAATACAAATATGATATATGTTATTCTGCTTTCCCAGTTGAGTACATGGTAGATGATGCGCAGCCTTTGCGCATATACATGTTTGTGTAGTCATAATTACTCGAGGCTTTGATATGTGTGTTTTATGCTGTAGTTTTTTTAAGTTATATTTTGGAATACAGTTTGATTTCTTTAAGAAATTATAGGATATTATATAGATCATTCTTTCATGTTGTTTGTTTGGTTGCTTGATTTTCTTTGGCAGCATATCAACTTCTATTATTTAATGCGGAAATTTAAATATTTTGAACAGCAATTTTTTTCCCTTTAACTACAGATAAAATATATTGTTGGTCATTTTTATATAAATATGTGTTCTTATACTTACATAGTTTTCTTTTTGTTTGGGGGTTCACTATTTGCCCATAGCTGGGACCATAACAGGTTCTACCACCCTGGTAATTAATAGGTGGTTTCACGCTTCTCAAAATCTCCAGTCTCCTGATCAGAGGCCTTACTGCCGTATGTAATTTAGATTTACACGCAGCACTATGAAGATAGCAGTTGATGTCAGGTATTTTCTTATATTCTTATAAACCCTCAAGGCAAGAGGCCTTCTGAAGTTACACCCGGTATGTCACAAGGGTATTTTTTTCCACTATTATTACAATTACTACATCTATTCGGCGATGATTATTATTTTAGAAAGCAATTGTTATAATTTTTTTTAAAAAGCCCAAAGGCGAATTTATACATTTTCTTTCTTCTGGAGAAACACTACCTGAATACGGTCGGAGCATAAAACTACAGAACTTCTTGAACATAGCAATGAAGATAAGCGCAACATTCCGAACAATGTAAATAGCGTAAACACAATTTATTTGATACCTTATTTACAAGAATGGTTTTATATTTAAATTATAAAATATGCGAACCAACTATTTTATATATAAGGTTGTTTCATTAAGATGGGTCAAAGTCAGCAGTAAATACATCAATGTTAAGGGTGAAAATTTATTTATTTCTCTATTGAATCCTGTTATTTACATCATAGCAATTATATGCGAAAAATAATATTGCCCAAATGTCCGCCAACTCTGAAAGAAAAAGAAAAAAAAATGTAGGCGCTTAAACTTAATTCACATTTGAAATCGGTTCAAGTTAATGAAACATACTTTACAATGCAATGCTAATCATTTACTAATTTATATTGAAATAAATATATTAACAGTTTTTGTTATTCATGAAATTAAAAAAAAATTACTAAATTATAAATATATAACAATGAAATTTTTATTATTTACCATTTTATAAAGTTCGAATGAATTAGCAATTAACCGATACTGGATCACGTATAAAAACCTGAAAATTATTACAATAAGTATTTTTTTTTTAATCGATTCACCCCAAGCAAGGCGGAAAGCCACTAGTACGCAATGAGTTACAGAAGATTTGGAGCGAGAGAAGATAGGTGTGATAGAGGAAAGGATGAAGATAAGGATAGTGGATAGATCAAGGCAGCTGGAGATGTTGATTGACATTACATTTAAATAGTTGGAGATTATAGCTTTCAGGGAAATTGGAATAGGGAAGTGACTTCCACAGGCGAGAGGTGCGAGGTATGAAGCTATTGGAGTAGAAGAGACGGCTACATTTAACAGTTTCAACAGTGAAAGGGTGAGAGCGGGATGTAAGCCTCGTAGGTCGCTTGAATTCGCAAAGTCTGGGAACCAGCGCAAGCAGCTCATCGGAACAATTTCCATGAAATTATTTGTAAAAAAGACAGAAAGAGGCGACGGCGCGTCTGTGAGAGAGCGACTGCAGACAAGATGCCAGATCAGGGACAATTACTTTGCATATCCATCTCTGGATCTTATCAAGAACCCCAAGGCAAACATAAGGGGCTCCAGACCATATATGGCAGTAATACTCCACGCAAGGGCGAATGGTTGATTTGTAGAGATATGAAATTATTATCGCAGAAATTGTATAATAGCCGGAACAATCATGTTTATTAAAATTTTCGTTGTTTATTGTCTATAAACAATAATTCATTACAAGACAGTAAATAATTATTATCACATTGTGCTTGGTTTAAATATTTTTTATAATCTTGTAAATAAACAATGCCGGGGAAGTAGAAGCAGTATAAATTAATAGCAATATGAACAGAAAAAAAAATCTTTTGAAGGACCGATTATTTTTTTTATATGGTCGCGATGCGGACACTAACTTCAAACGTTAGTAAATCTTTCAACTCAGTTCGTCTGTGCAATCAAAACCATCATACTCAGCTTGTACCGTACCAAACAGTGATTACATTTTTGATAGCTTCAAACAGTTTTGATGAAAAACATATTCTGTAATGCGCACTAGATTGAAAATACGTCAAAAACTTGTTCACATCAAAACCTGCGGAATTATGTTCAAAAGGTATCGAAGAACTGCCTGAAGTCTAAAAAAGAGATAGCAAATAATCGTGAATATATAATTGTATATTGATATTTCTTTTTCGACTTTAAAGAAATTCCACTTTGGTAAACCAAAAGTAAATTATTATGACAACGTAATATGAAATTACTTCGTCCATGCTTAGAATATGGCTTCCACATATAATCGGGTGCCCTTGCTACATATTTAAAGATGCTTGATATAATACGAAAAAGAATCTGAAATATCACTGTTTCTGACCTAGCATCTCAGATTCAGTCAATTTCACACCGGAATCATCTACCTTCTGTGTGCCTTTTCTATAAATATTTTAATTGTTCGAATGAACTTTCTTCAGTGGTACATCGACTTCATGAATTTAAGCGCAAAACTGTATAGCCAATATGGTCGTATCTTTTTACAGTTGGAACGGCTAGATGTAACGGGAAGTTCTACGCTAACAGTTTCTTTCCTCGCACTTCTCGCTAGTGAAACTCTGTTCCGGCTTTTTACTTTCCAGTCAAGTTTGATTTTCAAAATTTCACAGGCAATGCCAAACGTTATCTTCTGTTTTCTTATTCTTTTATTGATATTGTTACGTTATTAATGTATTTTCCATATTCATTAACGATCAATAATGCCTGGAGTCTTAGTGGGTTTATTGGTTTGATTGAGGGTGAAATGATAAAAAAAATGTCACTAGAGCAATCATGTTTCTCCAAGTTCAGTCATATCCCTGTGTCTCTTAGAAAGACATGTCTTTTTGCCTTCTCTCCTAATCCCCGTACTGAAAACAATCTTCACAAGCTCCTTGTGATATATATATATATATATATATATATATATATATATATATATATATATATATATATATATATATATATATATATATATAAGCTTTAACCATGAGAAACACTGCAAATTTTAAAGGGGAACAGTAATTTATGTTTGACAGTACATTTGAATTTTTTGCTTGCTCTGAGCTAGAGTACTTCTGGGGAAAATAAATAAATCGCAGTTTTTTTTTTCTAATGCTAAAGGTTTTAGATTTACAAATTAAATTTAAAGGCTTACGAACATATATATATATATATATATATATATATATATATATATATATATATATATATATATGTATGTATGTATATATTGAATAGAAACAGACCACTTTAAGGTTCCATGTAATAAATTATTTCACCACAGCATTTTTAAAAGGACTGCGGATCATCAGACTTTACTTCCAAACATATATATATATATATATATATATATGTGTGTGTGTGTGTGTGTGTGTGTGTGTGTGTGTGTGTGTGTGTGTGTGTGTGTGTGTGTGTAGTTCCCTTTGGAAATGTATAGGTAAATAACAGAGCAAGACTGGGTTCAATAGGCTTATGTGGTAACCGGCCTCGGAGAATGACATCTCTCAATTATCAACTTGCGAAGAGTTGTTTAGGTAGCTTGTGGCGGGTAGTGCGCCAGTTCTGTGTATTCGGCTCCTCCAAAAAGTGTGGTTGGTTCTACACAATCCTTCACCACTATAATCAAATGATATGTTGGGGTAGTCTGGCTGTCTTTTTCTAGGAACTGAGTTGTTGATCGTCTTACGTCGAAAGCGACGGGAGAGTCCAGAATACATATATATATATATATATATATATATATATATATATATATATATATATATATATATATATATATATATATACAATTTATGTAAGTGTTTGTGCGTGTGTGTGTCCAAATAACTCCTCCGCTCCCTTTGGTCCGATTTCAATGATTCACAGCTCATTCAAAATCGCTAAAAAAGCTATGCGCAGAGAATGATTTTCATTGAGCTCAGATTCAGGTTTGCCAGACTATGCGAGGTTTAATAATATATATTAATACATTATAATACCCATTATCGTTGCTTTCATGGTTCAGGAGAAATAACTCTTAATTTTCATTTTATATCCAAAATTCCATTGCATGTTTCATTATAGACCAGAAGAAAAGCCTATCGGGCGGCATTTCAGCTAGCTCCTGTGGAGGACTCTTGGTTTGGCTATCACAATACCTAGTTATGAGTAGATGCGATAGGCATCAATAAACTACAGAAGAACTCAAAATTGATCGCTGCATTTATGTATTGAATTAATGTTTAAGCATACCTTTTAAAAGTTCAACGATAATTCTTCTGCTGCCACACGATTTGATGTACGCGATCCTTATTTTCCGTAAAAACAATTATTTTTATTTCATCGGTGACAGAACAGGGGACAATTGATACGAATAAATTAATATAGTGTAAAAATGGGAAATTAAGAATTAGAAATTAGTTATACATTCAATATTTGAAGAGTTAGAGAAACATGATAGCTAATTAAGTAAAACCTACATTATAGAATCAATATAAATAAATGCAAAACTGAAGCTCAAGTCTCTCACGAATTTTGAGATTAAAAACCCCAGATTTATTTATAGTAATTTACGCGGTGTTTACTCATTCCTCCACGAGAATGAGATGTGACACAAGGTCGGATTAATGTGGGGACCCGAGCGCGTACACTCGGGTAGGGACAAAAATTCCCCTCAGCCCCCCGCAACCGTCGGTTGCGCTGGCCTCGGTGCGAGCACCGATCCCTCCCTCTGGTGCAATGGGAGAGCGCAGCCACGGGGAGCTGTTCCCCAGGGCTGGGCACCTCTTCAGTATAATTTTCCTCAGTTGCCCCTCTGTCCTTCGACAGAGAAGCCCCTGAGCGCACTCTGTCCAAGGACAGAGACGCAAGTGATAGATGATAAGTGATGCGCATAAATTTCTTATAGTAATTTACGCGCGAAAGTTCAATATCTGTATTATATATTATCTACTTCTAGGCAATATCATTTTCAGGTTTAACTAATTTGCTGGTTGATTTTTAAAAAGTTTATTTAATCAAATAACTGTCGTCCATTACTGTTCTTTTATTAGGATTGTTTTGATTTTCATATAACAATAGTTTTGTTTAGGTTTATCGATTTATATAGTGCAGAAAAGTCTTTGAAATTTGCATTTGACTTTCAACAAGTCGGGATCTATTTATTAAACTTTCCTTAACTATAACAAATCAATTCATGAACGAAATGTTCATTTAAAATTTTTGTTTCAAAGATTTCAAGTAGTGAATAAATTTTAATTTGCGAAGCGATAGCGAGCTAGCTAAGCCTATTAGACTATATTACAATATATTAACCAATACATAGACAAAACAATAATGAAAGTCTGTCTATGTTTACATGGGAGATTTCCAAGCAACGACAAACTCGTTCATACAAGACGCTGGAAGCGAAAATTGCACCGCTGCTCATGACGTCACACATGACAACGTGAGACTGAACATATTTTTAATCATATCTAAGCTTTCGTCTTACATAAGCCATTATGAAAAATGACAATTACATTACAATATATTAACCAATACCCGGACAAAACAATAATGATATTCTGTTTATGTTTACATGGAAGGTTTCCAAGCAACGACAAACTCGTGCATACGAGACGCTGGAAACGAAAATCGCATCGCAGATCATGACGTCATACATGACCACGCGAGAGTGAACATATTATTTAATCCTATCTAATATATATATATATATATATATATATAAAGAAATGGACAAAGTCCGACAATTTATTTATTAAAGACATTTTTTATATTTAACGTTCTTTTTATGGATACAATATTTAAGTAAATGCTCTGTTTATAATAAACAGTATTAAATAACATTTACTGAATGTCCGAGAAATCTTCATAGAAAATATTCGTCCTTGGACAGGATTCGAACCAGCATCCTATACGGTACCGCCATTTAGCCCGGCGTGCCTAACCGATTCGGCCACAAAGGATCGTTCGGTTGGCAAGGTCGAATTTACTGCTTATAAACTTCAATCTTCAATGATCTCGTACATTCATAACTGCTCATGGTGTATCAAATGTAAACAAATGACGTCATACATTAAGAAATGGACAAAGTCCGACAATTTATTTTTTATGTTTAACGTTCTTTTTATAGATACAAGTATTTAAGTAAATGCTCTGTTTATAATAAACAGTATTAAATAACATTTACCGGCGTCAATGTCCGAGAAATCTTCATAGAAAATATTCGTCCTTTGACAGGATTCGAACCCGCATCCTATACGGAACCGCCATTTATCAGGGCGTGCCTAACCGAATCGGCCACAAAGGATCGTTCGGTTGGCAAGGTCGAAGTTTATAAGCAGTAAATTCGACCTTGCCAACCGAACGATCCTTTGTGGCCGGGCTAAATGGCGGTTCCGTATAGGATGCAGGTTCGAATCCTGTCAATGGACGAATATTTTCTATGAAAATTTCTCGGACATTCAGGCCGGTAAATTTTATTTAATACTGTTTATTATAAACAGAGCATTTACTTAAATACTTGTATCTATAAAAAGAACGTTAAACATAAAAAATGTCTTTAATAAATAAATTGTCGGACTTTGTCCATTTCTTGATATATATATATATATAGTCAAGTTTGATGTTCAAATATGTAAATGCAATATCAACTGTTGTCTTCATGTTCTTTTATTGTTCTTGCTCTTTAATAATTTTTTTTTCTCGTGTTTTGTCGAAATCTGTAAATCCTTCAGTGTTAGGGACTTTGTTCAATTTTACCTAATCGTAGAAGAAAGTCCCCGCTCTGCTTACTTTAAATAAACAGTATTTCAGTTTTATAATAGCGAATAGAGTTGGCATTGAAACTAACTCCTGTTTGCAACAGCTTTTAATACGATGTTTATGCAATAATTTCACTGACATTTTTCCCGAATTATTTTAATAATTCTCTTTCGTTCGTCGGTTTCATTTCGTAATCAAGAATTTAATTTCTGCTCTTCTGATCGCCTCTATTATGATGTCATTAGAAAATCTGAATAGAATAATGTACCGATCGCGAGAATTTCTTTAAGATGAATCTCAGCTTGCCAGGAAGTGAGCCACTTACTTGATTTTACGACCTTCCTCTGAGGCACACAGGATCCACTTATGAAGCTGGAACGAACTGCCGCTGACTGGGTTATAATTCTGAGTGGCGCTTTTGGAGCTTGTCCATCATGCGTACCCGTCTTCATCGGCTCAATCAGCCGAGGAAATTATCAGCCATTTCTTCAACCATTGATGTTGGTCCCGCTTAGTCCGGGTCCTCGTCTCCGACCTTACCGGCAAGGATGTCCCTACCAGAAGTTTGAGAACTCTGATCTCAATATCATTGAAGCACGCAAGCTTCTCCATCACAAGAAGCGACCATCAGAGTAAAATATAGTGTGTTTTTTATGCGTGTATATTATTGTTATCTTTAAAGCTGCATATTATTATTGTACGATAATTTTAGAAATATATTTTACTGAATAAGTTTAGGCAATTAATAGCCATTAACTCGTACAACTGGATCAATCAGATCTTTAAGTAATGCCAACTCGGGAAACAAACTGTAATAAATAAATAAATAAATAAATAGATATATGTTCAATATCCCAAGAATTTGATCTCATAATATAAAAGTTAGCATTAAAATAACAGTACGGGTAAAAAAAAATATCTTGAAAAGACCTTGCGGCTTTTTAGCAAAACATACCTGGGCGTTTTTCTCTGTCAAGGACAACGTTGATTCAAGATTCAATAATAATAAAATAAAATACTAATAGAAAATATTATTGAAAAATATTAACTATATTTAAAAAAAAAAAAATATCAATATATTTATTTTATAAATACGGTCTACTTGCTTTACTTGGCGTTACCGGCAATCAATTATAGTGCTTTAAAATATCTACAAGGAACCGGCTAGTTTTAATGTGCTCGAAGCAATCAATTAACTTGATATTATACAGATCTTCAACGAAAGAATCTGTAATACAAGCGAAGGGTGTAAGGAAACATTTGAAATGGATATAAGGTTAACTTGTCGGCATTTCTTGATTTACTCTGGTTTCTGATTACGAAGAACGCCCCGAGTTGTTCAATTTTAAATTTAAAACGGTCACTGATTTCTAATGAAATCATTTCCGTTAGGTTGGTGCAAAAATAATGTCGTTTTCTCACATAGTAACATGTATGAGAAAACGACATTGTTTTTGCACCAACCTAATAAATAAAGCTGCGCCTTACGCGCCAAGAAATAGATTTCAGATAAATAAAATCTGTAATATTAGAGAATCACCTGAAAATTTACTTTTTCCCCCGAAGTTCTCTAGCTGAGAGCCAACAAGTAGAATCCAAATGTACAGTGAAAGCAGAAATTACTGTTCACCATTTAGATTTGCTGTGTATCTCAAGTAAATATAAATCTGATCATTAAACTATACAGGAAATTGAAAGGAAACAACAAAGACCTTCAAGATGACGTGCACACATTGTCAGTGTGTATTCTCGCCTGCAGTCGCCTCCCTCTGTCTTTTTCTTTACAAATACTTTCACAGTAACTGCCCCGATGAGCTGCTTTCGCTGGTTCTCAGACTTCATGAATTTAAGCGTTCTACTAGGCTGGCATCACGATCTCACCCTTTCACTGTCGAAACTGTTAAATGTAGCCGTCTCTTCTACTCCAATAGCTTCATGTCTCGCACTTCTTGCCTGTGGACCTCCCTCCCCTTTTCCGGTTTCCCTGATAGCTATAATCTCCAACTATTCAAATGTAATGTCAATCGACGTCTCCAGATGCTTTGATCTATCCATTATCCTTCCCTTCATCCTTTCGTCTATCACTCCTATTTGCTCTCGCTACAACTTTCGGTAACCCCTTGAGTGCTAGTGGCTTCCCGCCTTGCTTGGAGTGAAACGCTCAAAAAAAAAAATCAATTCCTTCGCAATAAAATAGTCATTAACAAAGAAACGCGGGTTACACGTTCAGAATTGACGTATATTTATATGAAAAATATACAATGTGGCACTCAGCTGTTTATAATTAATATTTACGAAACTAAATTTCTTTCCATTAATTATCTGAGAGATCCCTCTGTGCCTTCCATCAACATAACTGATGCTAAACTCCAGGAAAGTGATTTATTGCGCCTATCGTGCGAACGTTCTCAGCTGGCATGAAGAAGAAAGACTATACTGAATCCATTGATAGATCATCTGCTAGGAAAGCAGCTTCACTGTGTCGTGCGAGACAATTTTTCCTTCCAGAATCTATCTAATATATGTATAAGTCTACCATTCATCCATGCTTCGAATATTGCTGCGACATATGGTCCGGTGCTCCTGCTATTTATCTTGAGCTCTATGATAAGATCTAAAGAAGAATCAGCAATATTATTGGCCCTGATCTGGCGGCTAGGTTTCAGTCACGTCTGACCGTCGTAAAGTTGCCTCTCTGTCTTTTTTTATGAATACTTTCATGGTCATTATTTACATTATTCGGACTATTGTTCTCATCTTTGTCTTGATACTCTGTCTGATCGGTCCGACAAAGTCAAATTGGCGGTTGATGTCAAAAACGACTTTCAGTTTGTTGTTAACTGGGGCAAAGGATGGCTTCTTAATTTTAACGCCTCCAAAACTAAACTGTTCTTTATTAATCATCTGAGAGAGCCCATACTTCCTTCCATCAGCGTGGCTGATGCTAACCCCCAGGAAAGTGAATGTTGCATCTTCTCCAGCTAACGTTATCAGCTACTATAGGGTCGAAAGACTATATTGAATCTATTAATAGATAACTGTCGGACAAGACAATTTTTCTCCCCGGAACCTATCTTGAATATCTATAAGTCTACCATTTGACCATACATAGAATATTGCTGCTATATATGGTCTGGTACCCACGCTGTTTACCTGGAGATACCTGATAGGATCCAAAGAAGAATCAGTAATATTATTGGACCTGATCTGGCGCATCGGCTTCAGTGACTTTCACATCGCAGTAAGGTTACCTCTCTATGTCTATAAATACCTAGCAGCATGACCCGGTGTTGCCCGTGCTTGATTAAAAATTCGTACGACTCATACAGCAATCGCTATCACTTGACTTAAAATATTTTTGCCCTTCTTTGCCTTTAAAGGAGTGCCCTTTGCCGTGCTGATGTTGCTACATGCCTTACTTCTTGCCTATCTCACACTGCGAATTTTTTCTAAGCTCTATACTAAACATTAAATCTGTTACGAAAAAAGAACTAAACAAAATAAACACAAAACAATCAGCTTTAAAAAAAGGACTCGTAACTGAAAAAACCGAATGAAAAAAGAATGTTAACAACAAATACTTTTTCACGCCCAACCCACTTCTGCGGAATCAGAATCAACGTTGAGTTTAATCAAGCGAATGAGCCAATTTGAGTAAAGTGCCATGCAGATTTAAATTTTTCCCACTTGTGACGAATGCAGCTATCGATTTTTTTTTACATGCTAGCATGTTAGTTAAAATTCGTGTAAGTCAGCTGTTGGCTCCGACGCTAGCCAATAGAATTTTCCTGCCTATTCAGTTATAGGCTTTCACTCTGGCCAGTAGAAGATGGCCGCAAACTACATGAAAACTGCCGTAGAAGCATGAAAAAATCGATTGTTTCTACTGTCGATGGGAGTTGGGAAATGCAAAGTCGGTCTCGGCCTTCTCACTAATTTGGAGCATGTTCATATATATTTTGGTGCAAATCCGTCGAAAATTGCAGCCATGCATTCGTTACACACACACGCATCCTGCCTTTTATAGATAGAGATTTCATAGTAATTGTTCGGGTGAGTTCTTCGCTGTGGTACCTATACTTTTTTAATTTGAGCGCTGTACTAGACTGGAATCGATATTTCATTAATTTGCTGTTGAGCAGGATAGATGTAGCCGTAAGTTCTATGCTAACAGTTTATTTCTTGTACTTTTCAATTGAGGAATTCCCTACCGGGTCTATGCTTTCAAACTAAATTTAATGTGCCAAAAATTAAACGTAATGTCAATCGCTATTTACTGAGCTCCAAACTACTATTTTGTATTTCTACGCATTATTAATGTTTCAATTCGTATTTTTTTTTACTCATCCTCTACCCAATAATTCCTTGTGTTTTAGCGGCTTTACTTTCTTGCATGCGATGATACCGATTATATATATATATATATATATATATATATATATATATATATATATATATATATATATATATATATATGGGGTGAAGCAAAAGTCGTATACTATATTTATAATAATAATAAAAGTCTAACTGCGCATACACATTTTTTTTTACTAATTGTTTAATTGTTTTCCATGCTGTTCAAAATGTCATCCTTTTACAAAACGCATTTCATTTCTTGGCCATCATGAGTAACACGTCCTAGAATTTCCACTGTGATTTTATTGCATTCATATTTAACCCTTACTTTCCTCTTAAACAATTGATTTCCAATGGCCCCACAGGAAAAGAATTAAAAAATGTGACCCCTGCTGACCTCAGTGGCAACAGAGCAAGACGTCTTCAATCTCTATATAAGCTATACATTAGCTCCTATAGTGCGCGATTTTTGCTTCACCCTGTAAATATATCCTAACGAAAAATAACATAGGTGGGCAGAATATCTCTCTCGTATGATCGACTCCTCTTTGGCCCACTTCTGACCAGCAGGTCATTTGGAAGGACACTCTTGCGTTTCAAAGACAAACTCAAAGACAGTGTAAAGTGATACAGCATCCTCTTTTCATCCTGGGAAACCAAAGCGTCAGTATGAAGGAGCTGGCATCTGTTCTGCTTCTCATCTATGATTGGGTGAGGCCGACTGGAGCATAGGGATCAACTACGTGTAAATATTAAACAAAGTTGGCAGCATGCTGACCATATAAATAATCACACGCAGTAAAGTAAACCTTGCTTTCCACTCATGAAAACAATTGGCAATTTATCCTCAAACACTCAAGCGAAATGCTTCAACCATATGCCCCCATCTTTCCAAAAGTTTGCAAAACACCTTCAGGCGTCGTCGGAAGATACGTGCCTGACCGTAGAAGATGAAAAAACTCTTCATTTTACTGAGCCTTCATTTGTCGAACACACATACATAATAATAAATAACAATAATAACTGGCCACTCGTATTCAAGGATGCTCGTTTACTAGAGCGGCTAGCCAATCCCTATTGAAAACTTTCGCTCAGGCACATTTGTGCTTGTTCAACACCCACAGAGAAAACCTGTGGTTTATACTGCACAGTTTCATTAAATAATTATACTGTTACAGTTTCTGGGAGTGTGTTATCTAAAATGATTAGCAATCTGAACAACATCAGTCACGATGGCTTGTGACTTCGCGCTAACCCCAAGTGTCCCATCAACACAATTTCACTCACAAGGCTTCGGGTCAACCCGTGGTTTCAGGCAATTTCCAAAGGTGCTACACGCTGGGATCGTCCCTCTCCAGACCGATAACATCAGATAGTCTCCTTCCTGACAAATCTATCATAGTAAGATTCGAACCCGAGACTTATGGTCAGAAATCGAACGTTCTAACCACTCGGTCATGTGCGCTTACATACATGCCTACATACATATATACAAGGTGTCTATAAAGTCTGTTTAAAATTCAAAAATTATATTACAAAGGCTATTAATGAGATATCATAATCAGATTTGTTTTATGTACTCGAGTCTCCATTACCATTTTAATATTGGAAGCCAATTTGAGCTGTGGGAGGCTATGACAGCAATAAAAGGAATCCTTACCCTATTCAAAAAACACAAATCTCTTGATAGGACATTGGAAAATAAACGTAAAGAACCTAGCCGAAACTTGAACTCGGCAAGACGATTACAATATCCGTGCCATGAACGGCTACGCTACACGCACTTTCACGTGAATTATTCTCCGTTCTAATCAGAATGAGAAAATGAATTGGTTAATGAAATGAAAACGAATGATTTGGTCGGGAAACGTTCGTAATTTTTCTCTGTCTTTCTCTCTCGTCATTTGATGTTTGAAAAGCCACACTGCTTCAAGCAGAAATTACAACACGTTGGAAAATCATTTCCGCCAAACATGCAAAAATATTTTGCAATTTCCAATCGATCAACAATAATGGTAAGTAGTTCCGAGTTGATAGAATTTCAGAAATTCATTTCCAGTTGCAAATCTGTGAAAACAGGGCCAACTGAAGGAGAGAAACTTAATGAATGTATAATATTCTTGGAAGCTATCTTAATGGAAACACTAAATTCCAACATTATACAGAGGTATATATGGGTTTTAGAACTTGAGTGCTTAAATCAATAAACGCATGACCTCACGCACTGTTAGCTGAAATTAAGTGCATAGAGAAAGAAATTTATACAGAAAGAAATATTTTTTGAGGAAAATATTTTCCCAAAATTATAATAGGATCATCGTGTGGGGCAACTCGATGTTGTGCAATCTGGTATTACTAGACTAATTAGGACTTATGGCTTCGATTCTCACTGGACGCTCCATAATTTCTAGGCTTAGAAAATCATTTGGGTATCTCAAGGTGGTTTAATTATCAGCAAGCTTGTCTCGTTACGCTTCGAAAATCAACAAATCGATGTATCTTATGTGTGTAATTATTGATGAATCATATTGATGCACCTTGTGTGCATGAATATATATATATATATATATATATATGCCTGTATGCCTATTTAAGTTTATATATATATATATATATATATATATATATATGTATGTTCATATATATATATATATATATATATATATATGTATGTGTTCATATATATATATATATATATATATATATATATGCATGCATGTTGTATGTATTTACATACACAAAATACATCGATATGAATATGGATGAATCATACCGATCTTGTGTGACTGCGAATATATATATGTATATATATATATATATATATATATATATATATATATATATATATATATATATTTGCCTCTATTCGTATTTAAGTTTATATATATATATATATATATATATATATATATATATATATATATATAACATCACACAATGCATCACAAGATGCATCGATATGTTTCATCCATATTCACACACACATTTCACACACATATCTATATGACTGTATACGTATTTAAATTTATATATACAGTAGTGGAGAAACAAATATTCGTGCACATAAAAAAAAATTTATTTATTGCTTTTCCAATTAATGAATAATGCAACTTTTCATATAATTTACTGTAAACAGATGCATAATAACAAAATATGCATAGACAACAGAAGAAAATTGATTTAATAGAAATAAATGCTATTTATCCATTTTAATTTTTGACAAAAGGATTCGTACAATTCAAATTTCAAATTTAAAAACTTTTAAATCTCTTTAAAATCTAGATTATTCAAGCGGAAAATTCTAGAATAAAAAATAGAGACAGAACATTCTATTTCTATGCATATTTAGTTATTATATATCTGTTTACAGTTATACAGTTAATTATATGAAAAAAAGTACATTTATTCATTAGTTGGAAATACAATAAATTAAAAAATTTGTATGTATACGAATATTTCTTTCTCCACTTTATTGGTATTCGTGCAAGAAGGTTATCATCATAACAAGAGGTAAAGAATTGAAAATTCGCAAAAAGAACTGATTGTTAAGCTCTGGAAAGAAAGTAAAAATTACAAGAAAATCTCAGACAACCTGAATGTTCCATTTACTATCATTAGTTCATTCATTTCAAGTTATAAAAATCTCAAAACCGTGCAAAACCAAAGAAGAAAAGGTGCTCCACGGAAGATTTCTTCAAGATCTTCGTGGAAATTGATGGGTTCGATTAAACAAAATCCAATGGTTAGTCATCAAGATTTGCAAGTTGATTTGCTTTCATCAGGAATCTGTGTCATTATACGTTAATAATCGCTGAAATACATAAGAACAATCTAAAGCCACGCTCCTCTCGGAAACCTCCACTGCTATTAAAAAGACGCAGTGATATCATGACCATAAGCATAAGGAAACATCGTATTTATAAAGAGTATTATGGAAAGACGAAACTAAAACTAGAGTTGTTTGTACATAATTCTAGAAATAATGTATGGAGGAAAGATGGAGATGCCTTCAAACCAAATAACAGAGTTCCAATAGGGAAATTTTGTGGTGTCAGCATCATGATTCGGAAATGTTTTTCTGCAAGTATATAAAATAGTTTGGAAGCAAATTTAATGTTTTCGGTTGAAAATCTTTAACTTCTTCCTGATTGGATCTTCCAAAAAGACAATAATCCCAAGCACAATGCAACATCTCTGAAGAATGCCTTGCTGAAAATAATGTAAATATTCTGAAATGACCAAGTCAGTCCTCAGATTTAAACCCAATCTAGAATATATGGTGTTATTTGAAAATTCAAATCCAATCACTCAGCTCCAACAAACATCCCAGATCTGAAGACCATATGCGAAGAAGAATTGCACAAAATACCAACTAAAATTTACAAATCATTAACTGGGAAATACAAGAAGAGTTTGCTTGCTGTTGAAATGAATAATGGCTTTTCTACAAAGTATTAAATGAAGATTATGTATTTTGTATTCTATGAATCCCAATTATACCTTAAAATGGATAACTGGGATTAATTTCTATTAAATCAAATTATCTTCAGTTTCTATGCATATTAAGTTATTATGTATCTGTTTACAGTGATACAGTTAATTATATGAAAAAAGTATATTTATTCATTAGTTGGCAATACAATAAATTAAAAAAATTGTATGTATACGAATATTTCTTTCCCCAACTGTACTATATATATATATATATATATATATATATATATATATATATATATATATATATATATATGTATATATATATATTTATATATGGCCAGAGAAACAGAGATAGTAGACGGTGTTTTCCCCCACTGCTGTGTCCATTTTCTTCATTAAACTCCTGGAATGCGTTGGCTTGTCAATGTATTTCAAATTGTTTATGGAAAACAGATGGTCTACGCAAATATGTGTAATTAGTAGATATAACGATTACAGTAATAAAACATAATGTCGAATCCATCATTCCTTGGAAATATATTATGACATATATACGTATAAAAAGTAAAGTAGAAATATGGCGGAAATTATCTTCTTAAAAGTACTTACATTATCAGAATATTTCTACGGTCTTCCTTCTAAATAATCCCTTATGTAATGTTTATACACAGGTAAGAAATTGCTAGATTATAATATAATCATATTGATAACTCTTATGTGAGTGAATATTGATGCATCATACTGATCAGATATATACTTGTATCCGCATTTAAGACTATACAGGGTGTTTCAAATAAAAATTTACAAATTTGAGGGCCTATTCCTCACAACAAAACAAGGACAAAAATCCGTATAAATGTATATCCGCAAATCCCTCGTTATGGAGTTTAATGTTTAGAGTAGACGCTATTAAATTTACAGTCTGATATACAATCCAAAAATAATTTTACACGCGTTTTCCGGACACCAAAATAAGGCAAAATGTCAATATAAATATTTGTATAAAAGGCCATCATTACTCCTCAACACAGCCACTCATGACAAATGTTAAAAATGTCCTTCACTTTCTTCTACACACGAATGCACATGTCGAATCATTGACTA